>JADRCH010000040.1:779711-824530 GCA_019843965.1 Rhynchomys soricoides
CAGTGCGCATGTGTGGAGCTCTGTGCACATGCATGGAACACAGTGCGTATGTGTGGAGCTCTGTGCACATGCATGGAACATTGTGCACATGTGTGAAATTGCCAAAGAATGAACTGACTCAATGAAAAAATGGTTTTAAAACAGTGCGCCATTGACTTTTAATCCATTGCCTCAATTTAAACAACAACAACAAAAAAATACAGGGTCAGGAGCTAGGTTGGAGTATGCTCCTGGGAAAAGGGCTCTTCATTTACCTGTTCAACATTTATTCATTGCTTCCTGTGCACAAAACCTTGATGTGCTGGGGAAACAAAGCAATGGAAAGTCATAGAAAACAGTGAAGGTCTTAAAGACTAGCAGGCACCATGAGAAGTGACATGGAGACCAGCATGTTCATTTTCTATTGCTGCCAGAGTATACTATCACAGATGCAGGGGCTGAGAACACCACAATGGCATTAGCTTACTTGGTCATAAGTCCAAAATAAGCCTCTCTAAGGCTAAGATCAGGGTCTCAGAAGCTCTGTGTTCCCTTCTGGAAACATGAGGAGAATCAATTTGTTTGCATTTTTCTGCCTCTAGAAGAGGCTCAAATTTCTTGATTCATGTTCTTTTTCTCTGCCATCAAAGTACTATTGGTATAATCAATCTGGCTGGTGTCACCCTGATATCTGTGTCTACTTCCCTCTTCTGTTACACTTTTGTTTACTGGTCTCACCTGAACAATTCAAAACATTCTTCTATTTCAAGACCAGTCATTATCAGTCTGTTACACACACACACACACACACACACACACACAATTTGTGTGTGTTATTTTGCTGCATAACCAAGTCACAGGTCCTGGAGGTGGGAGTCCGGGTTATACTCAAGCAATGGGATAGAGAAAACAGTTCCATCAGAGACTAAGGTTGAAAGCCTTGAAAGCTGAAGAGCTTTGCAGCTGCCCACTGAATCTGAATCTAGGTGTCAGGGACCAGCTATGACCACTTAGAGAGTGGCTGTGTCCTGTAGCATTGGGCTTCATGAGCAAGTGATCTGGAGTGTGGTTTGCACTAAAGCAAACAAGCAAGAGATGGCAGCAGAAAGCTCATAGGCCCAGCAACAGTGAAAAGTCACATGGAAAGGCAGAAAAAACTGTCTTACTGGACATGGTCAGTTTTACATGGGACACATAGAATAACACAGGACAAGGAAGAATTAGTACCGAGATGTATTAAGCAAGTAGCCTTCTTTGCTCAGTTAAGTCTATAGGCAAACGTGCCTTATGTTTCTGTAAATTCTAAAGGCTAAGTGTAAGGTAACCACAACCTAGAGCTGCCTGTGTTTACATCAACCTGGTAAACAGCGTTGTTATACACAGGTTACAGTGTGTTTGCATTTTTTAAAAAGTTGTAAGCTGTATAACATTGGAAACCATGTTAAAGCCACTGTGAGTTTCCAGCCACTCATAGCTAATTCTGGATCACCCTTGCTAAGATGCTCTTTTAGAAACAAGATGAGGAGAAAAATAATAAAGCCTATCTGGTCACACAAAGCCACCTTCTCATAACACACATTCAGCTGTGACAACCTGTGAGATATTTCAGCCTGGCCCTCACAACAGTCTGAGACCAGAGACAAGAGTATGAACAGCTGTATCCATTTGTGGTGGCCCAGCTGCTGCTGCAGCCCTAATTCTCCATGGACCAGCTTAAGACCAGAAAGAGGGTTGTGGTGGTGGATACATCCAGCTGATGAACTCAGCAGAAAGATAGGGGGAAAGAGGAGATTGGTGGCGGTCCAGGACTCAGTTCCCTGATGGGTGCCTCAGACCCTCCCTGGTTAACTCCAATTCCAACTTCACTGTCCACAACCACCCTCCTCGTGTGGTACATTCCCCCATGAGCACTTGCATCTGCTTCCATCTACCTCTGTGTATGAAAGGCTACACCCCAAGAATGTGCATTTCATAGTCCGTGACTCAACCCTCAAGCAATTCCAATCATGTGTTCTCTATCTACCACACCTGAAGGCCTGCTGAATGGGCTCGTCTGACCAGCTTCCTAGAGCCTGCCCCAAGTTGTTTACAGACATACACACTGAGTGCAGCTATAACTGACTTCACAGATAAAAGCCAGAGGGGATCATATAATCCCTGAACTATTCTTCCATTGGGCTGCAGAGTGGATTAAAGGGGGGGGGGAATGATTGCAGCCAATGCTGAAGAAGAGATCCTATCAAAGATGTTTAGTTTGAGGATTTTTTGTAGGCATTAAACTATATTCTTGTTCCACAATACAAAACATGTTTTCCCGGGGCTCACAGGTTGTCACTAATGACTGTGCATACAGGAAGTGTCAGGCTCCCATCTACTAAATCTCCTTTCTTCCTGTTAGAGATGGTGTTTTGCAAAGTGCTTTTATCCCTACTTATGTACTTAGCCTCATTATCATGATCCCAACAACTGTATGCTATGCCCTAGCCCAGAAGGAAGCAGGCCTTCCCTTTTAACCCAAATTATTTAAAAACAAAAAACAAAAAAAAACTAACCAGACACCTCTAATGTGCCTCTGAACAAAGAAGCCAATATCCACAGCCAAGAGCCTATCTAATAGCCAAACCCTTGCAAATAACAAGCGAACGAAACAGCAACACCTGTTCTGCTGAGCCCTGAGGGCTGAGCTTTGCACCTAGACATAAAAGAATCAGTTGTGCATTAAGCCAGGTCCCGTTGCCATGGATTTTCACTGACTGTACATTGCTAATCCTCCTATCCACTGTCTCCTGGCCAGGTACCCAGACTTGTGGGAGTCCACACATAGGTTCCTCGAGGACCTATGTCAAAGTCATAGCTAGTACATAAGTTTATACAGACACAGGAAAGCAAAACTTGAGTCATAACGTCACTTCCTACCATTGTTCCCCAGTAAAGAATTTTCCATCATCCTCTTCCCTGAGAGCGCGAGTGTCCATTCCTGTCTCTGTGATCGAAAGAACAAATCTGGTCAGTACTCATTCAATAATTCACGCATTCATTCATTCATTCATTCATTCATCACCTCCAGCCTCTGCCCTACTCCAAGTTTTAGCCTTCTCTATTTCCTGTGATGGTCAGGTAACTCCTATGACAGAGATCCATAAAGCATGTCATTTCCAGCAGGAAGAACCACACATTAACTCAAAAGAAAACAAAGTTCTGCTGGGCTAAATATCAAATTTTTATCTATCAAAGTTCTTACACCATTTCCAGAAAGAAAAAAAAACTGAAGTTAGCACAAGAGTCATCTAGAAGAACATCCAACTTACCGGGTTCTATGGAGCCTCCTTGAGTGCAAAGCAAGTTTGAGTCAGACACAATATGTCCTTGAAGGCTGACTCAACAATGGCTTCAGGGTTACCCACTATTTCCTGAAAAGGAAACCCCATATTCACACACACACACACACACACACACACACACACACACACACCCCGCTCCTTCAAAGCGTGGATTACTCTGGTTTTCTCTACCTCTGTGACCCCCTTTGGAGTTAACACTGCGTTCTCCAGCTGTGGGCAGCTACAGTTCTTACCTGGCAAGGAGAAAGGAAAGCCGGCTGCTTACTTGAGTATGAGACTCACCCAAGGAATGTTTGCTGAAGAGGAGAAGCAGGTTTTACTGCGGTTAGAACCTGCCTTAATAATTTAATAACTTTTGATTGGTTGGTTTTTTACATTATAATCCTCTTGTTCAGTGGTATTATTAATTCCTTCTTTATGGGCAAAAATATCTTCCTGAAATTTTTGCTACAATTTGTTTAGCTATCAAGCTGTAAGTGGTACCCACTCCCTGTGAAGGACAAATATAAGTTGCTGTGCTGATTCAATTCAGACTCCTACCATAAATACTTTCACTAATCATAGAAGGATTTTCTCTTCTTTGAGCCTATAACCCCTATCGTGAAGCACAAATACAAGATAACAGAAAGGAGTCTGATGAAGATGAAATGCCTTAGGCTCCTGAAGACATCACAAGCTGGAATGAAATTCCTGATTCCCCATGGACTGCCAAATCAGGTCTTCACTGGATAGCTCCACAGAGCTCTGGGCAGAGGTAAAACCATGACAACTGGAATTTAAAATCAAAGGGATCACAGGAGACAGGAAGCACTGGTTTTGCATGGGTAAGACCTGAGGGCAGAAGCAATACCTGTGAGGTTACTCCCTGAACCCCAAAAATGTCAAGTCTGTGGGATGGAACCCCACTGCTGCTCAGTTGTACCAGCTTTTAAATTCTCCTCTCTGTGCAAGAGGAGTCACTTAATTACAGCTAAGAAGCTGTTCCAGAGTGTCTAATTAGTCTATTGTCTGTAAGTACAAAATAAAGAAACCCAGGATTTTAATTCTGTACACATAATAAGAAAGACTGAAAGACAGACTGATAGATGGACAGCAAGCAAGCAAGCAAGCTCAGTTTCAGAGGAACCCACAACAGTGGCTCCCAGCTACAGGGCTGAGGACACCTTTTGAAACAGATGAAAGCTTTGAACCTTCTCCCACTGGGGAAAAACAAAGTCTTGTAAAGGTTCCTTTAAAATCCATCCAAAAAAAGCCTCTGAGGCTCCCTAGCTCTGGGATGAGAACTTCCTCTTCCCAAATGACACTGCCCAGAGTTTTGGTACAATTCACACGCAACCAGGATGCCAAAATAATTCCTCTTTCACAGTCTCACTCTTCAGAACTGACGATGCTGGCCTACTAGGTGACCTCGATCAAGCATGATTTTTACATCCCTTTAATTCTCCTGGTCATGTATTTTCTTTTCCCAAAGCATAGAATGAAATAGTGTGCTTCAGAAATAACTGAGGTCTGTCTGCTCACTGGGGGTGTATAGAGACTAAACTTTTACTTATCAGGGGTGTGGCAGAGATGGTACAAGGACCCAGGGAGAATCCCGACTGAATGGCCTCTGAAGTCTACTCCACCGGGAGAGTCCACCAGTAAAGTATACAACAAAGTCTTGAGATACAGCTCAGCTGACAAAGCCCTTGCCTAGCACAAATCGAGTCCTGAATCTGATCAATCCAGGTATAGTGGTTAATGCCTGTAATGCCAGCTCTCAGCCAATGGAGACTGGAGGCTCAGGAGCTTGAGGTCATCCTCTGTAGGCCAAGCCTGAGCTATAAGAAACCTTGCCTCAAAAACAAACAAACAAGAAACTAGTACTTCATTGGCAATTGTCTATGCCCTTCACAGAGCTGGCACTGAGGACAAAATGCTGTGTTTTCTGTGAGACTCAAGCATACATAGAACATATATGTCTTTCATCTGAACATTAATTTGGTCAAACTTCTTTTTAGCTACAAAGAAAGGCAATACTTTTCACTACCTAACATCTCCATTCTTGGAAGCCACAACTTCTCAGCCCACATGGGCTGAGAAAGAAACTTGTCTCTTTTCCACATGGGATGCTAAGGTGTATCACCCACCGTTCCTGGCAACGGATTTAAGAACTCACTTATTTAGGGCATGTATTTTACAGACAGCTTACCAGAGATAAAGTCAGGACTGAAACAGCAATCGCCACTGCCCACATGGAACAGACATGGTCTCACACCATCTTGAGCATAACCTTGGCTCTAGAATTTCTAAATGTTCTTATCTTTTTCCATGTGAACCCCACGCCCCTTTCCTGAGGGGTGAATATCAGTTGTGTACAGGCCCTGAACTGCTTCCAGATAGTCCTTCTAGGACTTTATCTTCAAGTAGGGAGATAATGGCTCATCTCAGGTGAAAAGTGAGATGCATGTAAATTATTGCATCAAATGATGCTGGCAGAAAACAAGCAAAAACATGAAGGATGATCCAGGAAAGGCTGACCGTGAGGTTTCCCCAGAGAATACACGGTGTGCTCGCTCTGCAATTACACGCCCCTCAGAGTGCTGGAGAAGCTCTTCCCTTTTGTACATTAATTATAGTGGGTCTAAACGGTGCTAACTAGTTTCTGAAGTAATCTTGGAAAGTGTTTGTTTTCCACATTTTTAAATGCTGAGAATATAATTAGCTACTTAAATTTGAATGCTAATACAGCAGTTTGTGTCCACATTGAGCACTCTTTGTACAACACACGATGCGATGCTAATCTGTGCCAAGATTTTCTTCCATAATCACAAGTTAACAAAAACTGGCCACAGGCATCATTCCTCTCTTACTGCCAAGCTCTGTTTTCAAGACTTAGCATCTTATAACCCACATATGGGGATCCACCCCAGGTATAAACGGCTGCAAAGAGGTGAAAGGGGAGCTTTGAACTGGCAATGGAGAGCATCCTATGCCAGACTCCTAGACTACTGTGCCAGAGAATACTAGCTGCTGTCTGCTATCTGTTTTCTGCTCTTCCTTAGCAATGAAACCACTGACTTGTAACTAGGCTCATGGCTGGGCCAGAATAAGAACAGCATCTAAGCACCTCCAACAAGATGAGACCTTTTAACTAGGGGACACAATGCAATGAAAGTACATATTTTATGGGCAGCTTAGAGATGTGTCAAGAGTGAAACAGCCAGACAGAAACTAACACCAAGAGACTGGAGAGACGACTTAGTGCTGCCTTGTAAGCACAAGGAACAGAGTTCAAGTCCCAGAACCCACGTGAAAAAGCCATTCATGTTGGCATATATTTGTTGTTCCAGTACTGGACAGAAGGATACAAACTGATCCCTGGGACTCACTGGCTGACCAGTCTAGCTTACTCAGTGAGTTCCAAGACTGCTTCCAAATAATATGGACAACTCCTGGGAGTCAACACCTGGGCTGAACTCTGGCCTCCACAAAAGTACACATTCATACACAAATGTTGACCTGCACAAGCATACACAAAACCAACACTAAGCCCTAAGGTTAAACTATCTGTGGACTGGGCTTAGCTGAGAGATAAGCTTCTAACTAGTTTAACCCATTGCTGTCTTAGGGTACCTGTCCTATATCACTTGATTTAATCCTCATAACAGTGAATTTATTAAATCCGCATAATACCTCTAGCAGCTAGTTATTGCCTTCACCACTTGACAGAATGAGAAACTGAAGACTATTTCTGCCAGGTCCTCTCTCAAGCAGAAAGTTTCCATATGTAGAAAGGAAAGCTTGGTAGTGTCCGAGACCAGCATGCCCTGCTGCAGAATACTGATGTTTGTGCTAACTACATTTCATAAAGGGGTGTTATGTGGAATTTTCAGAGTTAAGCAGATAAACATACCAATACTTAGCTTAGGTAAAGCTGGAAAGGAACCACACCCCAGTTCTGAATGCGTAACACACCAGATGTTTTGTTTGCCTGCTGAATGGCTGCCTCTGCTGCTCCTAACACCTACACTCTTAACTACAATGATGTCTCCAAGCTTTCTTTACAGCTTCATCCCAAAGTCTGCTCCCAGCACTGCATGTCACAGTTAGAAGTTCCATAGGTGATGACGTGTGTGTGTGTGTGTCTGTGTGTCTGTGTGTAATAGCACATGGGAATCATTGTCTAAAAGACCTCAAAAAATTCCACAAGCCATCAAGGGCCCCTGGTGTTTGGAGTTATCTTAATAAATATTCTTCACTAAATCACTTACATAGTATCTTGCTATAGTACCTGGCACAGTGCTAGGCATAACCAAGGTCATTTGTGGGAACTATATAATATACAAGCCTCTCTCTCCTTTTGAGTATTTATGTCAAAAATAATTTCAATGTCTTCACCTCTATTCCTTCCATTAAATTCACAGTGAACAGTAGTCTTTCATATAGAGCACTTGTGTTAGCTTTTCTTGCCTGGGTATTGAACTGTTAAGAAAAGACTGACAGTCACCCCAAAACATTTTAATTGGGTCTTAATGAACAGTGTAGTCTAATCATTTTTGCCAGCATGTTTTTGAAGGAAGGTCAAATTAATAGCATGTTGATTTTTGAGTCTTTACAAAGAAGTGACAGATTGATTTTTAAGTACTTTTAAAAATATATCAAACACTAGATAATTAAGTTTTGACATTCAAACACAAGCTGGAATTCATTTCCATTTGTCTGGCATGGGCATCAGCTGTACTGTGGCCCAATAACTTTATTAAGACTTTTGAAGGCGGCTATAGTTTGAAGGTATAGTGTTCCCATGGAGGCCATGTGGCTTGCTCTTGGTATGACTGTGGAATTTAGAACCTTAAGGAGGTAAAGATTTCATTAGAGCAACACACAGCTAACTGATAACAGACAGAGGATGAAAATAAGGTTTCCTCCAGATTTTACTGGATTATCTCTAGAGATACAAATGTATCATAAACAGCTCATAAGACCTTCGTCCATTTACAGGTCAAAACTCAGGAAGGAATTACAGTCCAGTGGTGAGATCAAATGGGAGACACTTGACAAAGAGGAGTCTGGAGTCGCTTGCTCCATAGAATAAACCAGAAGAGTAGAAATAAGTACAATTTATCACAAAGATCAATAGATTCCAGCCACGTGACTTAATAATAAAGGGAGGGTCGAGAGAAAGTGGTTAGCTTTTTTTGGCATCTTTCCTGTGAGTGAATTTGGTACCACAGTGCCATAATTTGGGCCCTAGCTATGGGAAGATCCCTTGGGTACCCTAATAACAATTAATACAATTAAAATTCACAGGGGCCATTCTCTTCCAACAATGCCTAAAAAAGCAAAATGAAGCAATTTTTAGGGCTTTTTTTTTTTGGACATGACGCTATGGTATTCCCTAAGCGTGTTTCTTTTTAAAAACCATTGCATCAACTGTTAAATATGTGGCAGATAATTGCATTTTACAAGGACACTGGGCCCACTTTAATGCCAAAAAGAAAAAATCAGATGCAAGTACTCACTGACGTCAAAACTAAAAATTTAGGGTTTGAGTGAAGCTAAAGCTTGAAACCAGGTCTATCTACTCTGCTGCCACTAGTTCCTCTTAACCACTTTTACACTGTCACTTCACCTGGAACCTACCCACCCTTTGTTGGGCCCCCTCACGGGACTAAAGGCAACTTGCAGAGGTGCTGACTTGAGTTAGAACACATTCAAATGGAAGCAACCAAGCAGAAAGGTTCCGGCAGCTCTTGAGCCCCTTCCTCTCTAATGGACAGAGCCTCAGGGAACTCAGAGCAGCTGTTCACGCCTGCGGTCACTTCAGCACAGACTCCAGATAGCTGCAGAAAGAATGTGCAGATAGGGCAGGCACAAAATTAAATATTGACTCTGCCTCCAGAGCAAAGGTTAGAAATACAGAGGCTTCCTGCTAGAGAGAAGGTGCCTGGGAGAATAGCCCCCTTGCCCACGGCAAGTTAAAGGAGGTTCCTAAGAGGGGAATTCCAGGTGCTGACAGATGAGGAAATGGCCAGTGGTTTGTGTAATAAGGAAATCGGCAGTTGTTGGACCTGAGAGAGATGTGAAGACCAAAAGGATGCCCTGGGCAGGAGAAGAAGGTTCAAAGAGAATGTTCTGCTACAGAAGCATGAGTGGATATATAGTGCATGTACAAAACAGTAACATCTACCAGGTCCAACCAAAATGGTTTCTAATGAACCACTGGGCCTTCATGACTGAGCACAAGGTGCTGAGAAAACAGAACTGTTTCTGTGAACGTCCACTCCCCAGAGGGAGAAGAAGAGGCAAACAGGATTGAAATGTCACAAGTTCATTACCAAATGGAAGTGAGTGGGGAAGGCTGGAGGCATGTAGAAGGGTTTTCCCAGACAGCCTGGTCTGAGGGTTCACTTGAAGCAAGCCTGAGACCTTTTAGCTGTTTGACCTAGTAGGCAAGGGTAAGCAGAGTCAGGCTACAAGATTCAAGTCCTGGCTGAAGCATTTAACTGCTTAGACAGCCCACTTAACCTTTCTGGGCCTCAATCTCTTCTTGTATAAAATAGAAGAGAGGAACATATCTGCTCTGTGGGAACGTTATGAATAATGAAGCTAGAGCAGAGTCTGGCATACAAACTTAAAATCCAGAAAAGATTCCCTCTTCCTTATTGCTGTATAGACTAAGGAAACTCAACAAATTAATGACTGCAAAGACTTGGGCTGAGCATAATCAAAAGGACATTTGTCCTAACACGGCTTCATCTTAGATGTTTATAATCCATCAAAGCACCCAATTAAAGAGCTCTAGCCAGTATTTGTATATATAAGCACAGAAGCATATTTGGGTTGGAGCTATAATAAATTTATATCTGAAGATATAAAACTGATAATCAGATAAAAATTGTATCTGGAGATATTAATCTGTTAATGATCAGATGGTTATCATCATACCAATGGGCAAGATCACTTAAGAAGAAAAGATGGAGAAGAAAATCATGATCAAGTTCTTCTCAACAGAGCAAATACTTAGACTCAGGAGAGGAAGTAGCCAAGGAAAATAGAAGATAGGAAGAAGAAACCAGTGAGGATGAAAGAAAATGAGCCACATAACAACCAGATGAATGAGAGGCAGAAGAGCCAACATCAGTCAAGGAACAAGAGCTGAGCATAGAAAGAAAGAGGGTGCAGACATTTCTAGTACTTCAGAGCTTTCCTACTGTCTACTGCAAGCTGACAGTGGTGGGATGAAACTGACCAAGTCATTTAGACAGTGATGACTCTGTCATGACAGCTCAAGAGCTGAATAGGAGGCTCAGGCAGGTTTGAACCAGGGCAAAGGTCTCATCCAGTGAGTGCCAGACATCTTATTCTAGCAGCTATGTGGATAATATCCATGACTAGCATAATACTACAATATGTAGTGACAATTTTGGAATTTTGGTTTCTTAAAAAATAAAACACAGAAATATTATAAGAATATGGTTTCATTTTAATCCCAGGTATGAAATATGGGGCGGCTACAGATTGTCCACAGCAGCTGACTATGATTTACCTCACGCTCTAGCAGGGGTGTGCGTTTGCCAGCTGTAGATAGTTTCTGTGATTGTGTGACATTTGGAATTCTGGGGACTTTTAGAGGGCCTATAAATGCTAGGGCCCCAAGAGGCGGGGTGGGTTGTTGGTTGTTGTTCGTTGCTGTTTTTTAAGTGGTCATAGGCAAAGAAGAAACAAGAAGCAAAAGAAATTAGATATCCTGACAACAAAGATCAAACTTACCCCAAGGAACTCCAGGAGGAAGTAGTCTAATGAGAACGTAACCCCTTTTCCAACCCCTGACTTTCCTTTTCTCCCTCTTTTTTTCTCTTTTATCCAGTGTTAGAGGGTTGAAAGGGTGGAAGAAAGAAGAAAGAAGACCAGCTACAACTATACACCTATGCCCTAATCCCTAGAATCTGTGGATATGGGCCACATGGCAGACAAGAATGAAGGTTCTAAGTTGCCAATGAGGTGACCTTAAAATAGAGAGATTATCCCAGTCGGGCAGTGGTGGTGCATGCCTTTAATCCCAGCACTTGGGAGGCAGAGGCAGGTGGATTTCTGAGTTCGAGGGCAGCCTGGTCTACAAAGTGAGTTCCAGGACAGCCAGGGCTACACAGGAGACAAGACAGGAGAAACCCTCTCTTGAAGGAGAGAAAGAGAGAGAGAGAGAGAGAGAGAGAGAGAGAGAGAGAGAGATTATCCCAAATTATTAGATGAGTCCTATGAAATCTTAGAAGAAGAGATGGAGAAGGTGCAACTCAGTGCTTGCTGCCAGGCCTGATGACGTGAATCCAATCCTCAGGACCCACATGGAAACCCAACTCCTGCAGGTCCTCTGTCCTCCACATGTGTTATGGCCCACAGTAGAGAAACAAATACTAAATAAATGACTGTAATTTAATTTAAAAATAAATGGAAGAGGTAATAATGCAACAAATGAATGCATGGGAACCACTAATGCATGCAACCCGCTAATGCTTTGAAGTGGAGCCGTACGGCCAGAGCAGTGAGTGGCCTCTAGATAAGACAACTAAACAGACAATACCCTGGTGCCTCCAGAAAGGACACACTTCTGCTGACACCTTGATTTTATCCCAGGAAGGTACATATCAGATCCATGAACCACAAACAATGATAATGAATTTGCACACCTCTATGCACCAAATGAGGGGTAATTTGCTACACCAGCAATTAAACCAAAGTGTGTCACCAACCTGCATTTATTGACTGACACCACCAACACATTTCTAAAAGACTGGTTTGTTGATCTATTCATGGGACACTTGTGACTGAGCGAAGTTACAATATGTTCCCATTGGAAAAATGCCTGTTTATGAGCCTCACCTGGAAATTACTGCCAGAGGAAAGCTAAAAGAATGGTCTTCCATTATCAAGTGAGCCACCAGGACAGCACCCAGGTCCTGCCTTCTCTTCTAGGATTCATTCCCATATTCTGAGTTTTGCTTATTATTTCTGAACATTAGAGTGTTTTTCCATGACTCCCAGATCTCTACCCTGCATGTATCTGACACGTAAAATTGCCTGTCCCACCTGGCCTCAGTATCAATCATGTTTGTTCTCAGAGTGTGCCTTCTGTTTCTGGTTTTTACTCAAAAACAATTCATATTCATTGCACAAAACCAGGACACAGGCAAGCAAAGGAAAAGGTAAGTCACTGAAATTCCACCCATAACAGATAACTGTATTTTGTATTTTCAAGTGTATATTTGAGAATGCTATGTTAATATTTATGTGTCTGTGATATTTATGTGTCTGTTTTGTTCTTAAAATGGTCTTCTTACTAAGAAATATACTAAGAATCCTCTGTAAATATAAACATTTAAAATACTATTCTTCAGGGCTACAAAGTATTTCCAATATAAAAATGACGCACTAGCCTATTGACTTGGCCTCTTTATTTATTTATTTTTTTCATACTTTATTTACATTTCAAATGTTTCCCCCTTTCCAGATCTCCCCTTTGGAAACTCCCTATTCCCTCCTCCCTCCACTGCCTCCACACACACCCACCCACCCACCCACTCTCGGCTTCCCTCTTTGGCATCCTCCTATACTGGGGGATCTAATACCCTCAAGCCCAAGGGCCTCTGCTCTCCCTGATGTCTAACAAGACCATCCTCTGCCACATATGTGGCTAGTGGGTCCCTCCATGTGTATTCTTTGGTTGGTGATCCAGTCTCCGGGAGCATCGAGGGGTCTGGCCAGTTGACACTGTTGCTCCCTTCATTGGGCTGCAAGCTCCCTCGGCTCCTTCAGTCCCTTCTCCAAGTCCTCCATCTGGGACCTCACACTCAGCCCTATGGTTGCTGTGAAGTGACTCTTGGGTATTTCGAACTTTTGGGCTAATAACCACTTATCATTGAGTACATACCGTGTTCATTCTTTTGTGACTGTGTTACCTCACTCAGGATGATACTTTCAAGTTCCATCCATTTGCCTAAGAATTTCATGAAGTCATTGTTTTTAATAGCTGAGTAGCTATTAGTGGTGTAAATGTACCACATTCTCTGACTTGGCCTCTTTATCGTGGGCTTTTCCCTGTGCTCATCCTCCGTGCTCCCTGTCTCCATCCTCTTTTCTTGCCAACATATTTGTTCACCACCAACTACAGACTTTAGGTCAGTTACAACTACTGCCATAATCACCCTGGATCATGTTCAGGCTGCCATCTACTCTCCATGGGACAGACTATAAGATCTCTAAGTCCCTCTAACAAGAACAATACTGGATAATGTAGAGATAGATTAATGTGTGATTAAATCAGAATACGTTTAACCTTTATAACTGTTTATAGAAACAAGTAATATGTATCTATCTGAAAATCCCCCAAATGGTAAGACTTTGGTTACTAAAAATAAAACACTCTGTATTTACTGTTGCTTATAATGTGGCTCTGTGTTCATTAATAAGAATAAAAGCCTTGTAAGGAATGGTCCTGGTGTTTATTTTCAAGTGTCTACAAACCCAATTCGGGTAGCTTTCAGCAGAGACTTGGGGAAAACACTTTTTCACATAACTTAAAATCAGATATACTCAAACCCAGAAGCTCAGACATTACCCCAGAGAGATTATACTCCTGGTCGCCGGGCTTTGTTCTCAGTGTGCTTAGGACAGTGGTTCTCATCCTTCCTAATGCTATGGCCTTTTAGTCCCTCACACTGTGGTGACCTTCAACCATAAAATTATTTTTGTTGCTTCTTCATAACTATAATTTTGCTACTGTTATGAAACATAATATAAATATCTGTGATTTCTGATGGTCTCTAAGCAACACCAGGAAAAGGAGCATTAGACTCCCAAAGGAGTCACAACCCACAGGTTGAGAACTACTGGCCATAACACTGTCATTTCTGTCATTGTGGTTTCAAGTCCAGTAAAACATCACACCTTCAGTGTGTTCCTTCCCAAGTCTCAGAAGTGGGTCTTACTGGACCACTCAGGTAATAAATTTGTTTCTGATGTTGGTCCTTCTTGTCCAGAGAACAGACAGACCCACTGACATGGATACAACTGGACCTTTGACTTCTCATTCTACATACTAAAAACAGCCCAAAAAAGTGGAGTAAAATTACCAAAAGAGAAACGAACACTGTAATAAAAACCGTAGAAATCTATGAAAGGACAGAACCTTCTAGAATGGTGATATTAACTTTTTTGAGGTCACAAACCCCTCAGAGAAAGATTTCAGTGTAAGATTTTTACAGAAGAAACAAAGCAAAAACCTACAGAAAAGCAAAAGGTTTGATATACAATGCATTTGTGGGTGAGAAATGTATTTCCTTCACATTGGCAGAATATAAAGAGACCTTATAAAGAGTTGTGTTTTCTGCTTATTCTTCATGTAAGCATCAATTTGTATTTCATGAACAAAGACTGAAATGAATCCAGATGCTTCCCCCTAGGGTGAAAAATTCGACTTAAAGGTAAATCTCAACAAGGTTCGAAGATGTTTGACTTGAATAAGCTGAAACTGTGAGGTGCTTTAAGACAGAATTAAAGTCATCTTTAATATTTAATTAGTGTCTCGTTTTGTTAGCAGCTATTTGTGAAGAAGTGACTTTTAAACACACACACAGTAACAGTGAATCAAAACTCCCCTCTTTCACCTTGACAGATAGCTCCTTTCAGAGAAAACAAGAATGGTCCAAGACTTACTTTACAATTACGGAGTACTGTTCCCTTTGTCCTCAAACCTATGAGATCATCTTTGGCAATGACTGTATCATTGATGCACTGATGTCAGCAGAAGAAAGATTAATAATCCATGCTTTAATTTAACCTTCAAATGAGTTGTGTGGTTTCCAGAACTCTGCAGAATGCTGCTTTAGAAAGAAAGACCAGTTGATAAGGTACACCGGATCCTAGCATATAGGAGTCATCTTTCCAACAATGAAATACATATAGTTATCTTCTTCATTGCAGAGGCAATATGATCCAAAAAAAATTGTCCATCATGATGAGTATTGGGAAATAAGAGTGAGTAGTAAATAAATGTATGTACATGATATTCACATTCATGTATATAAAATCAATAAACCTTCCCCTGTCAGTTGGTTCTGTGTTACCTATTTCTCTATGAAAAAAATAATTTTTAATTTGTTCTTATAGTCCAGTTGGAAGCTTCAGATTTTTCATACTATCCAGACACAATGGTGTGTGCCCAGGCCCCGGCACCCAGCAGGATGAGGCAGAGTGTTCGTGAGTTTAAGGCCAACCTCAGCTATATATCAAGATCCCATCTCAGAAATAAAAAATGATCTATGTTGGCTCTTTTTTTTTTTTTTTATGTTTAATTTTTTTTTTTTTTTTTTAGTTCTTTGAGAGTTTTGTAGAACAAGTTTTGATCATATTTACCTCTCTCAGCTCTTTCCAGAGCTACAATCCTGGTTCTTTTTAATGTCTGGGTTTTATGGATGCATGTGTATATGTGTTTAAGACATTCTATGTGTGTTTTAAATATATCTTCTTTGGATATTAGCTCTATGAGAGAGGGCCACTTGTTCCCTTCACTGCTGTCTCTCTCTTAGCCAAAGCTCTAAAGCTGTATTCATGCATCAGTTTTATAACAAAAAGCTTAGATTTTGTTCACCATCTGCCTCTCTTTGCTGTCCTACTTAAGAAATTCAGAACATGCCAGGAGCTAGTAAATAAGAAGTGTGGTGGAAACAGGTTGGTTCAGATCACGTACCACCAATAAACCATTTAAGGATTTGGATCTAATCCTATTCTCAGTGGGAAATGATTCACAGCTTTGGCTTGAATATAACAGGGCCTGATGCATAACAAGGTAAGCTTAAAGCACTTAACTAGCTGCTATGGCAGACTGGGCTGGAAGGAGAAGGTGGAAAGAAAGATTAATTAGAAAATCCAAGAGAGGAATAAGAGTGGTTTTATACCTGGCTGGCAATAACGAGGTGCAGCCAAACCAACAGGTGTGACCAATGCACCAACACAGCACTCAAAAAATAGATAGATAGATAGATAGATAGATAGATAGATAGATAGATAGGGATAGAGATAGAGATATACATAGTGCCACTTTACACAGCCAGAGAATGGTGGAAGAGAGGCAGGTGGGAGGAAGAACTCAGAAGTCTGACTTAATCTTCTCATGTTCGACAAGAGATGCTTAGTGAACTCCCAAGGGAGGATTCTGACTACACCATCGCTCTGGGTGTCAGGTCAGCACTGGAGATAAAAAGGTCATCCTAAGACCTCTAAGATCATGCCCAGGGACTACACATACAGCATGATTCAACATAGAAGGCTTTGGCTCCACCAACATAGAAAACAATAAAACAAAACAATAGGTCTGTTCTGCCCTTTCTCTGGGTGCAGAGCTCATGCTTTTTCTGGCAGTGAAAGGTTTTCCTGGCAAAGAAACTTTGGTTGAGCCTGAGCTTCAAAGGCTTCTGCACCTCTTTAAAAAAAAAAGATACTACAGAGAAATCAGTGCCTACTCATACCAAACAAATTCCTGTCTCCTGTACAATTCCAAAGATGTCCATAGGGTTTACATTTTTGAAAAGCATAAATATTACAGATCTTTTCGTTATTATTATTCTAAAGAGAATGCCCACAATATAAAAGAACAGGCATGCCATCCCATGGGCAGCCACAAATCCCTGACACTATTACTGATGCCATGTTGTGCTTGCAGGCAGGAGCCTAGCATAGCTGCCCTCTGAGAGGCTCTACCCAGCAGCTGACTGAGACAGATGCAGATACAGCCAGACATTGGACAGAGGTCAGGAACTCCTATGGAAGAGTTAGGGAGAGGATTGAAGGCCCTGAAGGGGATGCAACCTCACAGGAAGACCAACAGTGTCAACTAAGCTGGACCCCTGGGAGCTCCCAGAGACTGAGCCACCAACCAAATATTGAGGCTGGTACAATGACTCCCAGTACATACGTAGCAGAGGGCTGCCTTGTCTGGCCTCAGTGGGAGAGAATGCACCTAATCCTACAGAGACTTGATACCAGGATGGCAGGATACTAGGAAGGAGGGCTGACCTCTCAGAGGTGAAGGGGAGGGGAGAGAAGGGGAGAAACTCTGTGAGGGGAGACGAGGAGAGGGTACCATTTGGATTGTACATTAGATAGATAGATAGATAGATAGATAGATAGATAGATAGATAGATAGATAGAAAGAACAGGCATGACTACCCTGAGATTCTGGAAGAATGTACTCATTTGCATGCAAAAGAATTGGCCCTGGGTTTCTTGTAGACCTGCTTCAACACACTGAGTTACAGTAAATCTGGAGCTCTCCAGTTGTATGCAGCTTCTCCATTGCAGTGCAGCAGGCAAGTTTGAAGATGAGGGTGCATTGGGCAAACCAAAGCTGTGGCCCCAGCTTTCAGAATGAATGAGCCTTTCTCTCCTAAATATCCAGTTTGCCTGCTGTGTTTGTTTAAAGTCTTAAGCAAGTTCCCCTCTTCAGCTTTGTTCTCAGTCTATCTTGGGGGTATTGGGGGATCTAAACTTATCAAATGATAATCTTGTTTTCTTCCCTTTATTTCCATTTAAAAATAAAATTTTATGTCCACAGTCACAGCATATTCATAAGAGTAGAGCATATTTTCTGGTAAATTGTATTCCAAACCTGAAATAGAGTCAACCATCTATATATGTTATTATGCATTAGCATATGCCAGTAAAACACGTTTTTTTAAAAAAGTCTATGATCACAGGCAGAGAAAAATAAATCAAGCTGGAAACTTCTTCCCTATTGATGATATTCTAAATGGTTTTGTTTTGGTTTGGTTTGGTTTTCAAGACAGGGTTTCTCTGTGTAGACCTGACTGTCCCAGAGCTCACTTGTAGAAGAGGCTGGCCTCGAACTCACAGAGATCCACCACCCCTGCCTCCCTAGTGCTAGGATCAAAGGTGTGCACTACAACCGCCAGGCCACAAGATCTCATAGTCATAGAACGTGCTATGCAGGTTGCTGGGAAACAATTATCAATTGTCTTGCTCAGCTTTAGTATGCATATGTGTATGACATGACTGACTGACTGGCCCATAAATAAGCCCACTGACACAATAGTGACAAGTCTGTTACAGGAGTAACCAACCACATACTGACCAGATCTGAGGCCACTCCACAGGTAGAAAGTCATATTTGATACTATAAACCTAGTCAGAAGACAGTGGCTGGGGAGTTCAGAGCTCTTAGTGGGGAAAACACTGCTCTTATTTTGCTAAATGGATATGATATGCTCATCAAAGTACCTTCTAAATAACTATGTTTGTGCCTGTAGAACAGTGTTGCTGTCAGCTTCAGTCAGAGAATCTTCTTTTCAGGTGGGCAGTGGTGACTGAACAAACTCATAACTGGTCAAACTGATGAGAGTAAATGACTGTTGAGTGCTCAGTCACAGATGGGACATCTGTATCACCCCTGCTAAGGCTCAGGGGAATTACATGACAGTGAGGAAAGGATGCTAAGAGGCAGGGAAGCAGCCGACTACTGTGGAAGACTGACTGGACCATGACATAGCCTCAGCACTCGTAAATTTACAGCAACTGGGATTACCTGCATCAGATCTACACAGGATTGTACCCACTACCCACCAACATTCTGTCATAGAGGGGAAGAGACCTCAGGAGGCCCCACCCCTTCCTGATGGTTTATACATAATCGATGGTTACTAAGAGAGGGGACATGTACTTCAGTAATGGGATGGTTTGAATCTGCTTGGCCCAGGAAGTGGCACTATTAGGAGATGTGACCTTGTTGGAGGAAGTGTGTCACTGTGGGGGCGGACTTTGAGAAACCTCCTTCTAGCTGCCTGGTAGGCAGTCTTCTCCTGGCCACCTTCAGATCAAGATGTAGAGTTCTCATCTCCTCCCCTGCCATGTCTGCCTGGATAAGGTCATGCTCCTGCCTTGATAATAATGGACTGAACTTCTGAACCTGTAAACCAGCCCTAATTAAATGTTGTCTTTATAAGAGTTGCCTTGGTTATGGTGTCCGTTCACAGCAATAGAAATCCTAACTAAGACAAGTGGTATAGACACTACTAAGGGTATGTCATAAACATCCCCTCCCCCACCCTCCTGTAAGCAATCTTAATTAAATTCCTTGAGAAAGGGAACAGGAGTCAACAGGAATGAGACGGGAACAAGAGTGGATAACAGTGGGTGACTATGATCAAAATGCTTTATACATATATGGAAATATCACAATCATTGTGTGTGGTATATACTAGTGAAGAACTAAAAGACAAAAAATCTGCATGAAGTATCCAACAATACTCTGTGATGCCTACTTTTAATGGCTTATACTATATTAGCTTTTTTTTATTAAGGTATAAGAAAAAGTTCTTTCTTATCTTTTTGGCCAACTCAGCAATCTCTTCAAATCTAGACACTAAGGTCGGAATAGACTAAAGTGCAGTCCTCCAGCCCATAGTAGCAAACTGTATCCCCAGAGCCCAGTATAAATCTCATCCTTTTAACAAATATATTTGATGAGTATGCATTGAATAATATTATTGGGCACTAAGGATCTTGGGATACAGCAGTGAGCCAGAGAGAAAACACCTACACACATGGGCTACCATTCTAGTTGGGGAAACAGACAAGCCAGCAAACAAATATATGGGATATTTTTGTACAATGATACATGTTAAGAGAAAAAACATGTTATAGTAAGCCAGACAGATAACAATAGATTTGAGTTGTCCACAAGGCAGGTGTAGATAGGGGTAAGGGTTTTCAATGAGCGTGACATTAAGCCAGATCTAGATAAAATGAGGAGGAATAAGACCTTCCATTCCCTAGCAAAAGCCATCAGTCTCTGCCTCCACTTCTCCTGCACTTACATCCTTTATTCATTCACTTGACAAATAGTTCTCAAGTGCTTGCCACACCCACGTGCTCTTCCTAGGGCTTTACATGTTTCTCTCTGCTCCTATTTAAAAAATTACAAAAGACAGAGACTGGGTCTTACTGATCTTTGTGGCTCCTTTGCTGCCTTGTGCAATGGGGAAGAAAGTATTCAATGGAGAGGCAAAGAGAGGTCTAAAGCTCAAGTACATTCCGGAGTCAAAACTGTACTTTTCTTGCTGCCTCAAAAGTCAACATACATCTCTCAAGAGAAAACCAAGGCTACGTGGGCTCCTCATGGAGTGCTCAGCATAGTGAATCAGGTTAGGCCTGTTGGGAAATAGAGGATTAGAGTAATCTTTGATTAAAAATGTACTTCATTATTGAACAGTCTGCTAGACAGCAGGCATAAAGGCACACGCAATTCAAAGCATCCAAAGGCAGGTTAATACAGGCTCTTTTGAAATCACTCGTAATAGGTGAGTTACTGACCCTAAGTACACAAAAAAATGTCACACTGTGTAACACTCTTCAGTGCACCAGCTGTAAACAAACTGAAAATGAGTGACACCCCCTACCCTACCCTCTAGTCTTGTTTTATTTTGTTTTAAAGTCTGTTTTCCCCTTTTCTTCATGCGTGATTCTCTTTCTTGGTTCCTAGGGAGGGAAAGAAGCTTTTCCCAAATTGAAAGAATTGGTAAATCCTTAGTCTCCTAGTATGGAACATGCATCCAGAAACCAAATTATTAACTGACTGGTCAAAACTAGTTCTAAAACGGCATTATACCTTCAAGACAAACCACTTCCATAATCACACATGACATTAATGAATTTGCAATTGGATTTCATCAGCATCCTTCATAGGAATCAAGTCAAATGCATGCGTTCCCAGCAATTTTCTGCCTTTGTTATAGTTTGTCAAATTACAGTGAGCATGCTCTCATTTTCCCTAACCACCCTTCTTTAGGCAGCACAGATAAGACTCTTGATGGAAGCTTCTGGTTTTGTTATTTTACAGCTCAAACACCCTTTCACCTGAGAAGCACAGAAGGGCTGGTTTCCTCAGCAACAGAATTTGCTTCCAGTTCAATGGAACATTGAGTTCTTTTTCATAGGCTCCCCACATCAAGTGACCAATCCCTGCTCAGACAACCCACTTCCCTTTGCAAAGCATGGTAGAAAAAAAAAATCTGTTTCTAAGGTGTTTTTGTCAGGGTTAAATGAACCTTTTAAATATTGATTTTAATGCTTTCAGTTTTTTAAACTGCTGTGCATTTGGTGTTTTTTTTCTTTTTTTCTTTTTTTCCTGACATACACAGGGCACAGCTCCTTCAAGCCTCTTATTCATTTGCCCCAACCTTCAACGATACAAATCAACTGGCCTTTTCTTGTAGACTTTCGACTCAAAACAATCACTGGCTAAAGAAGAATGGACTTAGGAAACTACCTACCCTTCTTAATTCTGAAGAGATCCAATCTAGAACTCTGTCAGTGGAAATAATGCCCCCTTGAAATTGGCACACAACATCCTCTAAATCTAAAGAAGCCTTACATATCTATATCAGCTGATTGTGTGGTAAAGGTTGAGCCTTGAGCCATCTGGGCCATTCTAGAAAGTGCCTGGTTCTCAGACAGACTTTAAACCTTCCTAGGTTCTAGACTAGGAGCAACATTTAAAAGGTCATCTCTGTATTGAATTCATGGATATTTAGTTATCCAGTTAGAATCTCTTTATCTTTGCCCATCAGGCTAAGAAAAATCTGTCTGAGGAGATATCATACCAAGTTTAGTCTGGTAAGCACGTTCAAAGTGCAACCTTCACAGTTAATCAATAAACAAGAAACTGATCAATAGCAAAATCCCAGCAAAGCAGCAGGCTGCTGCTGAGGGCCAGCAGAGCTCAAAGTAGCATCTGAAAACAAAGCCCCGGAGAGCTACTTTTCAAAGCAGCAGGAAGCAGCTCAGTGCTTTATTTGCACAGTTTATTGTCTCCTGCACCAGAGCCAGCCTCGTGTCTGGAATACACTTAAAGGCTGTGGACATCTTGCAGAAAGTATTATGACAATACAGTGTCATATTTGAGAAAGAATGGAGTTGGTGTGCCTGTACATGGAGTGCCAGCAAAAACAGCAAGGGCTCTTATCACAGAAATACTTGTCATATTGGGGGCAGTAATTCTCTGTTGGGACTGAACTGTCAGTGGATGTAAGCAGAAGCTAAGGGCTCTATGCACTTAAGCCATTGTATCAAAGGGCAACCAGCTGGGTGTGGAGGTACACACTTGCAATCCCAGCATTCAGAATGCTGGAGCAAGAGGACTGTGGATTTCAGGCCAGCCTGGGCTACAGACACGGAGTCTAACAAGGAAATGTCAACAAACTCAGCATGATGTCTGGTTTAGCACAGAGAATAGATATGGACATCTGGAAAGAAGGCAGGGGTTACTTAGAATAGACTCAGGGATGGGTAAGACCAAGAATATTGCCAAATGTTCCTTAGCCATTCACAATGAAAGGCTCTACAAATATTCTGTCGACCCCAGACACTGTAAGTTTTGTTATACATGATTTGCTTTTGAATGGTAGGTTGAATGATGATTTCCCAAAAAGTTCTTGAACTTATTACTGTGACTTTGTTTAGGGGGCAAATTTCTCTGTAGATGTAATTATGCATGTTGATATAAAAACCACCCTGGATTATGTAGATGGCCCTAACAATAATGACAGTTGTCCTTCTAAGATAACATAGAGGCGAGACACAGAGGGAGAAGTAGGGAGACCACGTGGTGACCAAGCTACAGGTAGATGGAAGTTTGCAGTCATTAGCCATGGAATAATTAATTAAAGTCATCAGAAGATGCGAAGAAAGATTCTCCTTCAGAGTCCTCAGAGAGCATGACTCTGCCAACTTCTTGATCTAGACTCCACCTACACATATATAAGAACAAACTGCTAAGCTCTCTTGATTGTTTTGCTTATGGCAGCCCTGGGAACTTAAATAAGCAGTTTATACTTGTGGCTTTTATACACTTGCATGTGTGTGTTCGTGTGTGTGTGTGTGTGTGTGTGTGTGTGTGTGTGTAAACATGTTTGCCTATGGAGGCCACAAGACAACAATGGATATTGTCTAACTCCCTTTGAGGCAGGGTCTCTGATTGACCTGAAGTTCACCAACCATAGCAGAATGGCTGGCTAGCAAACCTCAAGGCTATCACTACCTCTGCCTCCTCAGCAATGGGATTGCAAGCATACCACCATACCCTGCAGATTTTTTTTACACACATTTGGGGAACTGGACTTAGATCCTTTTGCTTACAAAGCAAGTGCTTTGCCAATGGAGCTATCCTTGCCTCCCAGGCCCTCTTGTGTGGAGTTTTAAAGTTAGTCTATGAAATAAAAATTTCATGTAATCTAAATTACTTTGAACATTCCTATTATTCTGCAAGTACTCACAAAAACATCCATCCAGGCCCACTGTGACTTTGGCTCTTGAAATGGATGCTTCTTGGTTGCACATCAGCTGCAGAGGCTGGCTTGAGTTTTAGGAATACTATCACAAGATCCTGTAGCTCTAAAGACTAAAAATGTCAAACAGGAAGAGTCTCTCACCCAGGTGGCCCTCTGGAACTCAGACCACCATGATGGTTCAGACTACAGTGATAGCTCAGACTATCATGATAGCTCAGACTACAGTGATAGCTCAAACTATCATGATGGCAGCACAGTCAGACCTTCATTCTCCTCAGGTTTCCTCACGGCCTCATGACCACCCAGGAAATGCTTCCAGGATATTAAGACTGTTCATTCCTATCCTCCATCCCATTTCATATTACCAAGTACTGACTTTGAACTTCTGTACGTTAGAAGCTCATTTCAATAATGTTACCACTGTAAGCCAAGCTAGTATATTGTAATCTTATGAGACTTTAAAGAATAAGCTAGATGTATGTTTCTAAAAAAAATTGGGAGCTATGGAGATGGCTCAGTGTGTAAAGCACTTGCCATGCAAGTTTGAAGACTGTGTGCAGTTTAGATTCTTAAGTATCCACGCAATGAGTGAACATGGTAGCCTGCCATAATCCCAGCAAACACAGGGCTCCTGGGAGCAGGCTAGCAACCTAGACTGGCTGAATTTGCTAGTTCTGTGTTTAGTAAGAGAGAGCATGGCTCAGTAATGCTCACAGAGAAGAAAGGAGGAAGATACTGGATGTCAACCTCTGGTCTCTGTATATACAGCATCAACATGTACCCGCATATGTGTGAATATGCATATACACTTACAAACAGTGCATACCTCTCCTCAAACAATTCTGATTTAGTAGGTGTAGGAAGAGATGAAAGCCTATTCTTCTCATAACAGGTAATTCTTAGGACCAGAAAAGTCTGTGAGACATTGATTTAGTCCAAGTCACGCAACTGACGCTCCTGTGGCTATGCTTAGTATCCTCACAAAGTT
Source organism: Rhynchomys soricoides (assembly GCA_019843965.1). Taxonomy (NCBI): domain Eukaryota; kingdom Metazoa; phylum Chordata; class Mammalia; order Rodentia; family Muridae; genus Rhynchomys; species Rhynchomys soricoides. The sequence goes on from JADRCH010000040.1 coordinate 804,359, forward strand.
TCTGATTAAAGGATAATCTTATGATTTCATTAAGCATCAAAATTTTGTACACCCGAATCAGTTTTCAGTTAGCATGGAGAAGTTGGGAAGGAAACAGGGAAGCAGCCCTGTCAGACCAATTATGTCTCCCTGGGGTATCCTGCAGCCTTAGGCAAGGGACTGGCAAACAGTGAGATGCATGTGAAGTAGTCAACAATTTCTAAAAGTCCAAGTACTAGAGGAAAGAGGCCACAGGATCAAGATCATATGAAAACACACACACACACTTACCCACAAAAAGAACTAACGTGGTTACTAACTTGTTGTCAAAGCCCTAAGACCAAATCCTTTTGTAAGAACACATTCATATGTTTCTAAAAGTAAAAAGATAGTGGGGGCAAGTCCCCATGGTAGCCAGCTGGCCGTCATGACCCCCACCCCACCCCCATGGTCTCCACCCAGCATTTATGCTGTTCTGTGGCCTCTCCCCCGTGCTATGTCAGGGTTATCTGTACAAACAATAGAAATAACCATAATTAATACATCCTCAATGCAATCCCTCTATGTAAGGCTTGGGGAACATGGTAGAAGAGAGAGTGAAAAGATTATAAGAGCCAGAGGACCAAGACATTTGTTGCTTTATAGATTCCCTATAGAATATTATATAAGTAGTGCCTTCTATGTATGACAAGGAGGCGACACCCATAAAATCTCATCAATATGGACAGCTAAACAAGACCTGCACAACGACAATGCCAGTTGGCATGCCAGTGAGAGTAGGGGAACCTCCTAAGATTAAAGCACTAGATGAAGAACAACAGAAAGTTAATGGCTGCTGAAAGGAGAACCAGACTTCTCTAAGGATGCACCCCAATGGGCTATCCAGTCCCACATGGTCGGGCTTAAACACATATTCATATGAGCAACTCTAAATGCACTTAGTAGATTATATTATACACACATATAAACATGTACATACATACATACGTATATACATATATAACAATAATAATGGAAGAAGAAGCAGTCATGAACTTCAGAGAAAGTGAGAGACAGGGTAGAAGTTAGAAAGGGCAAAAGGGATGAAAATTATATAAATATAGTATAAGTATAGGAAATTCTCAAAAATAAATAAAAATGTATTTAAAACTAAATAAGGATTCAATGATAAATTCTAAACAATGAATAAGAAGCAGGGAAGAAAAATAGAATGTAGAACTAACGGGCTGATGGGATGTCCTGGGTAGTCCTATAGGGCACAGTAGTCTTTGCCCTGTTCTCTCTCTTCTAGATGGCTTTATCTAGGGAGAGGTAGTAGTCCTGTGGAGAATCCATGGTGAGAGACTGGGGCCTCTAGCCAACAGATAAGTAGGGAACCTACTTGGAAGGAGATCTTACAGCTCCAGCTGATATTCTAAATGATCACATATTTCTAAGGCATTTTCAAATGAACTTGAACTCAAAATCTTCCTTATCCTTGATACCCTCTTGTATGAGTAACCATTGAGTGAGCCATGTAACTAGCCCTGATCACCTCTGTCAGTACAGCTCTTAGAGTGTGACGATAAGGGAGGAGTCAGACTTATCTTGGCTCAATGAAGCTGTTAGAGCAAGAATTCCTGTCCTGTGGTGCACACTTCAGCTTCTAATACAGACATGGATGAAGAAAGCAGTTAAAATATTAACTCCACTCTAAAATAAATTTTGAGTTTTAGAATGTGAGGCCTATGAGCTAAGAGGTGCTGTGGTTCATTTATGAGTATGTCCTCAAAGTCTTGAAGAGCTCCTAGCAATGGATGGATGGATGCATACATGCATGCATGGGTGGATGCATGGATGGACAGACAGATGAGAGATGGATGGATGGATGGATGGATATGTGGATGGGTGGGTGGATGGGTGGGTCGGTGGGTGGGAGGGATAGGTGGGCAGGTAAATGAATGGATGTATGAGAGATTATACACCCTGAGTTGTTTAGAACAATTGCATTTTTATCTTAGGATTTTTCCAGGGATCTACAGTCAGGAGAAACTAAAACTTTGTACGCTGGTGCCTGAGACAGTGCTGTGCATAACAGAGATGAATTACAAAGATTTGTTCCAGGTCAAGAAAACTTTATACTAAGAAAGCTGAAAATAGGAAAAGAATCTTAAATCTTAACTCGAATGAGAAATCCCTTGTAGCCCATATTACAAGCAGTGCAGGGCCCTGACAACAATAATTGGGTACAGAAATTTGTTTTGCAGCCACTGTTTGCCATTCCAGATCCTTCCTGTCTTAGCCCACAGTCACAACTGCCTCCCCCTTCCTCCCTGAGGCACTTGGCTGGCTCAAAATCACTATCAAAACAGGTTTTTAAGAAAGTGTCTCACCACTTCATTAGTCTGGATAGTGTTGGCTGTAGAAGAGGAAACTCAACTTATACAGACTTAACACAAAATAAGTCTAACTGCTGCAGGGATAAGGGGAACAGCCCACACTGTCACAGAACAGACTAATAGAGAGGCAGCTGGCTTCAACCCTTAACTTCCAAGGAGATCCCGATGTGGATAGTGGGCCAGCCAGTGCACAAGGAAGGCAGCTTACATCTCTCCTAACCACATTCACAGGCACGAGTCCCAGTGACTACCCCAGCACCCACCTCCCAGCATCCAACCCTACCCTACACGAAGAGACGGTGAACTACCAGATCTGTTAACCTCCCTAACCACAACACTCATTCATAGAGAGGTGTCAGTACTTGATGATAGCTTAAAGTTCCCAAATGTTAGCATAAATCATGACTTAGAGCTAAAAGAAGGATCTGGGTAGACTTTCAGACATCTGAGAAGACTGTCATGTTTCCCACTCATCTGTTCTCGGAACAGAAGTGAGTGCTCGCAGACCCTTGACATTAGGCTATTGAAAGAACAAGAAAGAAATATAAGGGGGTTATCCTCTTCAAAGTGGGTGATGAGCAAGTGTGTGATAGTCTACCCTGACCCCAATAAAATAGGCACAAGTAGATGGCGTTGCAAGTTTTAGGCCACCTAAGAAAGTGCATTCATGACTGTTCCTTCATTTCCTTTGAGTAAATTTTAATGATCTCCTTCTTTTAATAATTGCTATGTTTCTAACCTCCCAGTGGTTCGAGTGAATTATGATTAGAAGCAGCTAATTATAAGATACAGGAATGACAAAGGAAAAAATTTGCAAATACAATGCATGTAACAAAAGTGGGCCAAAACCTTCATCAGTATCTTCAGAGGCCCTGTGAGAAGGACATGATACGCTGCTGAGCATTGCCAAAGACATGGCTTCTTCCACCTGTGCAGGCCCAGGTACTCTGGTGGCTAGAATATCAGTGGTCAGAGAGCTTATGAGTGTTTTTGAGACCTCCCCTTTTTCTGACATCATCACAACCATCACACCATGGCCACAAGGTGACCAAATAGCAAATGGGTAATGAAAGACAGGCTCCACCCGTACACCTCCAGATGGAGGCAAGGCAGCTGCTCAAGCTCTTAATGCTGAGAAGAAAGGAAGTCCACATACTTCCCTTCCAACACTTAACCCTCAGACCAGGGAAGGCAGTACTCATGGTGTCTCAAATAAGTTTGTTCTAAGTATGAATGGGTTATTAATATGGTTCTTATGGTTTCATAGAAATGCCAATGGAATCAATAGACACAAAGCTGGGGGTACAGGGAGATGGAAGTGTGGATTTGGGGAGACTTGGGGGGAGTAGAGGGGTAAATAAGACCAAATATATTAAATTCTAAAAGAATTTAATTCTCTTTTAATTCATAAATTAACAAAGGCAGCGCAACTCTCCTCTTTCCTGTCACAATTACCATCTCACAGAGATATACAAGGTGTGAGGCACAGTCTAGAGAAGATGATCACACATTTACAAAAGGTTACAAAGCAGCCAGGTGGTACTGGTGGCATTTTTTTGTCCCCCTCAATAGGAAACCCAAACTAACATCCTAGCCCCAATATTTCAAATTGAGATCACATCTGGAAATCGAAGGGATACTGCAAATATAAACAAGATGAGATCAAATGGAGTGGGATATCCCTGCCCCAATACGGTCTCTGCCCTGACAATATTATGGTCACATGACGGTAGGCATGTGTTAGAAGAACACTCTGTGGCAGGGGTTCTCAACCTTCCTAACGCTGTGGCCCTTTAATACAGTTCCTCAGGTTGTGGCGACCCCTGACCATAAAGTTATTTTCCTTGTTACTTCATGTCTGTAATTTTGCTACTGTTATGAATCTCAGTGTAAATATCTGATATACAAGGGTATCTGATATGAGACCCCTGTGAAAAGGTCTTTCAATTCCCAACAGGGTTGCAACCCACAGGTTGAGAACCATTTCCCTGTGGCGTTGTCAGTGCAAGACAGACTTTGGAGGGATCACAGCTCTGTGTCATCCTGCTTTTGGATTTCTAGACCTCAGGACTCTTTGAATTACCCAATATGTGATCCTTTGATGTGGCTATCCTAGGAGATGATACTATGTAAGCGTTACAGCATAGCTGACAGAAGATGATGATGGGAACCCAGCAGGATGTCACACACTCATACCTATGATGAAGTCGGAAGGGCTTCCCAAGGGGATGCTAAGTGCTCGGGGCCTTGAAACACACATAGGGCTTTTGCCAAGCACCTGAGGGAGTCAGCACATAAAGATCTTCTAGACTGTGCCAAGGATGAGGCCTACTGAGACAATGGCTGTACTTGGCGGAACTGGCCAATTATAGAGCAGTTCATGTGCCCTGCATTTACTATATGGAGCTTTCCTGAGTTCCGTGCAGAGGACAAATGGCAGTAGACGCCTATGTGGGGAGAGGAATGCAAGAGGTGGGTGAAGCAACTGGAACATAAAGGTAGACTCAGATTATCTTGGCGCCTAGGTGCCATTAAATGGTTACAAGCAGATTAACAGTATGATCCCATCTCACTCTGTGATACAGTCTCTGGTGGCAGTGTGCTGAATACTCTCCAAGAATGGACACCAGTTAATACATTGCTCAAACAGATTGTACGGGATGAATCAGTTAATACATTGGATGAAATCATGAATGTGGTGGGAAAATGGAATCATTTAGAGATGGGACTGATGTACGGGGTGTGGTCAGGGTTTGAGAGACACGAAGACAGTCAAGACTAGTCAAGGGCTCAGAGTGCCCTCAAATTCTATACCAGCCACTCGCTGGTTCTTTAAATTTGGACAGCTTATTTCCCCTCCCTTGTCAGTCTCCTCACCTGTAATTTAGGAAATGCTCACAATGTAAGATAAGGAAGACCTAATACACAGAGTATATGCTCGGGATAGAGCCCAACACAGATAAAGAGGGCTTTGTGTGCATTGCTACAGCAGCAGCAATGCCTACACAGGGACCCTCTGGCCAGAAATAAGACTATATGAACACTTCCAAAAACAAGTTTCAGACGCATTTCTTATAATGAGGACCTGACACACGAGCAGAGAGAGAAGCTACACAGGTGAAAATGAATAGGTTGGCCTGAGTTCATGAAGGAACATGGAGAATGGGGGTGAGAAAGATATCACAGGTACATTCCAGGAGGGATGGGGAAGCAAGGTCATGACCAGGCCAAGGAACTGTGCCACCATTAATGGAGCCTCAGGAGAAAGAGCCATGTCAGCCCAGACATTGACATAGCTGCTTGGCATGCATCTTACATTCTTTTGGTAACCTCTAATGTGTACACACACATACACACACACCAAAAAAAAAAAAAAACAAAAAAAAAAAACTTGAAGGAATTGTCTGTTCTCCATGAGATCAGCCTTTAGGACTAAAGTCAAGACACCTTGATTTCTCCTGGCCACAGGATGGGCACCAACTCCAAACCTGGTCACACAGCCCCTCTTCCCCTTGGAGTCCATCAGTAGGAGGAGGATGGAAAGAGCGAATGAAGCTGGAGTTAACCCACACTGGTACTAGTGCCTAGGGTGCGCTGTGGAGCACTTCCTACCATAATACCTACCGTATGGCTCAGTGCCTATCCTCTCTGCACAGTGGGCATTCACACAACCCCAAAAGCTCTCTTTGGATTTAAATTAACAAGAGCAGGCCAGGAAGGATGGCACACGTCTTTAATCTCCGTACTCTGGAGGCAGAGGCAGGTTGATTTCTATGACTTCAAAGCTAGCTTAATCTACATAGAGTTCCTGGAAGCCAAGGTTCTATAGTGAGACCTTGTCTCAGAAGACAGACAGACAGACAGACAGTGCTTATTATAAGCCATATAGTTCCCTAAAGTCTTAGTATAATCTAAACAATAATGTCCTGGCCACTTAGTTTCATGCTAGAAACAAGAAACAAGTAAAGGCCAGAAAACTAAAAGCTGGCACTCGCTGCACCGTGACAAAACACACAGCCTGTGGTCAGCTGAGGGCATGATGCCAGAACCAGCTCTCTCTTCTTTCCATTATAGAAACTTGAAGCCTACTTGCCTAGCTTGTATTCAGCAGAGTGTGTGGTATGCGATAATAGAAGTTGCTATGTGACCCAGATTTTGTACTTACGCCAATCATTTTAGTAATCCTTTTTTTAGCTTTGTGGACACCTAGAAGGAGCACATTGGGGAAAATGAGTTCTCTCTTCAGAACATGGTTCTACCCTGGGGGTTGGGATTCACTAACTGATTTTGTTCATCAACACCTTACCACTAATGTTAAGAATAAAAGAACCTTCTCAAGGCAGCCCGTCCATCTCTCTGCACTGAGCCCAGTAGTTCCTTCCGGGTCATTTAGTTGAACATCCTAGTTGAATAACCAGGACGAAGCTTCCAACCAGCAGGCCTTCCAGCACGGCTTAGCGTCAAAACCATTCTCGAGTTCAATCTTTCTCACCAGCTCAGATTCCCTGACTCTTTCAAGTTCTCTATCTGTAAGATTGTCTGCAATGTTCCCAGTGCTACACCTGAAATAGACAAAGACATTCTTCCCCTTACGGAAAGCTTTGTAACCTTTCAAAATTTATTCACTCCTCAAGCCCATACCGAGCACCTTCCATGTGTTAGGAACAAATGTAGGCATATTGTGAAGTCCCTGAGGAAAGTGAGTGTTATTCACTGGTATCCCATGCCTAGCAGAACACCTGGCATGAAAAGAGTCCCAGAAAGTGTTTTATTGGCAAAAGAATGATTTGCCCCGCTAGCAGCAGTGGCAGAGGAGCTTCTGGTGGAATAGCCAAAGAAGATGAATGGAGGGCCTAAATGGAGCAAGTCTACAGAGTCAAAATGCCTGGGCCAGAAGCCTAGCTCCGCCCTTCAGATGAGGTAATCTTAAATTAATGAGAATGTCCTGGAAGACCTCGGCTTCCTCTGTAGAAAGGGATTAGTAACACCTGTTTCACAACATTATTAAAGAAATATTAAATGTGTAGATGCATAGAAATCATCTGTACAGCACTCAGCACACAGTATTTAATAACTATGGCTTTTGCATGTAAAAACACTATAATACCAAAGTCTAGCATGCAAAACCTTTTAACTTATTTCTTAGAATTGAATCTATGTTCTAATTTTTGAGTCCTATTCTATTCACTATGAAAAATAAAACTCAGATGTTAAATTGTCTACTTTGTCTCTCTCCTAAGTTCTCTCCGTTCCAGCAAGGCCACCTCAGTGACAATGGAAACAGATGCATTCTGGCTCCCTCCGTATGTACCTCCGATGCCATTCCCTGACAGTAGGTGGTGCTTCTTTGAAAGGCTCAGAGGAGCTTTGGAGGCATTGGCACTCTCTAAGCATGAAGACCATACCACACCCTCCTGAACCAGCTAAAGACCCCTTCAAGTCTAGAATGTGTAATTTAGGTGGTCACTCCTCCAACTGCAAGGAGACACAGGAGTTCTAAATCTGTTATCTTACCGATAAGCAACGGAGAGCTCTGGACCTTGCCCCAGCTTTGGCTGCTCCAAGCTGTTGGTGGCCAAAACTCCACACCATGCCATAGTGACCACTAAGTTTCTTTCGTGAGAAAGAAGCTGTGGCCTTCAGCTTCATACTGAATGTCATGCTTGGATCCTTTCCACTCGTGGTCCTAGATGAAATGGGTGGAGAGGGCTATATTCCTATCACTCCGGGTCTAGACTCTTGAAGTCAGGGAACATCGAAGTGGCTGGGGATTCTCAGGTTCTTTCTCTTGCTCATCTCCTATTTTCTGCTCGGAGGGTCTGTAGCTACACATCTAGAAATGAGAGTGAGGAATGACAGAGAACTCACATGCAGCTTGAGCAACCCCTAGTCTGAAAACTGCAAACCTGAAAGGCTCTGAAACTCAGAGGACTTTCAGCTTGAGGGTGCTCAGTCAGTAGTATATACAAAAAGTCCCCAAACTCAAGGATCCTGAAATAGGAACCATCGGGCTCTGAAGCATTCTGGATGTGGACTATTTAACCTATGCCAAGAGCTGCTCTGGCTAGCCACACCCACTCCTTTCCTTCGATCTTTCCTCAGCTGCTCTGAGAAGCTAGCTAGGCACCCGAGCATTTTCTGCAATTTTCTTCTGACAACAAACTCCCCAAGGGGCGTGGTGAGGCGGTATGTAACCTGCAGATGGGGTGGTCAAAGAAAGGAAGAAAGGAATTCTGGTGATGTTGAGGCAAATGCAGAAAAAAAAAAATCACTTGAGCTTTGGATGTTATCCTCATTACTAGAGATATGGTGGAAACATTACGGAGGCAGAAAAGGCAGCCCCAAGGGAGGTGGGTTCTGGACTTTCAAGGAAAACAGGCATTAGGAGGAGAGAAGACCTTCAGAAGGCAAATCTGCCTGAGGCTGTTGCCAGTCCCCAAGCCCAGTGTGCCTATGAGTTCAAGGACACATCTGCCTTTATCACCAGCCTCCTTCATCTAGTAGGTGATGGGTTGTCCTCAGAGGTGTCTCTTGCTGTCACTAGCTCCCTCAATGCCACATTCGAGGACTGGGAATTGATTTGCTATTTGTTTTCCATCTACAGATGGCTTCATAAAAGCCATTCTCCTTATTCTGAAAAAGTCCAAGTGGTAGCTAGACCTCCACTAAAGATGCAAATTAGGTTATGCTGGTGGCGTAAGACAACAGCAGGCTTCAAAGACCACAGACGAGGGGTGGAACTCCTGTAACCATCCTGTGCTGGCTGGCGAACCGTGTACTCCTGAAGATGGACTCCTGCACAGTGTGGTTGTTTAGCTCCAACCCGAAGACAGTGGAAGAAAATTCTAAACATAGCGTTTTCAGCTCATCTGCACTTCACTTTGCATCCATGTCCTAAAGAAGGGGTGAGTAAACTTTTTCTATAAGGGGTCAGCTTTGCGAGCCATATGGTGTCTGTTGCAACTACTCAGTTCTGCCAGAGAGCTCTGAAAGCAGCCACAGACAATACGTAAACGCATGAGCATGGCTGCGTTCCAATAAAACTTTATTTATAGACTCTGAAATTCGATTTCCACATCATGTTTGTGTGTCATGAAATAATCTGCTTTCAATTCTTTTTTCCACCACTTAAAAGTATAAAAATTATTCTTGACTGTCAAGTCAGACCTGAAGCAGGCAATGGACTGGGGTTGACACAATTTATAGTTTGTTAACCTCTGCCCTAAGCTCACAAATTAGAAATATAAATCTCAGTTCTTATAAACAATTATATTCCAAGGGGGAATATTAGGGGAAGCTGTTAATCTACCTCTTGTATGTACGATATGGGATGAGGAACTCGAGCTAGTTTACATATTTCCTTATGAATAATATAAATATGTAGGATGAATATCTCAAAACTATAAAGCAAGTAGTCATGGATCACATAGCACAGGTTCAGTCACCATTGACACATACTGCAGTGTCCCATCAGCTCATGTGGAGCTGAAAAATACCTCTCAACTAATGATGTAGAAGCCATCCTAATGGCAAGAAGGAAGACATTGTTCGGGTGTTTGTGGTGAGGTTGGTGGACCCAAACCTACTACTTAGACCAGTCTATCAGACCATAGCACATACATTACACATGAAACACAAAATTAATAAAATGAAAATTAATTAATTGCTATATTACTGTGAATAATGCAAAGCAGGAAGACCTAGCTGAGCTTCTTCGAGAATGACCCTAGAGGGTCCCACGAGGCCCAAGAGTGGCTGGAGATCTCTGAGATGTGCAAGAACAGAGGACAAAGAAATCATCTAAAGACAAGGTATCTCAGGGCAGATAGGACAGTCAAGAGCTACATTGTCCCCATTCACACTGAAAGAGCAGAAATAAAGCCTCAGATTAACCTATTCTTTTGAGAAGAAATGAAAGTTTTCCAAATTCACTCATACCTAGAAAAAGGGACTTACCTTAAAGTGCTATGATTAAATATTTTCTACATTCAGTGTGAATAAATGCCTAGGAATTCAAATTAAGTCAGTAGTAGCAATGCTAACGTAACAATGTAGCACTGTGGCTGAGTAGAGGCAGTGGTAGCAGCCATAGGATTCAGTGGTACAATGCTCATGACAGTCGTGGCAGTCACAGTAAACGGAAGCTAGTATTCCGGAAGTACTCTCTACTTATCAGACTTTGTTTCAAGCATTTTACATAAAAGTGGTCCATTTAATCCCTTATAAACAACCCTACAATAGAGGACCGTAGGCCTGTTTTAGGGATGAGAATATTTAGCCACATGTACAAGAAACAACTTAATGAAGACCATAGAGTGTACAAATGGGCACATGTATGAACACAGAAAATAAGAAATGGCTCCCACACAAAGTGAGGAAGGTGGGGGATCCCACGGCCACCAGTAATGCTTGTGTTTATTGTGAATCAGGAAAGCAGAGGGGGTCCCCAGCAAGAGGAGCCTTAAGATAAGACAAGAGAGATGATGGGGATGAAAGGTCCTGGGGGACATACCAGGTTGCCATCCACCCACTTTCCCGTCTCAGTTCCCCTATCTTGTCCCAGGGCTTCCCGGTGGACTTATCCACTCTTCTTATAACTTTCAGAGTGAGGTTTCTAGAGCCAGTGTTGTTTCTGCCATTCTGAGCTACACGAGGCAGGCAATGCTGAAGAGGGAGGCAGCTGATAGGGTAGGGATGTCACTGGGGACCTGGCCTGCTGCCACAGGCCTTCTCCCAGCTATTCAGAAGGATAAGGAGGTGTAACTGTGGGTTTGAGACCACCCTGTGCTATATTGTAAGCTTTAGGCTAGCTTGGACTACAGAGCAAGACTGTGGAGAAAGAAAGAAAAGAAGGTAGGTAGATTGTTAGGTCCAGTATGGGCAAAGGTGTTGAAGAGTACTCAACCCAAAGCTACTCTTAGCCAAGCCACTGCCCTACCCCCCACTCCCAGCATGCCATGGTCTATCTCCTTATTGATCTGATACCATGTTATTTAAGTGGTTTTTTCCTTTATGTAAATGCCCTTTGAAAAATGACTTTTTAAGTTTTTAAAACATTGTAGTTTCCTCCTTAGCCACAGAGATGAATTTTAGCCTCAAACAGAAAATGAACTAAAGTGATTCTTCAGTGTACCCAGAACCTGGGCTTCCACTACAAGAGGAGCTCTGGGCCTGAGACCATCATGCCCCCTAGTGGCAGGCTTGCTGTTTCATGAGCCTCCCTCCATCTGAAAGGCGGGTACCCAGCCATCAGTTAAATTATTCCATCTCACAGCCGATGAATTTCAATAAATATACCATCTGTTCACCTTCTGTGTGGGAGTTCAATCATCTTGTTGGCAGCAGTCTTACCCTACAGCAATTACCTATGTCTTTATCACCTCTCATTCAGCTGTGCCAGCCTGCTCTGTACAACCAACAGCTTCTATAGATAGGCCGGTCTCTGAGGCTGGAACGCAGGAAAAACTCTACACTTCATGAAGAGCAGAGCAGGGCAGGAGGTATGTGGGCAGGAGGGAGAGAGCCTTCAACCTCTGGAAAACTATAGACTCGCCTATGAGGCGAATGGCAGAGCTGAGCAGACATGGAGTCTGGCTGGCAAGTTTGGGTCTGTCAAAATAACAACACTGGGAAAGATGAAAGGCCGCACCAGAGAGAGGAGTCGTGTGTGGGTGCAGACAGCATGGCTCTATGGTCAGCTCTGCCACTGACCAGCTGTGTGACTCTCCATGAGCATGCAGCTTCTCTGGGCCTTGGTTTCTCCTTCTGGAAAAGCAAGAGGTTGGAATGGGTGATTCCTGGACTCTTTTAGCTCTGAACTTACAAGACTCTAGTGGGTGGAGAATGGGTACCTGTGGCACAGCCCACGCCTGGATGTAAAGCAAATGTATGGAGCCTCACTGAATTGCTAAGTAACATGACAGCTAAAGGCAGAAAATGTCCCAATCATGAAGTGGTTTGCATGCTTTTGGAATTGGGCTCATATTAATGATCATTCCTTGCACAGTATAGAAAAGGTAGAAACAAAGGCTCAAGAAAGCTGGTTTCCTAAAAGTTATGCCTAGGAAATGGAGAGACTGGAGCTTCAAGTCCAGTCAGGAAGTATGATACAAAAGGCTTCTCAAGAAAAAGCAGAGTTTCAGGACTAACAAGATCCAAAGGAAGAATGGGAAATGCTCAAGAGGAAAATCTCTGTGTGTGTATGTGTGTGTGCATGTATGTATGTGTGTGTGTGTGTGTGTGTGCGTGTGTGTGTGTGCATGTGTGCTACGCCCAGAGACACCTAGGTCAGCTCCAGCAGCTTGCTCTCCACTATGTATCCTCACCATCTGATTCAGCCCTAAGAGTAACATGCTTCCCCCAAGTCATGTTCAAGTTCTTCCTAAGTACAGACCACTAACGAAGTTCCCAGGATCCTCTGCAGCTGGATTAGAAGCAAGAGTCTGGGTTCTGACTAGAGGGCTGTACACAAAAATTCTGCATGCCACCTGAGTGTAAAGAGTGATCTGTTTTCTACTCTTTCCCAGAGATAAGCCTCAAACACTTGGCTACTGAAACATTGTGAGAAGTGACCCCACCTACACCGAACTATGGAAAACTGAGAGAGAAAAAGTTATTTTATATTCTACCAAGATTTGAGGTCATTATCATAGCACTGGCAACCAGTAGGCTGACCAATAGGCTCAACGATGGTACCCACTCTGTACCCAATCCTTTCTCTTCAGAAGCCAGCACCTCAACTGCCTTCTGCACGGTAACAGACAAATGCCCCTGCCCCTCCCTCTTCAGCTTCTGGCCCATCAGCATCTTTCAGTCCCCTATTGGGCCATGTGAAGGGTAATCCTGAGTCTTTTGGACAAAACTATTGTGAAAGAGAAAAAGCCGAGCTGGAGAGGATGCATCTAGAGCTTCAGGGAAGTCATCATGGGAGATCTGTGCTAGACGACATGCTTAGCATGAGCCAAGAGACGGTGAGCAATGAGAAGACAAGAAGCAGGAGCAGAGCCACAGAGGAAGCACAGGCAGGGAGAACCAAGGGTGGCCAGGACAGCAGGCGAACAGGTGAGAAGGTGAAGGTTAGGAAGAGGAGGCAGAGGGGGTGGAGGAGCAAAGACGGATGCAGGAAAAGAGGGGCTGGGTGCAGAGAGAAGGGGGTCAGAGAGAAATCACAGGCAGCATGAAAAGAGAGATGGACGGAGGAAGAGACTGGAGGGAAGTGAAGTCGGGACAGAGTGGAAGAAGACAGGAGAGTGGACTGATGGGAAGTTAGCAATACAGAAAGGCAGGCCAGGGGAAAGGAAAGGAGGGCAGGAGGGAGGGGCCAGCACGGGACAGCCACCCTGAGTCAGCCTTGCACCTAGACATCTCTGTTAGATAAGATGAGAGACCTCTGCATTTATCCATTTTAATTGGGGTCCTGCCACAAGGCCACGGGGCTCAAATCATCCTGTGTGGGTCAACAGGCAGCTGCTGCTCATGGTTCTGAGTCTCCCTCGTGTCAAATTCTCAATAGCAGCAGCAAGAAAGAGGTGACTTGCTTGGATTTCCTCAGATGTTCTACAAAAGAGAAAAGGAAGCCTCAAAAATATACAGTAGAAACCTGCAAGGGCCAAAACACAAACATAGAACCCTAGCACAGTAGCACAGTAGCATGAACTACCTTCTGCAAAGCTGAGATATTTCCGTGTTCAGAGCAGTTTCGAGTCTTACCCTTTTTGCCTTTGCAAGCTCTCTTCTTCTTACCCTAGCCTGGGATCACATGCTCTTGTGTTTTCTAGCTTGAGTCTTCTCTCCCCCTCTCCATCCCCCTTCCTCTCATTCCCTAGTCTTAAAACTTATTCTCTCTTTATCTTCGTCTCCTGATGCAGCCTGCCTTGTCTCTGTTTGTGCACAACCATTTAGAATTCCGTAAGTGTCCCGAGAGTCGCTACTTCAGCCCCAAGGGACTCTCAGCAATGCAATGGCAGCTCCTTGGACACATTAGCTGATCCCACAGGCCACCAGCTGAAGCCTACACCGCTCAAAAGTGAGTCAACAGGCAGCTGGAGCTCACTGCTCTGAGTCTCCCTGCAAAACACATTCTTAATAGCAGCAGCAAGAGACAATTGGCTCGAAACTGAATCGATGCTCAAATCCACAAAAGGGCATGGGGAGGGGGAGAAGAGAGGGATGGGGGCGGAGGTTGTATTTATGTGTGTAAGCATACACGTGTACACACTCATCAAGTACAGGAGCAGAAGGTAAATTAAAGGACCCAGTTTTCAAATTCTTACCAGAGAATAAACCATTCTGCCTTGTTCTAGGACCAGAATAAAAATAAAGTGATTAGCGGGATTTTAAAAGGCAAAACCCAAGAAAGCCATTAGACAAGTGGGAGGGGCAACTTCCCCTCCTTTCATATCAGTGAAAGAAGCTGAACTGGAGTCTGCCCACCAGAGACTTGGGTTGATTTCCCCTAGTATATTTCATATCCATTCAACCCAAATGATATGGATGGCATGAGGCGCAAAGTCTCTCACAGTAGAACAGACTGGGGCATGCTAATTTCTTCCTCCAGCAGCCAGCATGCCTCCACTCAGGAAGCCAGCTCCTCAGTCACTCCCAGCACCGCTGTTCCACGGCCCCAGAGGCATGCTTCCTCTCTGTTCCTCTTATGCATAATTTACTAACTTACACAATCCCTGTCAACGGCAGCCTCCGTTTTTTGTTTTTTTTTTTTTTTTTTTTACATTTCAGTGAAATTCAAGACTCCATGAAAACCTAGATCTACATAAAAGGACATTGTAGACAAAGAGCTGGGAGTTGTTGGTTGTCATTGTTTGCTTGTCTGTCTGTCTGTTGTTCCCCCCACACACACACACAAAGAGACAAAAATCGTCATCTCTCTAGAAGGTTAAGTTTGGTTGCAGGGGTTATGATGATAAAAACACCTCTGGGCTAGCCTTAGGAACCTCTAACTTTCTTCCAGCACCTTGAATAGGTCTACAGATCCCAAAGGACAAATATACACACCCCCCCCCACTTTGGAAAATCAGTGAGCTTGCATCCTTGTGCCTCTTGCCAACCTGTGATGAAAGGTGGGTAACCCACAAGGACAGAAGGCAGCTTCTAGGGCATTCCTTGTGTCCTGCTCCACATCTATGGCTCTTCTTCTATTTACCTATCTCAGACGTCTTGTGTCCAGGGTGCCTAGCCCCCCTCTACTCCTGCACAGGTGACTACTCAGAACCCAAAGCCCGGCCTTTCTCACCCTCTTTTTTTCTACCAGAAGCACCCAGTCTCAGGACGCCTGAAATCAAGGGGATGTAAGGGGCGAGGCTAGTTCAGACTTGAGTGATGATCCACCTCCTCCTGCTCTTTCTTCTCTTGAAGGTCACACTCATTCATTAGTGGTTTGTCGGGGTTATACATTCCCGGTGGCTGGGACAGACTGACTCTTTTGTCCAAACCCTTGGTGAGGCTCCTGAGTCCTCTGGTGACTAGGTCTGTCCCAGTTGGAGGTGAAAGGATTAAAAGAGGTTGAGGCTTTGGGCTGTGAGTGGTTGAGTATGTTTGCCCTGTCAAGTCCTAAGTCATTATTTATCGAATACTAAACTGCTACATCCTAATGGATTCTGCCAGACTCTCAGTTAGTCTCCTGTAATCTCACAAATAACTGTAACAGTATAAAGCTGCTATCTACCAATGCATTACGGAAACAAACTCAGTCTTCACCCTTGTGATTTTAAAGATTTATTTTCTTTTTATTTAGGTGTGAATTGTGTGTGTGTGTCTGTCTGTCTGTCTGTCTGTCTGTCTGTGTGAGTAATCAGAGGCCAGAAGAGGGTGTTGGGCCCCCTACAGTTACAGACAGTTGTGAGCCAGCCAACAGCGGTTCTTGGAACCAAACCTAAGTCCTCTTCAAGAACAGCAAATGTTCTTAACTGGTGACTGTTTCTCCAGCCCCAGCCCATTTTACAGATAAACATTGTTAAGTGACTTTACTCACCCGAGAACCTACAATAAAGAACGAGTCAAGTCATTAAGCCAACTGTCTGGTTCAAGAGCCCACAATCTTACCCTCCATGCCACTACCTGTGCCCACTTAGAATTGTGTGATCCCTTGCACAATGTTAGACAGAAAAGGAAACGTCAATGACAGCTTCTGTCGCAGACGCACCTAAGAAGGAAAACAAAGGAGGCATGACCCAGTCGGGTGAATCAGTGCAGAGTGTCTTGCCCAAATTTTCCACAAGAGAAAACATTCCATTATGTTTATGGCCCTATGTCAAACAAGGACAATCTGGCTTTCTTGCCTTCTGGGTTTGAGTGGGCCCAAGAGGGAGAAATCTGCTGGAGACTTTTCAATGTTGTACAGAGCCACCAATCACATCAATTGATTTTTCTGCCCTACAAACAGTGGGAAGAGTGACTTCATCCCCCCAATCACTGTAACAGATCTTGACACTGCACGAACAAAGCTCCTGCACTCCAGAAAAGCAATTATTTTCTGTGGAAAATAAAACATTTAAAAAAAAAAAAAAAAAAAGGCCAGTCAACTTCTTAGACATAATCCGTCTATTCATCTTAACAGTTCACTCCTGCTAATTCTGGAAGCAGGACAATTATCACACCTTGTTACTCTCAGACATAAGGAAACAGTGCACATAATCAAAAACCCGATAACTTTGAACTTTGTTCTTCAGCTGGTCAGGTCTTCCTGTAAGCAACTCTGTAGGCATCAGCCAGTGGAGACCAGGAGCTACTTGTCACTTTAATGCTTGTATTTAGTTTTCCATCTTGTTATCACTGACTGAAGAGCAGAGTCCTTGGGTAATGACAGAACACACTGAAAGCTGTGTGTAAGAAAAGAAGTTAGGCAGTGTTGAGTTGACTTAGCTCTGGGGAGGGGGCCGTTCAGGTACACATGCACACATGTGAGTCTGGAGGCCGGAGGACGACCTTGAGTTATCCCTCACCTTGCTTAGTTTGCTTTTCTTTTCTTTCTTAAAAAAAAAAAAAAACCCACAAGATTTTTCATTAGCCTAGAGTTTACCAAATAGGCTAGACTGGCTAGCCAAGAAAACCCCAGGAAACTGCCTGTCTCTGATTTCCCAGCAGTAAAATTATAAGAACATGCCCTCAGCCCTGGTCTTGGCAGTGGTGATGTCTGTGGTAGTGGTGAGTTTTGTTTGGTTTAATGTGAGTACTCGGAAGTCAGACTCAGTCCTTATGATAACATAGCAAACACTTTGCAAATGGTGCTATCTCCCCAGTCCCAAGAATTTGACTTTGCATCATTTGTAAGCCATCTTTAACATTAACGAAGGGATCCTCAAGAGTTTTCTTTTTAATGTTTTTTATAAGACTTTAGAGTGATGAATTGCAGTGTAGGTCATTGTCTCACATAATTAGGCATGGTTATGCACCTCCTTCTGATGATGGAGGTTATTTCTGGAAGTCTTCAGACTTTAGTATGAAGACAAGGGTAACAGCCAGACAAGGTTATACCTGCCTTTCAAATTCCTTAAATCTCAGCAGAAGCAGCAGATCTTTATGAGTTCAAGGCTAGCCTGATCTATATAGCAAATTCCAGGCCAACCTGAGCTACATAGTGAGGTCCTGTCTCAAAAAAAAAAAAAAAGAGAGAGAGAGATTAAAAAAAAGAAAGGAAGGAAGGAAAGCAAAAGAAAGAAAAGAAGAGGAAGGAGAAGAAAAGAAAACATAAGAGCAGAGAGAGAAAGGTAGCCTTGTGTGTCAGTGGGTATGGAAGGAACAGTGGTTGTAGTGAAAGCCATAGGACATTTTGCAGATTTAGAAAAATGGCGCTATTCTAATGGTTTGGCAGTTCTGCTACCATGTGCTGTATTGCTCAAACTTGTATTAAGTCTATTTTATAATTGGGAGATGCTATATGCGATTACATCTCCTATAATATAATGCATTGGTTAACTGATGGTCAACTTAACAGGATTTAGAATCAACTAGGAGACAAATCTCCAGCAGAGTTACTAGACTGAGTTATTTGAGATGGAAAGTTTCACCCTCAAGGTTGGTACCCCCATTACATGGACTGGAACCCAGACTAAATACAACACAAAAAGTAGCTAAGAACCAGTTTTTCTCTCCCTCCACTTCCGGACCATGGGACCAGGTGCCTCACGTTCCTATCGCCATGACTTTCTCGCCATGATGGACTGTGGCTCAAATTGTGAGCCAGAGTATGCCCTTTCCTCCTGGTGTTACTTTTCCTAGATGCTTTGGCACAGCAACAAGAAAAGTAACTAGTACAGAAGGCCTTTTAATTCAGTTTGCATTTTGAAAAGCACCTACCTGACTGCCGTAGCATTCAGACTGGCTCAGAAACAAAGGAGTTCAGGAGTTGTTGCAATCACTTAATGAGATGGCTTGGCAGAATGGAAACAGAGAGGTTGGTGGGTGATTTGGAAAAGATTGGGCAACAGTGTAACCAAGTATTGGTGAGAGGATTGACTGAGAAAGAATCCTGAGTGGAGTTTCTGTCTTACTGGAGAGTGCCAGGATACACTGAGAGAAGGAACACTGGTAGAGTGGTGGGTGTGCAGAGTAAGATGAATTTTCAATGGCAGGTAGCTCAGGGACAAAGTTGTGGGAAGCCGCCCGAGTCGCACCCACATTCGCCATTACAAGATGGCGCCTATATCCGGCCGAGGACAAGTTGTAAACAGGCTAGTGCGCATGCACCTGGTAATTTTCCACCTCAGAGTCTCAGCCTCTCTCGTGGCGGCATCTGGCCTGATGTGCGGGAGCCAATGGGGAAGCTCCGCGTCCCAGGCAAGTGCTGTGACCTATATAAGGGACAGGTGTTCTATTGTTGGGGGTCTCCACTCGTGGCAAGCTTATGCTCTCCCTCTCAAGATGCATTAAAGCTTTACTGCAGAAGGATCCTATGTGTGCCGCGTCGTTCTTGCTGGCGAGACGGTAGCGCGGGACAAAAGTGACTAAATATTCACCATTATCCACAAGACTGCTCTCTCTCTTATCTACTGGACACTGTATGTGCACTCTACAAGCTGGGGACACAATGATAAAAACAAGTGTAACTTCGACTTTACATAGAAAGGGGGACAATAAACCAGAAATCAAACAGACAGAAAACTGAAGATCATGGAGATGAGGCATTTAAAGGCTGGCCAGGACCAACTTCATCAAAGACACCGAAGCATGGAGAAAACAGTTAGTGGCACTATTTATTGGACAACCAAGTATAAAAGGAGATTGTCCTATGGAATCTGGTTGCATAGGGAACCCATAAAATTGATCAGAAAAACTGGCGTGCTCAGGACTAGTTACTTATAATTGCATCAGGCTGACAAGCATAAGCCATCACTGAACTGGGCGTGTGCATGGTCGTCTATGGGGGAACTGGAAGACAGCAAATAAAAACAGCCTTTGATGATGAAAACAAAGATACCTCATCTGCAGATAGAAGCAAAAAGTGGAATACAGATAAAAATGTAAGAAGGTCATCAGACTTGATGATAGGTATTTGGCTGCCTGGCTACTTTTACTTTTTGCAATAAATTTTGAGGTTGTGTCATCGGTGGAGGCCGAGGAGCTGGGGTGAGAGAAGACAGTGTGATTGCTCTGCAAAGGAATAAATACACTAGTGGAGCGGGTAATAAGATTGCCAGGGACTAGTTTCATGTCATGAATTTAGAAATGAATGAACGCACATGGATTTTACAAGTGTAACATTTAGCTTCTCAGGTACTTACCATGTGAGTCTGAACTATAAAGAAAAGAGGTGAGATATGAAAACATGCGAATTTGGTGGGTGAATTGGTGGTAAGACTAC
>JADRCH010000040.1:824630-840201 GCA_019843965.1 Rhynchomys soricoides
CAATGCTGGGAGAATAGTTAGACCAAGGAGAGAACAATGCTGGGAGGACTGTCAGACCAAGGAGAGGACAACAGTGGGAGGACTATCAGACCAAGGAGAGGACAACACTGGGAGGACTGTCAAACCAAGGAGAGGACAACACAGGGAGAACAGTCAGACCAGGGAGAGGACAACACGGGGAGGATGGACAGACCACGGCTCTTTAAACCAAGGATACCACAGTCGTGCTGCCATTTACTGGTGGCAAAAGGACCATTGGGTAGGGCCACAAAATTATAGTTCATTTAATGTTTGTTTGGGGGTTTGAGAAAAGGTCTTATGCAGACCAGGCTGGCCTCAAACTCACAGAGATCCCCCTGCCTCTGCCTCCCGAGTGCTGAGATCATGTGTAGCACCAAGCTGACCACACGTGAGCTGAGACTGATAAGCACGAGACAGTGGTGAGAGACACTTGTCAAGATCTCAACATTGTCAGGAGCACAAAAGTGAAGGCAGAGCAAGAGTCCATGGCACATCACCAAAGGGAAGGGACCTGCAAACAAAGAGAGGCAGTTACACCGTCTCCTCCCCTCATTTTATTAACGTGGAGGTCAAGTACAAGGGAGAAAAAGCATGTCTCTCTTTGTGTTTTCATTAGGAAAGATAATAATAAAGTTGTTCTGGCTGCTGAGGAGGTATTCTAAGACAGAGAGCTGGCCAGCACCTTCCCTGAACACACAAAACAGGAGAAATAGACTCACAGGAAAGAACCAAAGCAGGAGCCAGAAAAAAGGCTGAGGATGTAGCTCAGGAGCTGGTTTAGCATGAACAAAGCCCGGAGCCCAATCCCCAGGACTGCACGAACCACATAGCAAATTCAGAACCAGCTGGAGATACATGCATCTCTTTCAGTTGATGGGGGGGGGGGGGGAGAGAGAGAGAGAGAGAGAGAGAGAGATGCCAGAAATGGTGAGGTACCCAGTGCTGATTGGGAAACTGCTTGTAGCTTTTGGTGGTGGCCCCAAGTGAGGTCTGGGGACTTGGAGCCAGCATTCGAAACATTGTAACCAAGCATTATACAGTACCTATAAATAGCTCCTGGATTCCACTATGAACCCCTCCTGCCTGATCATTCTGTGCCTCCCATTAAAGGACTGAATACCATTCTAGTGTCACTTTTGACTCATCCTCGTCCATACCACCAGAAAAGGGAGAAATACAGGTTTATTTGGGACTTCAGGCTGATATGAAGGGAGGCAATGCAGGGAGAGGCAAAGGAAAGACTGGAGAAGAAAATGGCTTTTTTTTTTTTTTTTGATACTTTATTTACATTTCAAATTTTTTCCCCTTTCCAGGTCTCCCCTTTGGAAACTCCCTATCCCCTCCCCCCTCCCCCTGCCTCTATGAGGGTGCTCCCCCACTCACCCACTCACTCCCATCTTCTCTCCCTGGCATTCCCCTATACTGGGGCATCTAACACTCTCAGACCCAAGGGTCTCTCCTCCCCCTGATGGCCAACAAGACCCTCCTCTGCCACATACATGGCCAGCACCATGGGTCCCTCCATATGCATTCTTTGGTTGGTGGTCCAGTCTTCAGGAGCACCAGGGGGCCTGACCAGTTGACACTGTTGCTCCCTTCATGGGGCTGCAAACTCCCTCAGCTCCTTCAGTCCCTTCTCCAACTCCTCCCTCTGGGACCCCACGCTCAGTCCAACAGTTGCTGTGAATTGAATCATGGGTGTTCCTAACTTTTGGGCTAATATCCACTTATCAGTGAGCACATACCATGTTCATTCTTTTGTGACTGAGTTACCTGACTCAGGATGATATTTTCAAGTTCCATCCATTTGCCTCCAAATTTCATGGAGTCATTGTTTTTAATAGCTGAGTAGTATTCCATTGTGTAAATGTACCACATTTTCTGTATCCATTTCTCTGTTGAGGGACATCTGGGTTGTTTCCAGTTTCTGGCTATTATAAATATGGCTGCTATGAACATAGTGGAGCATGTGTCTTTATTACTTGTTAGAGCATCTTCTGGGTATATGCCCAGGAATGGAATAGCTGGGTCCTCAGGTAGTATTATGTCCAGTTTTCTGAGGATCTGCCAAACTGATTTCCAGAGAGGTTGTACCAGCTTGCAATCCCACCAGCAATGGAGGAGTGTTCCTCTTTCTCCACATCCTTGCCAACATCTGCTGTCACCTGAGTTTTTGATCTTAGCCATTCTGACTGGTGTAAGGTGAAATCTCAGGGTTGTTTTGATTTGCATTTCCCTGATGACTAAGGATGTTGAACATTTCTTTAGGTGCTTCTCAGCCATTAAAGTTTCCTCAGTTGAGAATTCTCTGTTTAGCTCTGTTCCCCATTTTTTGATAGGGTTATTTGGATCTCTGGAGTCTAACTTCTTGAGTTCTTTGTATATATTGGATATTAGCCTTCTATTGGATGTAGGATTGGTAAAGATCTTTTCCCAATCTGTTAGTTGCCGTTTTGTCCTATTGACAGTGTCCTTTGCCTTACAGAAGCTTTGCAATTTCATGAGGTCCCATTTGTCGATTCTTGATCTTAGAGCATAAACCATTGCTGTTCTGTTCAGGAACTTTTCCCCTGTGCCCATGTGTTCAAGACTTTTCCCCACTTTGTCTTCTATTAGATTCAGTGTATCTGGTTTTGTGTGGAGGTCCTTGATCCACTTGGACTTGAGCTTTGTACAGGGAGATCGGAATGGATCAATTTGCATTCTTCTACATATAGGCCGCCAGTTGAACCAGCACCATTTGTTGAAGATGCTGTCTTAAATGGCTTTAAAAGCCCAGCTGGTTGGAATTTCTTTTCTTTTCCTCAATGAAAGCCTCGGGGCCAGGCGTGTCACTGTGAGTGATATGAGCCTGTTCCAAGTGTGATTGTTGTAGCCACTGACATTGATTTCATGGCAGGAACAACTGAAAATCTGATCCACGAGGCTTTGGTCACACCCTTGCTTCTGGAAAGCATGCAAATCTGGATTTCCTTTTATCACTCAACAAGTCCACAGCACAGTGTTCTTTAAAATGAGATTTCTGAACCAACTCTGATGTTCTCACAAACGGGCATTACATAACTGGGAAAAAATAAAGAGCCACAAAATAACTGTCTCTGGCTTGTGGGTTTCTACAAGAATAAAAAGAAAGGCCTCACATCGATCCCATCACTAGAATGAAATGTTTGCAAGGGTGTATAATCAATCACCTTCACTGCAAACGTGACAACCACCACCACCTTCTCTCCCGTGAAAAAAGTAGGAACTTCATTTCACCCCCTTTTCAAATACACAGCCCCTGCACACTGTAGTAATACACAGCCCCTGCACAGTGCAGTCAACTCACTGAAGCTCTCTAGTCATCTCACTGAAAACAATGAGTAGAACTGAGTGGTGTCCATGAGTTTGCTCAGGCCTAGTTCCTTCATGCTATGGTCTTTGTGTCTGGAAAATTCTGCATTCATCACTCTGTCTAGCAAGAAATACCCAGAGACGGGGCTCTCCTCACCAGCCCCCATCATCTAGCTATCCTCTAGATATTTTTACTGTTTCTGTCCAAACCGCAGAGCCTCAGCTCCCCCTCTTAGTAGTCTCTTTGGGGGAAATACGCTAAAGAAATCTGAACAACCCCAAACCTATCCTTGGACCACAAGCTGCAGAATACTGGTTTCCTCCTATGGAAGACCAAGTACCCACTCTCAACAGAAATGAGGGTGCCTGCGACCTTCACATCAGGTGCTCCCAGCTGGCCTTGGGGAGTAATGAAAAACAACAGAATTGGTATTTTAAGATCTAATTACATGAGAACTTGTAAACCTTCCAGGAAGGCCAGGTTCCACCTCAGACTTATGGAATCAGTATTTTCAGGGGCCAGAAGGAAGCGGAGACATGTTTTGGGTGTGGCTTTTTCAGAGTTCTCAAATAGGTTCATATTCATAGCTAAGGCTACAGACCACATTCCTTCCTTAGTGCAAGAAAGGAAGTTCCCTGGGTTTCTAAAAGGTGTGTTTCTGCCTCTCCTTAACTCTAGATCTAGCTGTAGAACCCTGACAATGTGTGTATGATAGCCTTCCCCCTTTATGGGGTTGAGGAAGTTAACTGTCAGCTAACACACACCATCCAAACAGGCTCACATGGCTGCCTTGTCAAGGAAGATCAATGGCCAGCTCCTGAAGATCAATTATCACTACCTTCCTGCTCCCAAGTTAATTTGGCTGTTTTGGACTGGAATGGTTCTGAGACACTGCATCCAGAGCAAGTCACTGCTGTGCAGGAAGAAGGTGGGAAGCCTAACCACGAAAAGATCTTCTGCAAGCCAGAATCCCAGGAGCAAAGAGGGCTCACTTCAGCTCTGTTTGCACAATGCACAGGTGAACTCCAACAGCCAGTGACCTGGTTTCTCCTGTGGCAGGAGCCTATGGTATTGCTGTTCCTAAGCAACAGGCAGCTAGCTGCCTTTTTCCCCATTGTTGCCCAGGCAGGAACCACTCACCTCCCTATTTCTTTCATAGCTATTTCTTTCAGCCCATTTCCTATCTACCTGCAGAGCAGAGCTTGAAATGGGTAGTCTCCCTCTTCCCACATAGCCAATGACTTCCTCAAGTCCAGTTCCTTTTAGGTACAAGGAAAGGAACATAATTTAGAGCGACATCTGTCGTCCAGAAGTAACCAGCAGCAATGCTGCCTTTACCCAGCAGTTAGCAAACAAATGGAGTCTCTTCAAAGAGGCACACCTGTTCTTCCATGTTCTCTGGGTTCAGACATGACATGGAACATGCAGAGTTTGTCTTCTGCTTTGTGTCTCATCTACAATGAGGCAACAACCCCTGAGTCTCACAGCAGAACAGAAGCCAAAGTGTGTATTCCACAGTAGAGTCGCCCAGCAGTCTGAAATCTGTTGGCTCTATTATACGGTCAGAACTCTATTAAACATGGCCCTCTGTACACAGTGAACATGGAAAACTACATGTTTCTGAGTGCATGCTAGGGATCTTTGCAATAAAGTTTCTCCTGCTTTAGTGAAACCTCATAGTGAAGGTACTTAAGATTTACATGGACACTAGCATGTTTGCGTATATGTGCAGGTGCACAGGAGAGCACATGATGGGTATGGAAGACAAAATCAACCTCAGATGTTGTTTCTTGGGAGCTTTCCATGTTGCCCATGCCCCCGTGCCCACTCCTCATTCAGGGTCTCTCACTGGGACCCAAGGATGGCTCTCCAATTAGGTGAGCTTAATAGGCTAGAGAGTCCTGAGAATCTATTTGTCTCTGCCTCCGTAGCACTGGGGTTACAAATACATAACCACCACACCCTGCTTTTATGTGAATGTTGGGAATCAAACTCAGGTCCTCATGTTTCACAGCATGCACCTAGCTCACTAAGCTATCCCAGCCCCAAATTAGCACTTTTAATGAAAAAAAATCTGCAGAATGAATTCTATTTTCCCATTGTCAAACCATCATAGAATTAGAAAGGTGTCCTATTGAAACAAATGTCCCAAAGAAATTAAACACACGCCCACATGCATATATATGCACACACAGAGAGACAATTCTATCAAGAATCCACCTGCATCTGAAATCTCTTCCTGTGTTTGAGGAATTCCCCAGCTTAAAGAGGCAGTGCCTACCTACCACAATGACTGAAAATGTCAGACTTACCTTCCCAGGCAGACAAAGCACCAGGATATAGGCAGCTAAATAGAGGGACTTACTCAAGAATAGAGTGCTTACCAGCACTTCTTTTTGGAAGCAAGGATGGTACAAAGACTGGTGTCTGCATGCATTTTTGGTAGCATGCACTGTTCAATACCAATGGTGCAAGGAAGCAAGATGAAGCTTCTAGAACTCTGTAGCAACCAGAGTATCAGCTCAGCTAGGAGAGAGCTGTAGCCTTGGGCCCTGACCCTGGTTTCATTGCTACCATCTGACTCTTCAACCTTCCATGGAGTTTTGCAACCAAGCAACATCCTTGTGTGTGTGTGTGTATGTGTGTGTGTGTGTGTGTGTGTGTGTGTGTGTGTCCACATGCATACTCAAGAAGGCCAGAAGAACGCATCAGATCCCCTAGAACTGCAGTTACAGGCAATTGGAGCTGCCCAACATGGATGCTGAGAACCCAACTCTGATCCTCTGCAAAAGCAGCCAGTGCTCTTAACGTGGTGGTTCCCAACCTTCCTAGAGCTGCGACCCTTTAATACAGTTCCTCACGCTGTGGTGACCCCAACCATGACATTATTTCTTTGCTACTCCATAACTGTAATTTTGCTTCTGGTATGAATCATAATGTAAATATCTGATATGCAGGATACCCAATATGGAACACCTGTGAAAGGATCATTTGACCGGAAAGAGGTCACAACCTTGAGAACCAGTCTTAACAGCTGAGCCACCGCTCTCCAGCCTCTAGGCAGCAGGCTTTAAACCGCCTCCAGTTATCAGCCTTTGTTTGGTTTTATTGCTACAAACAAAACCTCTAAGTCAGAGCTTTTAAAGTTTTTCCTAAGGCTGGAGAGATGAGGGTGTGAGGTCAATTCCCAACATCCACATGGCTGCCACAACTGTCTGTAACTCCAGTGCCAGGGGTCTGATGCCCTCTTCTGGCAGCAGGTATGCCCATGGTGTACACATCCAAAGCAGTCAGAACACTGATACAGTTTTTCATGATTTTACCACATGAAGATCAATAATATGTTTGGAGTTTTTGATTACCTTTCCCATCTTTCCAGACTTTTTCCTAATCCTTGAATGTCTGCTCATTATTTCTTTTATTACTAATCTGCAGAAATGTCTCTAATTTCTGAAGTCCCTCATTCCTCATTTGGAGCTAGAAATGTAACCAAAAGCAAGAAGACACAAGTCTCAGGAAGAAGATACAAACTGCCCATGCTCTCTTGCTGGACTGGTCCAAGAGTAAAACATTCTATCTGCACACTGAAGCCATCCTTGGCGGTGGGCACTGCAGACGGCCCTCACCTCACCATCTGAGGTAGCACATCTCGGATTTCTACTTGCTAAGAGATCTTCACAGGGGTACCTGGAGACCCGGGCTGGACAGATCTGAGGCACTCCCAAGTGATACCAATGCTGTTTTGGCTTCAACAGCTGTTTACACAACAAAGTGGCTCTTCAAGTCCAGAGTAAAACTGCCCCCCGGGACTGAATAAATAAGCATATAAATAAGTAAACAGAAGTCAGTGTGCTTTCCATTTTCGGAAGTTTGTCCACTTTGCTGTTTCTTTTAATTTTATGTCTAGAATAAGAAGACTTTATGGTTTGGTTTTGGTAAGAATTTTTGTTGTTGTTAGCATTGTTCTCATGAGAAGGGTCTCACCATGTAGACCAGGCTGGCCTTGACCTCACTGTGTAGACCAGGCTGTCCTCAACCCATACAGGTCCACCTCCCCACAGTACTGGAATTACAGGCAGTAATCCAGACCAGCTTTGTTGTTGTTGTCGTTGTCGTTGTTCTTGTTCTTGTTGTTTTACTGTTTGAGGACTTTTTTGTTTGGGGCTGTCTTCTTTTCTTGTTCCTTTTAGACCAGGTCTCCTGTATCCCACAATGGCTAGCTAGTCACTCTGCAGCTGAGGATGCTCTTGAATCCCTGTTCCTCCATCTTCCAAATGCTGGGATGACAGACATGGTGCTGAGGATTACATCCAGGGCTTCATGCTAAGAAAGCACTCTCATCAAGCGATCTACATCCCCAGCTTCTAGAATAGCTACCCTTTAAAATGACAATAGATTCCATCATGTGGGTCATGCCTGTATGTATTATGTGTAAAGTGTTAAAACATATAAACACTATTGTGTCTTACCTCAGTGGTTAAGCGACTGCTAGATTCAACAGTCGATGTAACACAGCCATTTAGATTTTCAGCTGGATATTGTAGACTATCCACTAATACTATTTCATAGCCCCGAAGATTCTCAACTGTACATTAAAAGCATAAGGACCCATCTGTGAAGTACAATAACACCAAGGTCTAAAGATGTGAAGACACAAAGCAGCCATGTTTTCTACCTCCCCTTATATAAAAGTGCATTTTCTATGTACCCGCCCTTCCTCCCCCCCTCCTTACACACTTAATGCTTTCCATGGCAACAGCTCTAAAAAGGAAAAGCTTATTTCTTGTCAAAATGAATAAAATTGTCTTGCAACACGCTGTGCAATTAGAGCTCATGCACACCCTCTTCCTCAGCCCTCACACTCCACTTAAGCAGCTTTTACCCCCAAAATTGCCCATCGTATTTTTCTGAACACTAACCAGTGTGATTTCTGAAGGTATTGTGTGTTTATAATAGCAACCGCCCCTCACTAGCCATGCCAAACTTCCCCAAGGCATGAGAGATTCACCCACCTCTTTTCCCATACTAGAAATGGCTCCCACTGGTCTACGATTTCTTAGAAGGCCACAGGTTAGAGAAAGCACTCACTCTCAGCTCTCCTGTCTTCTATTATGATAGATAGCCTGCATTGATTCTCAAGATAATGAATAAATAACTCGTTAATTGGGGACATTTTTAGGATTACTATAGGTCACCACAGGAAAAAACTATGGAAGAGCTGGTTTGGTTGGTTGGTTTGTTTTTGGTTTTGTTCTTATCTTGAGAAGAATCAGGAAAGGGTAGGGCAGACTCAGCAAAGAGCCAGAACTTTCCATGGTACTGTGAAGGTATTAAACTGTCTTACACTGAAGTGAAAAAAAAAATTTTAATTAAAGAATTTTTAATTTAAAAATGTATCAAAATTAGATAGGCTAGGTTTGTTTCCTAGCCAGTATTCTAAACAATGTGTCAAGTCATTTAACCAAGGTGCTGATGGGTAAGCCAATGGTAGCCCAAGCCCTGGGAAGAAGCTTACAGGAGAAGGAAGGAGAAGAGTACTAACTGGAAGCAGAAAGCTAGCACCAGTGGAAGGGAGGCTGGAGGTGACCCATCCTCTGGACCCCAGTTTTTTCCCAACGGCTCTGTTATTTTTGTTTTCTTGAGAATAAATACAAAGGATCATAACAGACACAATGAAGAGCTGGCTTCTAGGATTCAGTTAATTTCAGATCATCTAGTGGAGGGAGATCTCTCACAGGGTTCCTCTTGAAATGCTGGGCTGGGTCTAGCAGCCTTTCTCTTTTGTTTAGGGAAAGATTTACACACTTACAGCCAATGGCTGACCAGTTTGCAACAGCCAACTATTAAGGCCCAAGCAAGATCACACATGCTGAAAGCTTATTGACTTTACAGCTCATAACTTAGCTTTTCCCAGGAAAGATCCATTTGTGGTCAAAGGATTAGCTCACCCATTCTCAGCAAAATCATGGAGCCCTATTAAAATGATTCCCTTTGATTGAAAAAAAAAAAAAACCAGATAAAGCTAATTAATTTGTCAGTGGGTATACTGTATCCGTTTGTGTTTTACTGTGGTTCTTTTCTACACACGACCCCAAAGCAGATTCTGTGAACACTATTGCTTCCAGAAAAGTCCAGTAAAGCATGTTTACTATACCGCAAGCAGTTTATGCAAAAGTAAACTCAGTCTTTGAAGCTCCAAAGAAGAAAGAGCTAATGTTTAGCCATGAAAGAGAAGAAAACAAAAGGCTCTGAGTTGTGATGAAGGCAGTTCACCCCGAAGTCTGAGCTTTCCAAAGCTCAGAACAAAATCTAACCAGAGTTCCCAATGGGGCTCACCCCTGGTCTCAGCTGCCTGCTGCTCATTCTTCTCCTCAGATTAAATACCGAGCAAGGCCTCATCCCGAACAGTAAATGAGAAGAATCCTAACAGACACAATGAAGAGCTGAATCTTCTGGAATATGGATAATTTGGGATGAACAAATGCAGGGAAATCTCTGACATGAGTTTCAGATCGAGACTCACATTCAAATTGTCTATATTAAGAATTTTTTAAATCTTTGCAAGACAGTTTTTAGAACTTTTTTTAATCAACTATTCATTCTTAGACTTCTAAATAATGGGTGCCATTGTGACGTTTTCATTCATATGTATCTGTGCTCTGCTCCCTTCCCTTCCACCTCCTTGTTCACCTCCTGCCAGCTCCCGTCCCCCCTCCCTACCCCCTCCCCTTTCTAGTTTCATGTCGTGTATGTGTATTTAAATCTACATTCCTTATAGAAGAGAACACGTAATGTCTGTGTTTCTTTTCTTCCTCACTATCCTAGTAAATCCTTCCAACTCCTACATGTCACAGATGGGAGGTAGTAGATGGGGGAGATTCCACATATAAGAGAAAATGTGATTTCCCCCTTTGTTTTATTTCACTTACATGATGGTTTCTGGCTCCACCCCTTTTAGAAGACAGCTATTATATAAAGGCATACTGTGGGGGAAAGCGAATTAAAGAGGGCCTCCGTAGGCAGGGGATTGACACATTCAGGGAAATGCTGCAGTTGGCAGCCCTCCGCTGCTCTCTGAATTGCCCCATTAATTCATCTGCCTACTAACAAGGTAAACTTGGCTTTCTGGGCTTTCGGTGGCGCCTTCCCAATTCCGAGATGAGTGTTTTTTACAGACATTTTCTCTCAGGGAAAGCCACACAAAAGATGGATAAAAAGAGGCTGAAGATGGGCAGCGGACGATTACATCACAAAGTAAACATATTTAACGGCACTGAATTGTAACCATATGACGGTTAAAATGTAAACATTATATATATTTTACTACAATAAGAAATAACTGTGGGTAGAAACATATTGTGTTAATGGTAAAATAACCTATGCATCCAAAAATAAGAGAAGAATTTATGACTGTGCGTTTTGGTATTCATCATGCATCAAATGAACGCTACAAAACAATGCAATAAATATTCACCATTGGACTAAAATCAGCATACTGGACTGCATATGTAGTGCAAATCAACTACTAACAAAGACTACTACTTACTAAACAGTTTCCATATTTTTATGGAAACATAAACTTACTAAACAATTTCCATATTTCAACCCCTGCACAGTGCTGCTGGGAGGTTCAACCATCATCCATATATTTTAGGGCAAAAAAATAAGAACAACAGCAACAACTTAATTTTCCCAATATTAAAAAAGTTTAAAAATAGAACCCTGATAACAAATCATGGGACCCAACAACAAAGTCTCATTCTACCAACAAGAGTACCTGAAATATTCACAGAAACTATGGGCCCCCATCAAAATCCTCCAAATGCTCCTACCCATGTGATCCAGCTATACCATTCCTGGGCATTCACCTCATGCTCTTTGTAGCACTAGTCACCAGAAATGGAACCAAGCCTAGATGTCCATCAATAAATAAATGGATAGATAAAATTAATATATACACAAAAATAGTTTGATTCAATCACAAAAGAAATTAAATTGTCATTTGGTAGGAAATGGATAGAACTAAAAATAATGTTAAATTAAATCAAACACAAAAAGACAAATATACATGTCTTCTCTCATATGTAGAATTGACACACATATGCGGACACACACACATGTGCTATGCAGCTGGCTACATGCCAGTAGAGTCCCAGAGGAGTAGAGTGTGGAAGAATATTAAAATAAGCAAAATTCAACCAAAAAAAAAAAGAGCTGGGCATGGTAGTACACACGTTAATTCCAGCACTGAGGAGGCAGAGAGCAAATGAATTTCTGAGTTAGCCTGGTCTACAGAGTCAAGAATGCCAGGGCTACCCAGATAAACCCTTTCTCAAAAAAGGAGGATAACCATGAAGAAGAGGAGGAGAAGAAAGAGGAGGAGAGTGAGGAAGAAAGGGAGGGTGAAGAAAAGGAAGAGAAGAAAGAAGAGGAGGGTGAGCTCAACAAACCCCAAACAAAAATGGTAAAATCACCAAACTAAACTAATATATATCACTGGCAAGTTACTAGGGAAAAAAATGATAAATAGAAAAAAACTAAAATGCAGCAAGAAAAGGGAAATGCTACAGTACATATGAAAAAACAAAGAGCAAACCAGGTCTCGTCCAAAGCAACACAAGCCAGAAGGTAGAGCAATCGCACCTTCGAAACAATAAACAAAAATGGCAAACTGGCGTGGATTCAAGATGGCGGCAGCTGCCAGCGCCCACGGAGGCTTCCAGGAGAGGGGCAGCAGTGAGCAGTGGAGGGGGAGACTGCACAGAATCTCCAGAACAACTAATAAAGGCAGGCCTTACGATTAGATGCTTTTAAAAGTGTCTTCATGGAATTGGGAAAAAGATGACCATGTTCCAGTGACTATACAGATAACACAAACTGCACTTTTTTTATTTTGATTTTAATATTTTTAAATTTTTTGGAGGGGGAGGTCACAAGGGTGAGAGGGCACACATGGAAGGACTTGGAAATGAGTGTGATAGAGACGCATGATGCGAAATTCCCAAAGAATCAATAAACATATTATATTGAAAAAAGAGAGAGAGATGGCAGACTGGAACAGCGTGCTCTGTTGAGAGAAAAGAACTAGAGACATGGTGGCAGTGGCGGCAGCAGCAGTAGATATGGAAGCACAGCTTTTTGCAAAGGAGCATATGGCTGAAGAATAAAGTGGGTCCTCCGGCTGCCGGAAAGCTCTGGCCACTATCAGCCTGCCCCGCCCCATGGCTGCCACTCAACCTGCTGCTGATGCTCACACTGCTTGCCCTGATGTGGAGAGGAGAGCAAGGGGCCGCGCAAGCACTGTGCCCAGGGTGCCAGGCAAAAAACAAAACAAACCAAAAAAAAAAAAAGCAGAGAAAATTATCGAAAAGAAAGTTACTAAAGAAATGTATGCTAATATTGTAATAAACAAAAATAATCTGAATAATAAGATGCTTACATTTTTGTACAAAGTCCAACGATACATTTTAATAGATTAAAATATATGACAAAATGCAATTTGTTCCCAACATACAAAAACAGTTTCACATTTGGAAACCAACCATTATCATATCAACAGACTAAATAGCAAAACTTACATGATTGTCTCTAAGGCTACAGAGAAGGTGACTGACAGACCTCAGCCTTAGCTGGGTGTGTTTGTGCACGGTCACAGCATACATGTGACGACCACAGTTCAGCCTTGAATGTCACTCTGAAGTTGCTGGCCCCTTTTCTGCTTGTTTTTTGTTTATCTGACCAAATCGTTGCAGTGCTCCTCCAGTCTCTCCCTTCCCAGATTTTTATTTGAGCTCTGTGGAGCTGAAACTCCAGTCCTCAGGCTTGCCTAGAGGCACTTAATCAATTGGTCTATGTCTCGAGACCCTCCAGTTCTGTCTAAAACTACGTAAAGGAGGGAGCTCCCTCAACCTGATAAAGAACTCCAGTGAGCTATCAGGCTTACTGGTAGGAATGAGACACATCCCTCTAAACTTAGCAACACTGTGGCCATTTTGTTTGACTGTACAATCTCCATTGTCATTCCTTAAATAGTTCACATCGTATGCAAGTGTAAGTAATATTATAATTGTAAATAACACTACGTTTTAGTTATAAATCATGTTGTCTTTAGTTAACTGTCAATATGAGGGAACAGTAGTTGGTGTGTTTGACTTTGCCTCTTGGGGAACTATTATGAATGTATAGATTCTGATGGCTCTCGTACAGTTCCCAATTCATATCTCATATGTGGGTGGATCTTCTACGGGCTCTGTATGGGGAAATTCACTGAAGACAAATAGCAAAATCCACATGAGTGAGGACTCACCCACCCTGAGGCGAATCTAGAAAAGGGAATTTTCTTGGTCCCCTTCGGATTCATCAGCCTTTTATTTCTCGCCATCCTGCGCTGTACAATACAGTGGGGAAATTATTCATAGAAACCGACAGGCTGGTTCTAAAGCACAAGATAATACAATTGCTCTAATTACTCAAAACTGTGTCAAAAAAAGGGAAAAAGTAGAACTTGACAACAACTGTACACTCTACTGTCCACGCTCACTGTTGAAAGCTGCAGAAATCAAGGCAGTGTGGGAATGACAGACAGACAGACAAATGTACCCATGGACAAGAAAAGAATAGCCCGAAGTCATCCCATACAACTATGGCCGCCAAATTCCGGGAAAGCATCAAGGCAGCGCAATGGGGGAAGAGAAGCGTTCCCAACAACACTGAGAAAGCAATTAGATGTCCACCCGAAAGAGAGGAGAAAGAAGAAAACAGACTGGACCCTTAGTTCATAGCATTAACAAAGCCAGAAAATGCATCCCACACATAAACATAGGCACTAAAGCCATAAAACTTTTATTTAAGAACATAGAGAAGACAGGAAGCAGACATAGGTGGATTTCTGGAGTTTCAGGCCAGCCAGGGCTACAGATTGAGACTCTGTCTCAAATAACTAAATAAATAAACAAGCAAGCAAATAAATAAGCAACAAAGAGGTAGAGAAAGGGACCAGTGGAGTGTCACGGAGGTAAGAGCAGCGGATGTGACCAAACACCGTAATGAAACTCATTACAATATCAATAGATACTAATGAAAATATGCTTTAAAAACTGGAGGAAATTCTAGTTACTTTGGGTTAGGCAAACATCTTAGGTGCAGTGCAGTAAGTACTAAGTGTCTTAAGATGTGATAAGCTGGTTTATTAAGCTTAAAACTTGCTATGCATGTTGGCAGACACGTGTAAACTCATTTCTACATGGGCTGAAGCGGGAAGATCGCAAGTTCAAGGCCAGCATGGACCCCCATCTCCAAAACTAAAAAGTTACATTAAATGTACAATATTCATTTCTCAACATTCACTGTTAGTGAAATGAAAAGTGAGGCTGCAGACCACAAGAAAATATTTGCAAATCACATGTCTGAGAAAGAACATATATATAGAATGAAGAAGCATTCTATATATGAACAGAACAATACAAAAACCCAGTTGTCAAAGGAGCGAAAGCATTAAATGAATATAATCCTCTAAAGAAGATTTTAGGTAGTAAATAAGCCCTTAAGAAGATAGTTAACACTATTTCCATTGGGGGGGAAAAAACAAATTAAAACCAAAATGAAATATCAGGATTAGTTTATTTACGTTGGATAAGACCTTCTTGCCATAGCGCTGCACAACCCAGGCCTGTCTTGAACTCCTGAGTGCTTGGATTAGAGGCGTGTACCACACGTGTGTACAATGAAAGCTGACAATATCAAAAGTTATTGAGGGTATAAAAACAACTGAAATTTCACTGTGGCAAGAATGTGAGTTGGTTTGGGCAGTTTAAAAGAGATCTTCACAACTTCCAGAGCAGGAAAAATTCAAAACACACCCACCCATGTACGTTATATGAGCCCCATAACAGCTTTATTCAAGGTGACAAAAACTTGAAACAAGTCCAAGTACCGCATTGATACATATATTATGTGATAGCCAAACAATAGATTATTTCTATCCATAAAAAGAAACATACTTTGTAAATGGGTAATAGATTATTGAAAAGTAACAAAGGGGAAAAATTAACATCCAATGTTAAGGTGTACTATTTAGTGATCCAAAAACAGCCCATTGTTAGAGAGAAATACTTAACTCGCAGGGCAGTGGTAGCACATGGTGGAAGGAGGGAGCCAGCCTTGTCCTCTGATGCCCACATACATGTACCCACAAGTACGTACATGCATGCATACCTA
>JADRCH010000040.1:848287-908694 GCA_019843965.1 Rhynchomys soricoides
AGAAAACAGAGCTGTCTTGGGAGGTCTGCCGTGGGCACAGGAGCTGGGAAGGAGCGGGCCACTATGCGAAGTTATAGCCTGAGAAGGGTGTGGATCCACAGTGACCAAGGAGCAGGAACAGCTGAAGAGCGCTGACCCTGTAGTGGACAGACAGACAGATGCAGCAGTTGGATGAGTAAGTGGAACTGGATGCCTTTACGAGATATGCCCAGTAGTTGTGTCCTAGAGCAAGTAGAAAAGGAACAAACCGTGTGTGTGTCTTTTATCCTCGAATTCAAGACAATCCGGGAGTAGCACAGCCGCTTTCTCAGAGTAAAGGCAATAGCCTAGAACTACACGCAACAGAGGGATGAGCTGGATGACCCACTAGTCACCTTTTCAGAGATCATCCAAACTGCCTTTAGGGGGTTGGGAATCATGGATCTCTTCTTCAAGCTAACAAAAGGGAAGGATCTAGCTACAGAGCCACAATAAAAAGCAACATGGTAAAGATCCTGAGCATAAATCATCCATTCAATGGCATTATACATACTTTCAGTGTGTCACGTGAGTGAGGTAGTACACACAAAAATGAGACTGTTCGGACTATTATAATTCTTACTGAGAACACAGTTAAGAAAATAGTTTCAACCTTACTGGAAGAAGATAACATGAAAGAAAACCATCTACAGAACCCTGGGCAGACTGCCATAGGGGTTGGGAATACTGATTTTTTTTTTTTTTTTTTTGTCACTGTTTTGTTACAACCATTACAAGGTAAAGTCAGGGCTGGAGAGATGGCTCAGCAGTTAAGAGCACTGACTCCTCTTCCAGAGGTCCTGGGTTCAATTCCAAGCAACCACATGGTGGCTCACACCATCTGTAATGGGATCCGATGCCCTCTTCTGGTGTGTCTGAAGACAGTGTACTCATATACATAAAATAACTCTTTAAAAGAGAGAAAAAGAGGTAAAGTTAATAAGAAAAAATGACAACAGGATTAACAAGCTTTGTCTGGTAAGGTTAAATTCAATTATATAACTGGCTGGGCCATGTACCAGAACCCTGAAGAAGGGTAAGATAAAGGTAATCAGTAGTTTGCTACATCAGACTCTCGTAGAAGCACCTGGAAACTTTGTAAGAGAAGTCACTTAAAGTCAGCATAGAGTCAGCATCTAATTAACAATTTAAGGAAAAAATAGAATCCTATTGAGTCACTTTTCTAGGGTGTTCCAGCAGGGTTCCAAAGACACCATTTGGATGTCCCAAGCAATTTCTCAAACTTGTGAGTTGGACGGCAGAATATCTAGCAGACCGCTTTAATCAGGGCATGTGGGTGGTTTAGGTACAGAAAGACTTACAGACGTGAGGGGTACTCTTCTAGATAATGGTAGTGTCCCTTGGTTGGTAAATAGAGCGTTTAAATTTGGCCTAAGCATTTAAGAAGATAGGCGTGTTTCCTAGCTGTAAGTAGGCACTGTGGTGCTAAAGCAGGTCTGGGAAGGTCTTGCCATATACATCTAGGTAATGCACATATCAAGAAGAGGATCCTTAGTAACAAATGACTGTCCAAACACCATTTCCTATGGCCACATAGAGCATCTGAGGATGCAGTCCCTTGAATGTGGAGGAGACATACAGCTCATTTTAATCTTGAGTCTACTTTCCTGGTGGGTGTTTAAGACCAGTCGAGAATCCAGTCCTCAGGGGTCACTTGGGCTTGTGAGGTATCTGACTTCTTGAGCTTTCATTTTAGCAGCTGTCCATCTATGTGAGGACAAGTCAAAGGCCTTGCTTGGCCTGCCTGTGGCTTCCCTTGGAAACTATATGGAAGTCTCCCTTCTGTGTTGGCCCTCTTTTTTAGAGACTAGACTCTGGGTAGGATCCACAGAGTGGGGTCTCCATGGCCTCCCTCAACAAAAGAACAGGTGACTTTCACAGTTGCACAACATCTCCCTGGGACCTCACATCCCTTGGAGAATGAGAGGGGAAATATTCTGCCTTTTAGATCTATGTAGACTTCAAGTGTGGTTCTCAAACACCCAGATCAGTAACACTCATCTGGCACATATAATTACTATACAATATTTCAACAGTCAAATTATTTTAAACCATGCATTTAGCTAGTTTTCGTAAGCATTGCTCTTAACCCTTAGAAATAATGCCATATATATTACCCATAAGTCTCGTGCTTTATGTACCTTCAGTTACTCACTCAGATGTCATAACTCATAAAAGCTTTCATTCATTTCATATTGTAGACATCATCTATCTTGATCCCACACACAAATCCTTCTTTACCAAACTGATTTCTCTTTATCCTTATAGCATTTTAAAAATTTTCTTAATACCATGAAGCAATAGTGTGAACAAGTGAATTTACACTCTCTTCCCAAGGTCCCAATGGTGAAGCAATGCTCACCCTGGGGACCAGTGAGCTTACTGGGCTTACTGCAGGGAACTGGTTAGGGGTACTGATGGGAGTGTGGGTGACCCAGAAGCAGTACCACTGACAAGCCTTTCCTGAGTACGTATAAAGACATTTTATAGTCACATAAACTACGTATAATAGGCTATGGTGGCCTGTTCATCCCCTCTTTTCTGAAGGAGTATTAACATCTAACAAGGCCTGCTCCTCATTTACAGGGTCATGAAAACTGTTTGTTCAATTTGTTTGTTTGTTTGTTTAAAGAAGCTGTAGTGGTTTAAAAAATTCTTACATTTCTTAAAATGTGTGTGTGTGTGTGTGTGTGTGTGTGTTTGCTTACATACAAAACACATTTAGAAGATGGACAGTTATTTTTATCTAAAGGAGGATAATCGTCCGATAGGAAAAATGTATCCTTGAAGAAGAGCAATCATCTCTTAAAGTTAATTTATACCCTCAAGCAACAGGGACCATGTTGTAGAACCAGAATTGGGTAAAGATCAAGGAGATAACATCTTGACCAGAATCATATGATTATGTATGTCTTGCCCTTAGAGGCAGATTTTAGAATTTTAAGTTCCAAAGAAAGATTCAAGACCATTAGCCATTTTCATTAATATATATATATGATTATACTATATACTAAAATGTAATATATATAATATATACATATTAAATGTATTATATATAATATATATATATTACATTTTAGTTTTACTATGAACAAAATTAATTTAGATCAAATTAAAAACTTTGGTTTAAATGAGCTTTTATTTATAAGTCAATTTGGTACTAAGTATGTGATGCAAAAAACAAACCAAAACTATATGTTGACAGATGATATACACACAATTATACATAAAATATAGTTTAACAAACCAAGATTTTTGAGTATTATAGTTTGTTTGGATCCTATTTTTATAATTTTTATTGTAAAGGGGGAACTTAACAGATTTTTTTAGTAAATTATATTGTTAGATTGGGCAAACACAAAAAGAAGAAGACTCAGAAAAATGGAGACAATAAAGAAAGAACTGAGATACTAGAACAGGAAAATATAGTAAACTTTCTCCTCTCACTAGACAGGCTGAACAGGAAATGGAGCCAACAGAGGCTCGGCAGCACTGTGGCTTGAATATGATGCCCCCAGTAGGCTCATGTGTTTGAACACTTGGCTCCTAGTTGGTTGCTGTGGGTAAGTAGGTTATAGAACCTTTAGGAAGTGAATCCTTGCTAGAAAAGTAGTCACTGGAGCAGGCTTTGAGGCTCACTAGCCCAGCCCCACTTTCTATTCTCCCTTTGCTTCCTGTGTGGAAACAAAATGTGAGTAGCCTTGTTTCTTGGCTACTAGGCATCCTCATGGTCCAGCTGTCAAGCCTTCCTGGTCATAATGAACTATGCCCTCTGGAACTGCAAAGCCAAAATAAACCTGTTCATTCTATCATGAGGAAAGTAACTAACACAGTCAATGATCTTCAAAGCCTACTCGTAGAAAGGTCGAATTTGCACAATACACAAGACCGTGGGGAACTAGACAGAACAACACAGGGAGCTGTGAAACAAAGGAGATTAACATTTGTGTCATCAGCATCCTAAACAGGGAAGGGAAAGCACCCATTGCCACAGAAGTAAAAGACAGACGAGGATATGAACAGGAGAACTGGAAGGCTGTGGAAAGAGTTTAGCCTCAAGGCCGCTAAGCATTATGGACTGGTCTGTCCTCCAAAACTCTGACATTCAAGCCTTAACCTCCAGAACCTCCAAGTGTAATCATATATAAAGAGATAATTTAGAGCCAGGCTGTGGAGGCCCACACCTTTAATCCCAGCACTCAGGAGGCAGAGGCAGCCTGATTTACAGAGTGAGTTCCAGGTACATGGAGAAATCCTTTTTTAAAAAACCTGGAAAAAGAGAGTGGAGGGAGAGAATTCCGGATAAATGTGACTATAAGGGAGACCCTAATCCTATAGGACCAGTGGCTCTATAAGAGAGTGTTTCATGTGACCTACTTTCCTTCTTCCACGCCAGGAGGATACCGAGGAAAACAAGCCTGAAGGAGAGGCCTCACCAGACACTGACATTGCTGCCACCATAATCTTGAACTTTCAGCCTCCAGAAGTATGAATGAACAAATCTCTGATGCCTTCCAGACAATAGTGTTCTGCTGGGACTGCCCGCTGCACTGTCTCCTGAGACCTCTGTTTAATCAACATAGGAAGCAAAGCAGAGAGGCTCTGGGCTTGGGAACCACCTGCATCTCCTTGAGGTAAAGAGATTTTGTCCTGGATCTCTGTGGAATGGTAACAGACTCTTCGCCACCTAGAGTCACAAAATATTGCCGGCTAGACTGCTGCACACAACCTCTTCACAGAGAACTGGAGACAGGAATTTGAATATCTGTCTGTAAAGAAAATTATTATCCCTCCAAAAACCTAGAACTGGGTCCCCATAAAATGTATTCCTGAGTCATAGCCTTTCTTCATTCTCAAATGTGTGTGGACAACCAGATCTAGATTTTTGAGATGCAGAAGGGAGATTTATTTCAACCATGTTTCCATAGAAGCAGAGAGTACTTCTCAAGCTTATCTAAAACCCTTTGGTACTTTGAACTCTTACAGTTCCCCAAGAACCTCATCATTATGAATTTTCCTTCTCCAACTTTACTTTAATTTGATGGATATAAGTTAATGAACAGAAATCAAGTGAAGTATATGCAAAACTTTAACAGAACCTAATAATCTTTTTTTAAGTTCATCTTTAAGACTTTGCATCAAGAGGCTCATCAAAAAGTTAAGCAATGTATGACTACTTCAGCTGAAAGTCAAATTAAGTGTCTGTCTTAGTTAGGTTTCTATTGCTGTGATAAAACTAAGAGCAACTTGAGGAGGAAAGGTGTATTTCATCTTAACAACTCTCAAGTCCCACTCCATCACTGAGAGAAGCTGGGGCAGGAACCCAAGGCAGGAGCCTACAGGCAGGAACCAAAGCATGGAAGATTGCTGCTTATTGACTTGCTCCCTATGGCTTGCTCAGCCTGCCAGGACCACCTGCCCTCAGAGAGCTGGTCCCTCCCACATCAATCATTAATTAAGAAAAAGCACTACAGACTTGCCT
Source organism: Rhynchomys soricoides (assembly GCA_019843965.1). Classification (NCBI taxonomy): domain Eukaryota; kingdom Metazoa; phylum Chordata; class Mammalia; order Rodentia; family Muridae; genus Rhynchomys; species Rhynchomys soricoides. Next base: position 853,809 of record JADRCH010000040.1, read on the forward strand.
ACAGACAATCTGATGGAGGTCTTTTCTCAATTGTGTGTCTACTTCCCAGGTAAGTCTAGCTTGTGTCAAGTTGTAAAAAAAAAAAAAAAACCCAGAATAGTGAATAGTGTTTATGATATAATTGTTGTGAGTTTTATTTGTCAATATTTACTATATTTTAAATTTAAAAAGAGAGGCTTTTAATATGGAGAAAAATATAAGCATGTACTGTCCTGGCTGTCAGATGAAAGAACACCACCATTTATGTCCCCTGTGGTACACCCTTGAACAAACAAGAGTGACAAGATAAATCCAATCTAATTACTATGAAAATAATTTTGACCTCAAAAACCATCTAAACATCTTGGGGATCACAACCTCAGTTCCCTGGATATCCAAAGATCCACCCGAGATGGTAATTGCTCCCAGCAGACACCTAAATGAAATTTGGCAAATATTTGAGTAGCTACCATAAGTAAGCCATTGGGTTTATTTTTAAAAATTGAAGAAATCTCCCTAATGCTGGCTAGGGAGCTTCCCTCAAGGAAGATAGAAGCAAGAATAAAGTCCAAAAAGTAATGCAAATTTAGAACTATGGAAGGATTTGCAATGCCTCTGGATGGGAGAGGTGGCAAAGATGTCAAAGGAAAAACCCCATGTCCTTTGGGCCCCAGTGGAGAAGAAGGCCTTTTTAAATACAGTAAGGTCAATCTCCTCCCTTTCTACTCGTTTAGTGGGAGCCAACTTACGTTGGAACGTTGTCCTCCAAGGTATAACTCAATTCTTAACTATCTTTGATCACGAGTAGCTACTAAAGACGCCTGCATCTTTTACTCTATATCTTTCAAGTGATCATAACCAAAATTAAGATTTTTCAGAGTTTTCTGAACTACAATACACGTCAGTTTTCACCACCCAAATCTTTGAAGTACTTTCATATTCTAAACTCAAAGTCAGTCATTAAAATAATTCAATCAGCTGGGCTGGGGTCAGTAGTATGGTACCAAAGTGCTTGCCTAACTCTTGGGAAGCCCTGGGTACAAACACCACTGACACCAGAAAAACGAATTGTTCATAAAAGAATTCAATCAGGAGCATGCTGCCATCCAGGGGTGTCATGACATAGTCAGTTTTAGATTGGTGTCTAGATCTCTGCAAATTTAGAGCACCTTCTTAGGAAGTCTAGAATAATAATCCTTAGACAGCACAAAGTAACAAGCTCAGTGTGAGCACGAAGAAAAATAACAATGTAGGAAAGCATTGTTTCTATTTGAATTATCACCACTAAAATCTAAGAGTGGATTTGTATGATAATTGATTAACTATGAAACACAATGCATTATACTCTAACCAGTGCAGGGGGAGGGTGCTGGGGTGACGGAGTAGAGGGTTGTTCTCTATACTGCCCACTATGGAGGGCTGGCTGAAGGGGGCCTAGCTTCTGGCCCCCTACACAGCTGAGATGATAGTCCACATGTGTCTCCCAAAACACAAAGGAATCTCAAAATCAACGAAGAAAGCAGATCGGAAATACAGAGTTCAAGCATGAGCTGGAAGAGCGGAGGAAGTAGAGACCAGGAATGTGAAGACAGGGTCTGCCACAACCAAATTCTGAGAGATAGTGCAATGGTTTGTATATGCTCCCCCCAGGGTGTGGCACTATTAGAAGGTGCCCTCATCCTAGCTGCCTGGAAGTCAGTATTCTGCTAGCAGCCTTCAGATGAAGATGTAGAACTCTCAGCTCCTCCAGCACCATGCCTGCCTGGATCCTGCCATGCTCTTGCCTTGATGATAATGGACTGAACCTCTGAACCTGTAAGCCAGCCCCAATTAAATATTGTCCTTATAATGTTGCCTTGGTCATGGTGTCTGTTCACAGCAGTAAAACCCTAACTAAAACAGATAGGTTGCTCTCAGAAGCAAGACCTAAAAGAACAAGATCCAGACCAATAGAGACATCAAGCAGATAAGGTCATATGAGTACTTCTAGAAGATACTGCCTTTTCAAATGCTTGATAACCAGATAATTAACAATTCCTCACACTTACCAACACCAGAGGGTCTGTTAATGAGACTTCAGAGACAGATGGTACATAATTGAGAAGGTATCCTGAAGCAGAACCCATCCAGTCCTATGGTACACACCCAGAAGGAGGCTGGGTCATAAATCCAAAGAGATCAGCAACTTCAAATGAGCAGAGAAGTTTCCAGAACTTGTGGATCCTCTCAGAGCCCAATGCTGAACTTTCTCAAGGTCACTGGCATCTGTGTCCATCAGCACATGCATCATAAGTGTGCACACATACGGTACACAGTACAAGCAGACTTACACAAAACAATGAACATGGGAGAAGAAAACACTATAATTAATGCTTCTATTTAAAATCTAGAGCTCGGCACCTTGTGTGGTTTGCTCTAGAGTCTTATATTTCTGAACAGAACAGTTGGTCTCCATTTTATAGTCCTCACAACAGTAGAATTAATCACGTGGTACCCTATTTCTGGATTGTTATTATGAAATTAGCTGTAAGCTATGGGAAGCATCTTGTAGGAGAGGAACAAATAGATATTTATTTAACACCTACTATATGACAGGAGCTTTGCACCACCTCCTGTGCTTCTTGCAGCTCCCAGAAGTGCAGTAAGCAAGGTCCTCTATGAAGGCAATTTACCTGAAATCATCAACCCATTAAGTGGCAAAGCCAGAGTTCATAGCTTAGGTACCTCAGAAGCCAAGCAGAGGTCCCCTCTACTGCATCACATCTGACTGTGAGCTACCCAGGCTTCTAAGATACCTCAGTTACACGACCTGAAAACCCAGTGACCGGTAGCTTGTGTTTAGACTCTTCTCTCCACATAAACCAGGGGAGTTTTCATGTAGGGTTTGGATAAAAATCATCTTATAAATCTTAACCTTCACTCCACTATGAGTCAAACTACAAAGTGTGACTTGCTGCATTCCTAAAATTAGAATCCAAAGAATATCACACCCTGACAATATGAAAATCTATGCTGCTAAAAACTAGAAATTGATAGTCGATTTTAAGAAGAAATCCATTCTAAGGAGATGGTATCCATCTACAACTGTAAACTCCTTAACCTGAGATGTGCAGCATCCTTCATAGGAAGGTACCCATTCGCAACTTCATAGTGTGCTTCAGACACCTCCCTCATCTGCTAGAGCAGTGGGTCTCAACCTGTGGGTCATGCCTGTTTGGGAGGGAAAACAACCCATTCACAGGGTTCATTGAAGACCACCAGAAAACAAACTTATTTACATTATAACTCATAACAGTATCAAAATTATAATTAGGAAGTAGCAACAACATTTTTTGTGTGTGTGGGAGGGGTCACCACAATATGAGACATTATATTAAAAGGTCACGCAGCATTAGGAAGGTTGAGAACCACCGCCCTAGAAAGAGCTGTCATTGTCCGTTTTTTTTATAGATAGCAATTGCTAAATGGAATCTCAGGCACACGTTTATCAACACACGATGCTAAATAACAGCTAGTGACTAAATGACATTGTATTGACCTAAGAGTAAATGTCATGCAAAGCTACCATACTCAGGAGGAAGCCAACCCCACACCCCCACACCCCCAAGGACCTGGGCCCACTGCTGTTATGAAACATGTACAACACATTCCATACGCATTTAGCGAGTCAAATCAGTAATGAAAAAGTGTCAGTGTGCATATCAGTTCCAAATGCCAAGCAGAAATTAAAACAAGTAGAATGGAACTCAAATAGCATGAAAACGTGTTTGTGCAGATTAACTTCCAGGATGCTTTATGACATCATCTGGATTAATCAACTCAGAATATTGTCCCCATATTCTCTTAATGTTTTCTTCTCCAATCTCACCTTGGTTTAAAAAAGCAGAAGTAGGAGCTTGAGAAACAAGGCAAGAACCAGCAACCTCTCAGACCTTTCCTTCCCACAGTGATAGCTACCCAGCCTTAGTCACGCTGCAGCCTGAACACATATATCCCACAGCCACGAACTTCCCAGCCCTCTTGCTGCTAGCGCAGGACACTGGCCATATCTAAGGGCTGCCATCTCACTGAGTGCCACTTAGGTATGATAAGCCCAGTACAGACAGGAAGCGAGCACACAGAGAACTGACCCATCAACAGCTAATGTAACCATGTCTGAACTTGACACCTGTATTAATTAGGAGTGTGACAATGGATGTAACAAGATACTTGTTAAAGCTGAGGCACTCAGGGACATGGGAGTCCATTATAGTTCAGTGCATGCAATGCTTTCCATAATACAGGGCTAACATCGTCATGCCAACCCAAAATTCGGAGTCCATAGTTTTGAACCTTTCCAAAATTAAACTCTACAACATTAGTTTAGAAGAGCTAGGATACAAAGCAACATGCCAGAAAAACTTACAGAGAAACTGCGAGAACAAGAGATGGCTAGTCTTACCCAGCGACTAGTCTTACCCAGTGACTAGTCTTACCCAGTGACTAGTTTTACCCAGTGACTAGTCTTACCCAGTGACTAGTCTTACCCAGTGACATCTTGCTACACTTGCATCAGCTCTTTCTTGCTCATATGACAGGCATACACTTATAAACATACGTGCACGTATATATGTGTTTCCTCAACATATCTGAGATTTAGTTACAGATATATGCCCCTTCTTCCAAAGCACTTCATCCTTCCCCTAATAAGAAGTGCATTTCAGTTCCAGGACAGCCAGGGCTACACAGAGTAACCCTGTCTGAAAAAACCAAAAATAAATAAATAAACAAACAAACAAATAAATAAATAAATAATGCATTTCACTTTTAAATGTGATAAAAACATAAGATTTGTGAAATCTGACATTGATGCTACTTCCTTCCTATATTAACATAATCCATCTTCAAACCTCACCAACTATCACAACACTATTCTCTACTGTCTTGCTCTTCCGGATCTAGGGTTTAGCCACAAATCCTCCCTTGCCCTGCCTGTCTCTTTAGCATAGATAAAGCCTCCCGCTCTCCCTAGACATTAACATTTACAAAAGTGCCTCAGTTAGGGCTCTTCGGCTCTTTGTGATTAGAATCGGGTCCTAAGTCTTTTGGTAAGTGGCATCCGGTCCTTCCCGAGAGCTTCCGATCAGGACCGCAGGTTGTTACAATTCTTTATTTAAGATAATGTGTCTCAGGTTCATCCACTATAAAACTACCTTTTACCCGTTTTTTACAGTTAACATGTAATCCAAGAGGAAATTCTTCTAAGAATCTAAGTATTCCATTTGCCTTAGGGTTTCTATTGCTGTGATGAAACACTATGACCAAAAGTTGGGGAGGAAAGGGCTTATTTTGCTTATGCTTCTATATCACTGTTTATTATCAAAGGAAATCAGGTCCGGAACTCAAACAGGGCGAGAACCTGGAGGCAGGAGCTGATGCAGAGGACATGGAGGGGTGCTACTTTCTGGTTTGCTCTCCATGGCTTGCTCAGAATGCTTTCTTATAGAACCCAGGACCAACTCAGGGTATCTTATAGACAATGGGATCTGGCCCTTCCCCCACCAATCACTAATTAAGACAACGCCCTACAGCCAGATCTCAAGGCAGCATTTTCTCAATTGGGGTTGTCTCCTCTAAGATGATTCTAGCTTATGTCAAGTTAACTAGCAGCAAGCTACTCCTTTTCAACCTTTTACCCACTAGTTCAGAAGCCACAGGCGATTCTTGCTTGAACTGATCATAGCTGTGGTGTTCATTAGAGCACAATGTTCTCTGCAGAAGACGCAGCCGCCAATGACTATTCCAAGTTTCCAGGTGCGCTGTAGTTTTCTAACTCTTTGCCTAGAGCTGCCATCGTTTGTAAATGTGTCAAAAACTACTGTGAGTAAAGATAGTTTTTCTCAATAATGAGTTTACTTTCACCCATGCAACCTTCTTTTAAAGTCTACACATTCTGCTAGAACACGTCAGGCACCCACCGGGCAGTCAAGCTTACCTGCTCGGGCCCTGCATACCTCCTCCTGCCCTGGCTCACTCACTTCCCTCCACACTGAGAGGAGTAGACATTGCTGATGGGGTTAGAAAAGAAGAGAATAAAAGTGGCTGCGGGCTGCTGGGAGAAAGGGGAGGGGAATGGCTCCCGGTCTGGTAGAGGCTGCCTGCCGGTTAGCAGCGATCAGCTTCTGAATGTGATCATGCATGCAAGAGACCAAGAACAACCCAAGCAATCCAGAGGAATTCCTTAAGATACAAAGTACTTATCTGCAACATCACTAGAGATCTAGCCGCTCAACAATTGCCCAAGACTTCTGGGGCATACTTCAGTTAACTGTTTCCAACAATTCAAACCATGCCTGCTGTCCTGGTGAATTTACTTTTTTTTTTAAAAAATAATATTCTATTTACTCTTTGACAATTTCATACTTTTATACAATGTGTCTTGAGTGCTTTTGTTTCTTTTTTTAAAGATTTTTTTTTTTTTTAAATTATGTGTGTTTGTGTGTGTGTGTGTGAGTGAGTATTTTCAGAGATCCTCAGAAACCAGACAAGGGCATTGGACACCCTGGAGCTGGAGTTACAGGTGACTGTGAGCTGCCCAACATGTATGCTGGACGCTGAACTTGGATCCATGAGAAGAGCAGAACACACTCTTAAATGAAGTGCCATCTCTCCAGCCCCTTGAGAAAATTTATGCTTAACAGCAGATTATAGACACCCTCATGTGCACACACGAGCATGCACATCTACAGATGCACCTTCAAAACAACCATGCAACAGTGATTCAAAAATGAGGACCCTTGATAAAAAGTACTAATAACTCAACAAATGTCACAAAGGAAAGACAGCCTCACTCTTGAAACACAAAATTACCCATTCATCACATCAAACACAGCTCAAAATACCCCTGAGTAGCACCACTCACAATGCAAACCTAGGTGCTTAACCACCTCATAATAACTTACTGGAAACCAACTGATGTTCCATCTTCTCTAGAAACTGCCCTTCAGTCTATGACTTTGTGTCTGGACACAGGGCAGTCTCTCCGGGTCACATTCTTTTTGTGTGTGAGGACTGTTTTCCAGACAAATATATTTTTTAAATATCTCTGTGTCCTACTCACACTCACAAGCTATAGTCATAGAGAAGGTCCTTCAGGATCCCTTCCAAGAATGACTAGAGTACAAGTCTGCACTTTGCCTGGCTTTACAGCTGGTTTTCCCTCAAGGAGAAACAGAAGGAGGCATGAAATGAGGAACAAAAGCAATCAGCTAACATCAAGGCAGACTGTGCCCAGGCTTGATGCCTGACTCCCCCCTGCCTCTCACCTGTCATCCAATTACCTGGAGAGCTGAAGAGAGAAATTCTGTATCACTGTAACTCATTAATTACTATTTATACAAATAAGGCCAAGTGCAATTATTTCTTTGTTAATAAAAATCTAAATGTATCACTTCTTCCCCTAGACCCATTCTAATGAGTGTACTTTTGTATAAGCAGAACCAAGAACAAGAAGGGTTGTCTCTATTAGTTAATTTCATGTCAACCACTGATGATCTACATTGTTGAAAGCAGGAGGGTCCATTGGTGTCTCCACACAAACAAAATGGCGGTGAATGGGAAATGAACGAGCAACTACACACATCCATTTCTCTTGTGTGTCCACCATTATGAGATACCCATCACTTTTCAGGGTATGGCAGTCTTACCATGTGTGTGTATACACATATGTACATATGCATAGACTTTTTTGAGACAGCCTTTGTAACTTGACATCTTCCTGCCTCAGTCGCTCAAGTCCTGGGATTACTGACTTGTGCCCTCACATCCAACAGACAGGTCACAGTTTTAAGGTTGGGAACAGAGCCATAATCCCACTACTGAGGAGTTTGAGAGATATCAATGTCATAGCTTTTAACTCAAAAATGCACACCCTCTGTTCTGTATGAAAGCTGTGTTCTTGGCTGGATAATGATTCATTTCAAAGAAAATGAAATTTTGACCCTCACCATCCATCTTTGTCCCCTCTCATCTCTCAAAATTGACTTATAACTGGCGTCTGTAATCATATGGGACATTCAATGAATGAAGTCCCTACTGTGTGCCATGACTATCGCTGAGGACTTTAAATGCTCAATGTAAGACAAGTGTGACTTATTCCACCCTGCACTCTTTTTGAGGTTCCACTAACAGGTCAAGCTATAGCTACATGTAATCAGTTTTCTTAGCGGTAATCCAAAAACAGCAGCAAAGACTCCAAGATGCCAATAGCAGGCCAGCCGGGAGCTTTCCAGCTCTTCCAATCTAACCTTCCCTCTCTGCACGCCCCTTTCATTCACTATCCATGGCAGCCAGACAAGATCTGTGGCTTCAGGGCCCCAGAACGGAGCCCAGTGGGGCCACCCACCAGGAGGAGGGCGTGCCAATCTGACCCAGAACTCCAGGAGAACCTTGAACTCACAGCGCCCCAATACTGGGCTCCCTATAACCTGGCTGTGGGCCTGGAGGCAGTCCCCAAGGGTTGCGAGGCCCAGCCTCGCTGCCTCCAAGCATCAAGTGTCCCTTCCAGTCGGGTGCTGCATCCCTCCTGAGGGGTCCTCGGACCTCCCGCCCTCTCCAGTTCTGTCAGCCATAGCAGGTGATGGGCATGGTGACAAGGGCCGGCTCCGGAGATGGGGTACCCGGTCGCTGCCCCCGCGAGCTGGGCACAAAGGCAGGCACACGCACGCGCGCGCGCGCGAGGAGAACTTGCCACCCGGGATGCCTTGCCCCCCGCCCCCGGGGAACCCTGCACTTACTGTCAGTCGCCATGGTCGCGTCCGGGGTTGCAGGGCGGCCGCCCGCGGCTGGGGTACCCACGCCGCGCCCGGCCGCGCTCGTTCTCGGCAGGCCCCGCGCGCTCGAGGCCCGCGACGCGCACAGACGCTCCCGCCGCGCGCCCCCGCCGCGCAGCCCCGCGCCCCGTGGTGGCTGCCAGCTGGGTCGCCCCCGCCGGCATCCCCACACCCCAGCCGAGCCTGGTCAGCTCGCCACCACCGAAGCTGCCCTGCCCAGCCCTCAGCATCATCCTTCCCTAAGACAAAGCAGCTAGCAACCTGGCCCAGGTTTCTCGCCCGCTCTATTCGCCCGCTGAACAAACACTTGGTATCCAGTCTCGCTTTTTTTCAATTTATCCAGGCCTGGTGCTTCATTCCAGCAATGTCGACCCTGACCCCCAACTGAAAGGAGCAAAGCAGGGAGCAGGTGGGGGAGAGAGAGGATCACACAGGTGCCTCCAGTGTGTGAGGACCTAGACCTGCCAGGAGCCCCTCTCATCCTCTTGTTCTCCAAGGTGAAAATAGAGCCCTGTGTGTAGTAGACTATCAGATCTCTATCAAGTGAGTTAATGGAGGACTCTAACTGGAAACCTGCGTGAATTAATGAGTGAGTGAATAAATGGCCAATTAACTAATTAGATGTGAACAGGATGACCGACTAACAGGTGGATAATTGTGAGCCGGACCACAGGCTGCACAGATGACTTGTATTAAAGGATCAGCTTGATGAGAAAGTCAATCAGTATTGCCTCAAGGACTATCCTGGTTAAAAGGACTTTCATATGAGTCCACCTGTGGGCGATTGTTCGCAGTACATCTTGTTGAAGGCTAGAAACCAATTCTGAAAGATCCTTGATATACTCAGGGAACAGTAGCAAATGAGAAACCACCACCACATGGGGAAGCATCAAGTGACTCAAACTCAAAGCCGAAGCACCGGAAGCTATTGTTTTTTGGTTTTCATTGCTGTTTGTTTTTGTAGGCATGTTGCCTTTGGTCCGTTAGAAACCGCTCATTCAGCCCACAGTAAGGATGCCAGTGGGCATCATCCCAGGCATGGGTGGACACCAACAGGATTCAGATGTAAGACAGAGTCAGAAACAGCGCCATTTGACTAGGTGGGCAAAGGAAGTTACCGGAGAACAACAAAGGAGTCCTCTCTGGCCAGTCCACAGGATGTAGATGAGGGAGTCAGCACCGAGAGGGTAAACTACATCCACATTCTGCTGACTGGGGCTTTCGTCTTAATCTGTTTATATCACATGTGATTCTTAAGCACACAAAGTTAAGAAGCACAAACACCAGGTTCATGTTTTAGTTATAACAACCCTCTATGGTCTGTCCCCAAACAAACAAACCAAACCAAAACCCTGAGACAGGCTGAGTGGGGAAAGGGGGAAAGAAAAGGGCATTAAAAACACCTCAAGAACTATGACTCTATCTGAAGCTCGAAAACCTTGACGTTCAGCTATTTTGAGGGGCAAGGTAGTGAGGTGGGTTTGGGTCCATGGACCAGAACATTTATGAAGCTCTTTACTCATTAATCCAAGTGCTTTTCTAAATTATAAGAGGGATAGATAATGATGACCCAAAGCCTGGGTTTCACCAGAGGTGTGTGGGCAGTAGAGCCAAATGTCAGCTAGAAAGGGCTGATAAATTAGTGGACTTCAAAGATGGGAGGTCCCAAGTATGACAGTCCCTCAAAAGGCTTGGCACTAAGTGAATGAAGAGACTGTCAGGAGGGCAGAGTTGATGAGGTTATTGTCTGGAGATAAATGATTGTTCCATAGGATAATCCACACAGCCAAGTATGTTCAAGAAAAAAATTATTTTTTTCTGTATAATCAAATTTAGCTTCTGGCCCACGTGGCCATCCCACCCATTGTTAGAAAGCTTGCTATCATGGGGTCAATTCCATGAATCCAGGTTGGTCCGAGGTCATTCCTTCTCCCACTGAGAGGTTACAAGCAAGTTTGGGGGTAAGCACTGGATATCATGGGTGTGCATTGAAAGGCATCGGGTACCATCTGTCGTCAGCCTGATGTGACTCTTCTGTCTATAGTAGTATCTGCCAGACAGCCACAGGTCACGGGCAGCTAAAAATAGCTATGAACGTGGTCAAAGACAAAATTGTAAACTGACTTAAAAGTATGAGATTGTGTGTGTGTGTGTGTGATATTTTTAATCTGGACTTTACAGTTCTCAGCACGAACTTTGTAGATAATAGCATCACAATGTCAAAATGTTGGGCACCCCTAGTACACTTTGAAGATCTCAGTCATGGGTGGCCACCAGTTACCAGTTCATGCATGTGACAGCCACTGCTTCCCGCCCTGTCACCCACCTCCAAAGTCCTCACAAATCTGACTTCTTCTCTTTGACTTTTCCATTGCCCTTGAAGGGAAACAGGTAGCTCTTTGTCCATGCCATTCTGAACAGACAGTAAAGTCTATAGAGCGTCAAGTCTATTCTCACAGAACAAACATTCCTTTTTAAAAAAATGTTATTACATTTTTTATTAGTGTGGGAACATGCCACGGCATGCATGTAGAACTCAGAGAACAATGTGTGGAGAGTCAGTTCTTCCTTTAACCGTGTGAGTCCCAGGCATCAAACTCCGATTGTCATACTTCAGTCCAGGGGTCTTTACCTGCTCAGTCATTTCCTGATCTGTAACAGTGTTTCTAACTCCTAATTCCTCTACCCTGCGGTGAAGGGATCTCTGCAAAGTGGGCCAATAAACAAGACGTGTCATGTGACAGGTGATGAGTCTGTCACAGCCTACCTGGATGGTTCATCAGAAGTTGTCTCTAAGCAAGCATGGGATGATTTAGGCTGCATGCAACTACACAGCGATACTTAAACAGTAAGTACACCGTACATCATGGAACAAGAAAGCCAAAGGTAATAACCAGTTCTGCCAGCTTCAGTCATTAGTCCTGTCTTCACTGTCACAGTGAGGCTGTGGCAGCACAAAGCCTCATAATCACAAAATATCGTTCTAACAGCAGGCCGGTTGAGGGTTCCCCTTCATCCTCCCCTCCCTTTCCCCCTCCACCTCCTCCCTCCCTCCCTCTCCTCTCCCTCTCTCCAAGATCTTGATATGTAGCCCTGGCCACCCTGGAACTCACTAGGTAGACCAGGCTGGCCTCTAACTCATAGAGATCCACCTCCCTCTACTTTCCATGTGCTGGGATTAAAGGTGTGCAGCTCCACGCCTGGCTCATCCTCTTTCTATCAGAGGCGAGAATCCTTCTGGCTCTGACAAAGGCTGGAAAGGTGTCTGTTATTTTCAGCTTCTGTTGCAGATGGTGGGTTCTGCCAGCAAGGAGAAAACAGGGACGCTGTTGTCCTCTTGTGCCTCCACTGGGACCTCACTCAACTCACTGATCTTTAGGATTGTGGTGGTTGGAATATGCTTGGCCCAGGGAGTGGCACTGTTAGGAAGTGTGGCCTCGGTGGAGTAGGTGTGTCACTTTGGGGGTGGGCAATGAGACCTTCCTCCTAACCACCGGTCTTATCCTAGCAGCCTTCAGATGAAGATGAAGAACTTTCAGCTCCTCCTCCTGCACCACACCTATCTGGATGCTACCATGCTCTCTCCTTGATGACAATGGACTGAACCTCTGAACCTGTAAGCCAGCCCCAATTAAATGTTGTACTTATAAGAGCTGCCTTGGTCATAGTGTCTGTTCACAGCAATGGAAACCCTAACTAAGACAATGATGAAGGCCATCCTTCAAGGGACCAGGAAGCCCATCTCCTAAGAGACTGGAAAGTAGACTCTTTAACATCCCAAATTCTTGCAAATCTGTGTCTTGTAGTTGACCTCAGCTTCTGAAATTAAAAGCCAAGACTTGGGCTCTTTTGTCTCTTTACAGAACTTAAGACTAAGAGCTGGAGAGATTGCAGCCACTAAGAGCACTTGTTGATTTTCCAGAGGATCCAAGTTCAGTTCCCAGCACCCACATGATGACTCACAACCGTCTGTTCTAGGGGATCTGATACATTTTGATGCACATACAAATATACAAGAAAACAGTCATATATAGATAAAATAAATATATTTTTTAAAAAATAAACATTATAAATTATAATATCTAGTAACACTATAAATTTCAATGTCTAGTAGAGGAAGGAGACTCACCTGGTAAGTGAAATCACACAAGAATGAAAACCATAGTCAATGCTGAGCTCAGATTCTCATGCACTTACAAAAGGAGTGATTGAGGGGTGACTGGACAGCGAAGATCCAAATTACAGAAAGGCAGGAAAGGGCGTGGCGAGCATCTGAGAACTCTCACCAGACTGAGGGACAAGAGGGGAGGGGGAAGAGGAGGAGAGGGGAGGAGAGGGGAGGGGGAAGGGGAGGGGAGGAGAGGGGAGGGGAGGGGAGGAGAGGGGAGGGGAGGGGAGGGGAGGGAATATGAGAATGTGACCAGGGAGCAAAGCAAAGAGGAATACAATTAGAGGTCAGGGTAAGACATGGCCCCAGGACACGCCCTCTATGACCTACTTCCTACAATGAGGCCCCAACATCTCACTTCTCCAAGCCTCCAAATGTCATCATTTATGGATCCAGGAAGTGATGAATGCGCTCATTAAGTCAGAGCTCTCATGCCATAATCATCTCTAGAAATGCCCCTACAGATATACCCAGAAGTGCTCAGGCCCATGCGTGCGCACCCACACACGCGCATGCGCGCGTACACGTGTATACACACACACACACACACACACACACACACACACACACACCACACAGGAGCCCCCTCAGGAATTTCTTAACCCAGTCAGGCTGAAAAGACAAACCATGAGGACAGGCACACAAGTAAGACTGAGAACTCAAGAGACTGAAAACAAATATAAGCTGTCTGTGTGGGTGTGTGGAGACAGAGTGAGAAGGATAAACAGATGAGTAGCCAGTAGTGAGGGCTCTCCTAGAATTAAAGCCAAGGGGCAGGGAGGGCAAAGCTGCTGCTTAGGAGTCAGTAATAGACGCACACAGTTCCTCAGTCTCACTGTCCCTGGAGTAGCCAACCACAGAATTCAGGGAGTCTGGAGTGGTGAGAGGGGCCATGGTGGAAATGAGCAGGGGCAGAGAGAGACCTTGAGGATGGTTAAGTAGGAGCCCAGACTGTAGGGAAGGGGCTGGGGGGAGAGAAGCTTAGGACACAGGAAGGGTAGGAGCAAGCCTTTATGTTTAAAATCTCCTTGCTGCCTGGCGTGGTGCACATACTCTGGATGCATAGGCAGGAGGCTTTCTGTAAGTTCCAGGCCAGCCTGGTCTACATTGAGAGTTCCAAGCCAGTAAGACCTATCCAGTGAGAGAGTGCCTATAAGTAAACATTCCTGCTAAAGTAATTTGATTAAGACGGGGTTCTGAGTTGGGGTTCAGATGCCACCATACATATTGCTTCCGTTCAATTCAACCAAACAAGATGGGTTCTCACTCACATGGAATCTCTGGCCCTTGATCTATGTCCACTTCCTGTTGGCTCTGTCAATATTCTGGCTATGAATAAGAAATGAGACCAACAAAGGGCAGAGGGCTGAGGTCACTTTGGAGTGAATGTGTTATATAGCTTTTGATGGTTGAAATAGCTATCACCTGTCTGTTACAGTCTGTAAAAATAAAGTTATTATAAATATAATTTTTTGTGTGGCACCTGTTAGCTGCTAGCAATGTGGCACAGAAAGAGAACAAAGTTTGGTTATTTCTTTTGTAAGACTTTACTTTCGTGAGCTGGTGAGATGGCTCAATAGGTTAAGAGTACTGGCTGCTCCTCTAAAGGTCCAGGGTTCAATTCTTCATGGCAACTAACAACCATCTGCAACTCCAGTTCCAGAGGATCCTGTGCCCTTGTCTGATTTCCACAGGTACTGCATACATGTGATGCATGGACATATACTCAGGCTAAAAACCCACACATGTAAAATAAAATTTAAAAAATTAAAGAATTTACTTTTAACTTTCATGTCTTCCTCTCTTTACAATTGTGTCTAAGTCACCAAACTCAAATATTTCATAACATGCAATTATGACAGATTGTGTCAACTGAAACATATAGGTTTTTAAAAATACAGCCATTAAGTAATAATACCAATAGGTTCTGGTTTAACCCTTGCTAATGGATAAGGGCTAATGGGGTTGAATTCTCAATTTCATACCAAGTGAAAGGGCCTGGTACAGTTTCCTAAAACTGGGAAACCTCAGGGTCATGGTTGTCTGTTTCCTGACCTAGAATGTCTCTTAGCTGCCAAACCTGTACAGGAAGACCATGTTTTAAGGGATCAATATGCATGATTATAGGTAAGGTAAGGAGAAGGTAGTCTTTGGTAAAGGAATGTGGCAGGAATAGGTCAGAATGGTGATCCTGCTGTTCACAATTCTGTATGTATAAATTCTGCATTTTCTCTCTCTCTCTCCCCCTCTCTCTCTCAGATAGAGATAGATAGATAGATAAATAGATAGATAGATAGATAGATAGATGTAGATATATAGATCTGAGAAAGGGTTGCTCTGTGTAGCCCTGTCTGTCCTGGAATTCACTTTATAGACCAGGCTGGGCTGGAACTCACAGAGATCCACCTGCCTCTGCCTCCCAAGTGCTGGGATTAAAGGCATGAGCCACTACCACTTGACACATCCCATGTCTTAATTAAGAAAAGCCTCTTTCTTTGAAACTGCTTTCTAGCAATCATTCAAGAAATAGTCCAAAAATACATGATCAACTCATTTTCAAAAAATACATAGTTAAAGGTTGAGGTTTGTATGCAACCCTGCATACAGACTATTTAGCTAGCTGTACAAAACCCTGGGTTTGAGCCCAGCATTTAAAACAAACCTTCACAGCTATGGAGGTAATTCTTCAATATCTCAATGTCTTCACTGAGACTTACCTGGAGGAGGAGGGGCAGTCATTAGGCATCTTTAAAAGAAACCTGCACACAGAGGCCAAGAACTGCATTCTGATGATTCTGTTTTTCCAATGGCAATTCCAGAACAGCTTTTCCCAAGTATGCACCTCTGACCACCTGGTCCAGAGCCATCTCAGAAGCTTTTTACAATTGAAGATTCCTAGATCCCAAACATCTCAAACATTCTGAACTGGAAGCCAAAAGTAGAGCTCTAATCTGCATATTAAACACACTCCTTCCTGTTTCTATTAGACCCTGAAGCTGGAGACCCTCTAACCCAGGCAGCAGCAGCTGGTCACAGGGACCCAAACTGCCGGAAGACTTGGAATTCCATAGCTAGTAGTTTCTGCTTTGGTCTTCCCTACAATGAAGGACACTAAATTCTGAGGTTTCAGTCACCTGGAAACAAATTCTGTGCTAACAAACATTCTCAATAATTGGCTCTTATGTCTAATTTTTAAAATCCAGTTACAAAACAGAGTCCAGAGCTGAGGGTTGGGTGGCTAGCTCAGCAGTTAAAGCACTTGCCACTCTAGCAAGAGGACCTGAATTGGGATGCAGAGCCAATGGAAACTGAGTAGACATTGAAAGATCAGCTCTGGAACTTTGAGATATTCCACCAGGGTCCCCCCCAAACCCCTCCAAGCACACGGAAGAAACAGGTTAGAAAGGAGGGGCTGATTAAGCCTCTGCTACCTCATTCCCTAAAGACCAATCAGTTTAAAAGTCACACTGTTCTGCCAATCACATTGTACCTAATGGTAGCTGCTCTAAAATCCTATATAAGGTCCCTGAACGGGCCCCAAGGGGTCACCCTCCTCTCTTGGTATGTAGAGCGACCTCAGCATGCTGATGAATCAATAAATTTCTCTTGCATTTTGCATCAATCCCTGACTCCGTGTGTCCATTCAGACGGTCTTCAGTAAGTTAAGACTCCCCAGAGTCTTACAACATGTGGGAACAGCCAGCCTTTAATTCCTGCCCCAGAAGCTGGCCAAGAGACCATCCTAGAGACCCTACCTTAAGAAATAAGGTGGAACAGTGTTTGAGGAAGACTCATGATCTCAACTGTGGGCTTCCACATGAACACACATGCACATACCTCTACCAACACACATGTGAACATGCATGTACACCATACACATGTACATAAAAAAGGGGGAGGAGTCCATTTTGTGTTTTCATTCTCCAGGAAGATAGAGAACTGCTCACCGTTTTATAATTAAGTCCTCATATTGGGCAGAGGATATGGCGGTCTAGCACGCACAAGACGCTGGGAAAGAAGAAAAGGCTTCATCTAATAGTTGTCTTAGTCTGTCTCTGTCTGGGCTGCTCTAATGGAAAACCATAAATAATGTGGATCTCCCACCAATCTGAACGGTCAGTAAGTGGAAGATGGGTATAAAAGGCTGCTTCCTTCTGGTGGAAAGGAGGAGGCTCCCTGGGCCTCTGCTGCCGGGCACTGCTCTCTTTCACAGAGGGTCCTCCCTCTCTCATGACCCTGTCACTATGCAGAGGTCCCCACCTCTGTATCGCATTGCTGCATTTGGGGGTGGACCTAGTTGCTTTCTTTTCTTCAGGTGAGATAACACCAATAACTCTGTCAAAGTACTTGTCTATTTTAGCTAAAATAATAAGATACAACTTTCAAAAGCTGTGTCTTGTTTAAGGAATAATGCACAAATAAGAGGCACGCACTTTATCCCCTTTTTTCCCCCCTGCTTGGTCCAAGAGAGCCAGGTAACTATAATGGGAAGCATACATCACAAAACACTAATGTGCAATATTAACATGTTTCAAACTAGAAGATGCGTGCTCTGTGAATTCAGCCCTTATTTCACTCTTCTTAGCGCTGGCCTCTACGTCTTTAAATTCCTCTCTCCACCTCTGGACCTCATGCCCCACCGATCATTGGCCCAGTTTCTTCCTCTACTGCATTCCAAGTAAAATGAACCTGCATTTCCCAGTGGCTGGGTGTGACTTCCCACTCAGTCCTCAATTAGACCGCCCCTCCTAATGGCCAAAGCCAAAGGGTGAAACTTCCAATTTCCACTGGTGTAGGTTATTGCTCCAGACAGTGCTATGCACTGCTCTCTTTTTGGAACTGCATTGCTTCAGCTCTGTAACATTGATTTTTCTAAACTTCCTTCCAAACTTAATGACCAGCAGGTACCCTTCGATCTCTGTAGAGAGCCTTAAATAAAAATAAAATAAAAATAAAAACCCAGCCTGTCCCCGCCTTTGTGATCCTCTCCTGGTCTCAAAATAAAACCAATTTTTGGCAAACTGTGGGCAACACGCTCTATGATTTTGACTTATGTGGTTTGTTGAGAGCCAAGCTGATCTGGGACATCCCCTGAGGCTCTAGTGGATGGAAGAACTTTATTCCTAGTCTAAACCCAGGTACAGGATTAGCAAAACCAGTAATGGCCTGAGGCCAGGGCGTTCTGGGAGCTAAGGGTTCAGATTCCTGGAACTCGGTTTTTCTTCCTGAAGAGCTGTGGTTTAGTCCTGAGGCTACTAAGCACTTGTTCTGTGACACACTTGAGATACCCTGAGCTTCCTTTGTGTGACATGGAATAGCTTCCTGCGACTCTGTCCTAGCCCTGCTGTCACACACACACACCCTGCACCCCCACACACCCCCTGCAAACAGTATGTAAGGCGCTGTATTTAACTTGCTTGGCATTAGACAGAGCGTATGCAGGACGCCTTGACCAAAGCCTGCCTGCCCCCCCCCCCCCCCCATTCACTGGTCCCTCTCAGGAACCTGTCACTGAAAAGTGGTTTGCTGGCCAAGGTCAATGATTAGTACAGGTGGTGCAGTCAGACTTGCAGATTCCAGTACTGGCATGTCACATAATGTCCATGTGCCAGTTTTCCCTCTTCTGATAAACTACCTACCATGGATTCTGGGACTAGCAGTGTGACATATCAGATAAATAAATAAATAAATAAATAAATTAATTAATTAAAAAAAACATGTATTTGTTTTATTCATGTATACAAGTGTCTAACTTGTGTACCATGTGCATGAAGTACCCATGGATGCCAGAAGAGGGCACTGGATCCCCAGGGCTATGGTGTGGGTGCTAAACAGGGAGCCTGAGTCCTCTACAAGAACAGTAAGTGCTCTTCTGAGCCAGCTCTCCAGCCCCAGATCAGAGACTTTTAAAGGTCCCTCTTTCTGTGAAATTCCCAAAGAATTAATAAAGACTAGTTTAAAGGGAAAGAAGTGCCAAGCAGTGGTGGTGCACGCCTTTAATCCCAGCACTTGGGAGGCAGAGGCAGGTGGATTTCTGGTTTGAGACCAGCCTGGTCTACAGAGTGAGTCCCAGGACAGCCAGGGTTACACAGAGAAACCTTGTCTCGAAAAACCAAAAAAAAAAAAAGAAGAAGTTTGAAAAATAACAAAAGGCTTTCTTGCACCTCTGGGAATAAAGTGCTGCAAAAATAACTGTTAATGGTATCCTGTGCTCAACAGAAAATGGGAATGTTTCCCAAGGAAAAGAAAGAACAATGGGCAGTAAGCATGCAGAGCAGAGACCAAGGAAGAGTTCATCTGTGAACTGCTGAGAGATCCCAATTAGGAGAGGGGGAGAGAGAAGGGGTGGGCAGGGGAGGGGGAGAGAGGGAGATACGGAGACAGACACACAAACAAGACTAGACTGACTTTAGAGGTGCCAACACAATAGTATTTCTGGTGTACAGTAAACACAGACATCAAGTCTTTCTAATGGGAAGCATCAAATAAGGCCCCAACATTCAGGTCAAAAAAATTTGAGCTCCCATTAGAAATCCCCAGTGAGAAGACCAACCACCAGGGATGAGGACTACAAACCAACATGGCTGACTTAATGAATTTCAGATATTGCAATGATCAGACAGACAGGGGATGTAAAATAACTCTGCTTGAATCTTTTAATGAAATATAGAAAAATGATCAAAGAACATGATCAAAAATACCTTGTTATTAAAGCTCTCAAAAATAAAAGGAACTAAAAATATAAATTTAAATATAAATTAAAATTGTATTATTTTATAAGTTTTATTTTATTTTATATAAAAATATAAAATATAAATAAAAACTAAGTGGATAGAACTATGACCCTGCTGGACCTGACCCTTACTTTTGGGGCCACAAGTTCTGGGCTCGACAGGGTCTTACAGGAAGCCTACACGTGCCTTGTCTCATTTCCTGTGGTTGCCTAGACTACACAATTGGCAGGAATCCTCTGCTCACTCTTTCACCTTATTAATGTTAATAACAGGAAAAAAATAATAAATCCACCAAAGAATAAAACAAAATGAAATTCTGTAATACAGCCCCAAGGAGATTTTCCTCTCTGAAGCAATTAAATCCCAATTACACAGACCCAGAAACATTAGAGAGTCTTGTTCTAGCGCTGTTGACTGCAGTTGTGGGAATAAATCATATTTGTAAATCTAAGAAAACACATGGAAAGAATAATGGAGTTATTCACTGATGGCACATACATACAGATAACTTCATTGGTAATTCAATGTTTTGTTACATACCAAAGACAAATTAAATCTTTTGATTGGCTCCTACCAAATTGCAAACAAGATGATTTTCTAGTTTATAGCGTTTTGTTTTTTTTTTTTAAAAGATGGGTTACTTCATTTTTTAATACAATACACAAAGTATCTTCTTGCACAGTTAGTGGAAGGAAAGAGTTGAAGTTTACAAAGACCATACATTCAGTTAACTATGACTAATTGTGTGTACTTACCAAGGGAAGCAATATACCAATTGCACTACAGGAAACTAAGATAAACCAGCCGTCTAAAACCTTTTACAAAGGGTTAGCAACTTCTGAAGCCTTAGCAAAATCACATCACTTAAAATTACATTTACCATAAACAATTCCTGTTCAATGCCTCTCTGTGGCATTGCCTTCCCTCTAACACGAAGCTAACACGATACACTTAATTCTCTGGTAACAAGGCTTCCCAGTTTGCTTTCTACCACTGTGATAACAACCATGACCAAAAGCAAGCTGGAAGAGCGAGCTTGTCACCTTACAACTAGCCTGCCTTCTTTATCAGCACGGTTGGAAATTCCTGAAAAGAACCACCAGCAACAGTACCCCAAACCTGAATATAAATTTCCCTAGTCTCTGTGGGAACGCAAAATAAGTTATTCTAAGGCTGATAAGTGGCTGATGTCACAAAGTACCAAGCAGAGTTTTCAGCAGCTTCAGACTCATGGGGCTCCTGAGTCCAAAGTTCAAGTCCTGCAAGGATATATTCATGTGACAAATGAAGTGTTTATAAAAAGATAAACAGATATAAGAATATGTTCTATGGTGTGTGGGGAGGTGTGGGGGAAGAGAGTGCCTCAGCAGGCCCATGCCGAGACATCCCTTCCCCCTGAGGGGCCAGCCACACCATGGTATAGTATAGAACAGAGTTTATTCAGGGCGTGGGGAGGGGAGCTAAGAGGGCAGTAGAGGCAGAAAGGCAGAGAGGGAGAGAGAGTAGAGAAGTAGAGGCCGGCCATGACTACATGGAGAGAGGAGGGAAGGGAATGGGGAGAGAGTGGGTGCAAGGGAGCAAGAGAGGAGGCAAGAGAGTGAGGAGGGGCAAGCAGCCCCTTTTATAGTGGGCCAGGCCCACCTGGCTGTTGCCAGGCAACTGTGGGGAGGAGTTTAGACAGAATGCTAACATCAAATACTTTGTGTTCTGGAAAAAGTGCCATACTTCAAAAACATTTTAAAAAGTGACAATAGGGAGTGGTAGCACAGACCTTTAATCCCAGAGCTGGACACATGTGGATCTCTCAGTTTCAGGGTTGCCTGGTCTATATAGCAAGTTCCAGGATAGCATCTTTATATGTATCTGTACAGAGAGAAACCCTGTCTCAACCCCCACTCTACCAACTACATAGAGACAAACAATTAGAGAAGGTGACAAAGGAGTCATTTCAATGAAGATGGAAACCCATGAAAAAGGAGAAATCAGAACTAAAATTTGGTGCTTCTAAATTAAAAGTCATTGGAGAAAATCAAAAGTAGATCAAATACAAGAGAAGGAAAGATCATGAACTTGAAATCAAAAGGCACTCTGAGGCAATGGAAGAAGTATTAATCCAAGAAAACAAAATACGACCCGTGAGACGGCACTAAGTAATTAGCAGACGTAACTGAAGTCCCAGTGAGAGAAGCAAGTGAGGACAGTGCAGAATGCATCATGGGTCAGAACAACCAGCCACACCATACATGGATCAAATTGCTGAATAACAAGACTGCAGGCAGCCAGGAAGGGACTGGAGGAACTCCTGGTAGAGCATTAGTGTATGCAAGGCTGTGGTTCCCACCGACAGACAGACAGATGGACGGACAAAAATATAACACAAAAGATTACGGTACACAAGGGACTGGAGGAACAAATTTTAATTTCCTGTCAGAAAAGGAGGAAAAAGCTGTCTAACTAGCATTCTAAATCTTGCAAAAACAATTCATTCAGAAATGAAGATATTTTTCAGACAAACAAAATATGATAGAACTGGTTTGCAGCAGTGCTGAACTTCAAGAAATTGAAATTATTTTCTCCAGACTAAAAAAAAAAAAAAAAGAATCATTCAATATCTATTCATGATGGCTTTCACAAAGGAATAAAGAGCAGTGGACAAGGTTTATGTGAATAAACACAGGACTGCTGAAAACAGGAACAGTTAGGCTGGGTGGCAATCTATAGTCCCACCTACCTGGGAAACTGAGACAGGAGGATAGAAGGTTCAAGACCTGCCTGAGCTATACAGTAAACTCCAAGTCCAGCATGGGCAACTTGCCAACTATAACAAAGGACTGGGTATAAAGCATTCGCTGGTGAAGCCCTTGCCAGCCTAATCATATACAGTATATACAGCCCCAAATCATTACAGATGGCATAAATTATTAAATGCCAGAGCAAATGCAGTCTGCCCCAGAGCTGAGATCCTCCACCACTGTGCACTGTGGCTTATCTGCGAACGGAATGGCTGTGTCCCTGCTTGCTTACATCCTGAAGGTGCAAGGCTGACACTGCACTTAGTTAAGCCATGATTGCACAGAGAAACCCCTGCCCTTTCACCATCTCTGAGGATAGCTGCCACAGATGGGTCCTTCTCTGTCATCTGTCAGGCCCTCTGGTACATGGGTCACAACTGACTGGGATCTCTACCCTAGCTAAGAGCGTCGTTTGGTGTAAAGGCCGATAGCTATTTCCCAAGTCCTCGAGGACGCTGTGTCTTTGAGGGGGTGCCGTAATCTTTCAGTAAGCTTCAGCACTTACGATAGTGGGAGTATGCTTTTGTTTCTTGCAACTGAAAGGAGCCTGCTTGAATGTCTCTTAAAAATTCAGACCTGTAATACACAGCACAGTAGAATGAATAATTCAGACATTTAAAAATACCACATAAAAAAGGATTATACAACCTCAAGTCTGGGCTTTGACATTTACATTAACACAGAGAATAAGAAAAATGTGCAATGAAAATTACTACATAGTCGCTCAAAGGATAAATGAGACTGTGAATAGTTAAACACCCACGGAGTTCTTTCCAAGCCATTTAAAAGGTAAGCCTTCTTCAAACTGTAATTTAATTCAAGAATGAAGGGTAGAGGAGGCCTTAGTAACTACTGCTATTTCCCAGAGCTAACCTAAGAAAAACCAAAGTAACTTTCAGTGCAAAAAGTTTGTTTTTAAGGTATTTTCTCAAGAGATAGGTAGATATATAAGTAGATAGATAAACAGAGATACCAATCTTTCACTATACCCAAAGTAGGTTGAGAAGACGGTATTCATTATACCTAATTAAAATTGGCACAAGGGAATTGGGGTTCCCTTCAACTGTCAAGTGAACCACAAGATTAGCCTGTTCAACTCAGTGATCTGGGTAAACACAAACTTTTGGTTACTATGACAAGTACTGCTGCAAATATTGCATTTGCTACTCACCGTCTCTTTGTGAAATGGTGCTATGTCTTTTAGAAGCACTTTGTGAAAAATAGATTACAACTCAGGTGCACAGTGTTTCAGCAGTAGAATGCTCATCCATTCAGCTGTACATTACTAACCCAAGCTCTGGTGGTGTATCCCAGCAGCTTTGGCCCATGCTCATGCTCTGATGTCCGACATGTTATCAGACGGAGCTGAAGTTAAAGGAAACAATTGCTTTTAGTGGCTAAAAGAATAACGAAGCCAAGTTTTATCCAAGTCAACATCAGTATTTTGGTCTTAAAATACTACATGCCTAAGATATAATTTTCAATCATATCAGGTTTGGAAATTACCTCTTCAACCCAGACTTTGAACCTTAATAATTAACTACACGTCAGGCTGAATTAGTCACACAACACAGAGGTCGTGTGCTGACAGCTTTCAAGCACAGCTAAAGCAATCTCCACTTAAACTCCTGGGGTGAGAAATTAAAACAGCAGCACATGCATGGCTATAGAATTGTGTCGAAGACACGTTTCAGAATCTACATGACTGCTCCTGTGGGCCTATTAAAGCATTAAGCAACTTATTAATTCATCTGATGTGTACATAAGGACACATACGTACATATGCATTCATATACAGCAGACCAATGGGAACTTTAAAGCAAACACTAAAGAGGGTAACAAATGAGGCCAGGTGGTGCATTATCTATAATTCCAGCAGTGGGGAGGCCAAGGCAGTACTCACGTGGCCCGTTCAAGGCCAGCCTAGCATACACAGCCAGACCTTGAAAGATAAGTGAGTAAATAAGGATACACCATTCAGCACAAAAGCGTGATAACTTCCAAAGACATTAGTCAAGTTACTGACCATAAAAATGTCACACATTAAAAGATAAAACAAGGGGCAAAAGTTTTATTGCACTTAACCGTAACACACAAAATATTCAAAAAAAACCACAGCCAAATCCATTGCTAGGTGACAGGTACAAGGCATTTATACATAAACAGTATTTTCAAACAAAGTTTTAAAAGCAGAATTGTGCGGGGCAGTGGTGGTGCACGCCTTTAATCCCAGCACTTGGAAGGCAGAGGCAGGCGGATTTCTGAGTTCGAGGCCAGCCTGGTCTACAGAGTGAGTTCCAGGACAGCCAGGGCTACACAGAGAAAACCTGTCTCAAAAAACCAAAAAAAAAAATAAAATAAAATAAAAGCAGAATCGTAAACATTGTAGTACTGCATTACGGTGACAGCACAAAAACTTTCAGGAAAGAGTATTAACCCATAAATGTACAGTTCTTTCTATTACATTCTAAAGATAATAGAAACCTTATCTCATACAGACTTTTAATAATTTTAATTAACACATTTACAATTATTTTGTTACAAATTACAATATAATCTGTTAAAATTGCAATATTAACAAAAATGTTAAAATTAAGCTTAGAGTAAACCTTTACTCCAACTCTTGGCCTATGGCAGGCTCTCTCATTTCACAGAAATGATCTTGTTCTCAGATTTAGTCTTCACTGGCGACTTCCTGCTTAGAACACAAAATAACACCACTTCTTCTGTAGGAAAGCTCAAAATTTAAAACTCCCCCAGCCTCCCGATTCAGCGTTTTCTCCTCCTCTTGAGCGCAGTGAACTCTGTGGATACAAGGATAAGAAGCCCATGGAGTGTTTTTTTTGTAAAAAAAAAAAAAAAAAATGACATCTAAATGACAGGCTCAAATAATAATACACATTTCACCGGCAAATGTGTTAAACAGTCTAACCCAATTAACAATGTCCCACAGCCAATACCCAAGAAGGAAACAGTGAGAGAGATAAATCACACACACACACACACACACACACACACACACACACACACACAATCTCATGCATGCAGAGACACAAATGTATAATATATTTTAAAATGTAAAGACACATATATAATAAAATGACACAATGAAGCCACCATATGATTCAGGTTGGCCTGGAACTTGCTATGTGACCCAGTTAGGCCTCAGACTTGTAATCCTCCTGTTTCAGCTTCTTGAATGCTGGAATTAAAGGTTTGTTTGTTTATTGAGACTGGATCTCAGAGTATAGCCCAGGCTGTCCTCAGAGTGGATCTCTTCCAAGTGCTGAGGTTGTAGGTGTGTGCCTTAATACTTAAGAAAGACTAGACAGATGGAGATGGTTGCTAACTTAAAGTTTAAGGAAAAAAACAGTAGCTGACACACAAGTGAATTTCCTCAAATGAAACTGCAGTTTAGAGACTCTGTCAACAAAGCTTACTGAGATGCCACTGAGACAGGAGATCTCAGTCACCCTGAATCCTACTTCATAATTACTAAGTTGCTTGAAATTCCACCTGCCTTCCATACAATCAGCAGGACCCTGGGGCTGCAAGAGTGGATTGTCTAGGCTAGTGCAAAGAGAAAGTGAACAGCCTGATTCCATGACAGTGAAACCTGGAAAAAACACTCTGCATCTTTCTGGCTCTCACAAATAAATCCCCTAACCATCACACAAATAACCATCATTAAATACAATACACAGAAACAAGAACCTTAGAAAGACACGATAGAGAAATAGTCCTCATCAATGAAAAGTAAAAACAAAGTGGGAAGAGGGGTGTCAGGAAGGAAAAAGGCCAGATTCCTAGAAGAGAGCACCCAGGGCTGACAGCACAGCAGGGCAGAGACCTGCAAGCAGCTTCTCAGGTGGCAACACCAGCAAAGTCCCTAGCAGGCGTCCACATCTGGGTACTACATCATTGCTTGCTGGCTGTGAAGTGAGTCCGTGGTTCCCAGTGTAGCACTGACAAGCTCCAACAAGCCAAATACAAGGGTGGAAGAACGAGTTTCCTGTCGTGGAAAGGGCATAGCCCTGACTCACAAGTCTAAGCCCCTGCAGGAGCTAACAAGCTGCATGTGTACCTGTTTTGGAGAAGCCATCCATGTCTTCTTCCTCCTCTGTAATAACAGGCATACTCAGGCGTAAAGACTTCTCTTCCTTACGTTCATCTGGAACATTACCTAGGAATAGAAATAGTGAGAAATGACTATGTATAGAAACTATGTATGTATTGATCTTAGATGTTTCAACACTGAAATTATAGTAACATAATTATGCATTCTAGTCTAGGAATCCTTTAAACGTTTATTTTCTAATTAGCTTACCAAGTAACAGGTTTCCCCACGACTACCTCAGCCTTAAATGATCTCTATCTCCATCTGTCTAATCTTTTCTTAAGTATTAAGATACTTGTGTCACTGCACGTGGAGGTTCACACCCACAACCTCAGCACTTGGAGGATATCCACTCTGAGGACAGCCTGGGCTACCATGAGATCAAGAGATAGAAAGATAGAAAGAAAGAAAGAAGGAAAGATAGATAGACAGACAGACAGACAGATAGAGGCAGGCAGACTGACTGATCAACCAACCACAGCACTCAAGAAGCTGAAGCAGGATGATTACAAGTCTAAGATCTGACTGGGCCCCAAAGCAAGTTCCAGGGCAACCTGAAACATGTGTTAAAACCCTGAACTATAAAACCAAACCAAACCAAACAAAAACAACAAAACCCTCTGCTTTAAATATTATTCTTTTATTAGGCAAAACAGAGAGAATGAGAAGGCACAAAATTTGTGAGAGATACCTTATTTGATCTTTATTACATAAAACAGGGTGTCTTGAGGCACTTAATCATGTGTGTTACTTCAGCTTTTTATTTTATTTTTTGAATACAGACACTTTTTTTTAGCTATACAAGATACATGCTCACATCCTTCCTTAGTCCTATCTGCCAGTGAATTTCCATTTTAAAAAACGAAGGAGTTGGGCTGGGATATAGCTAAGTCAGTAGAGAGTTAACCTAACATGCACAGGTCCTGTGTTCAATACCCAGCACCATAAACCAGGCATGGGGGCCCACACTTCTAGATCCCAGCATTAGTGAGGTGGAGGCAGGAGGACTGTAAGTTCAAGGTCTTTCCTGACACACACACACACACACACACACACACACTCTCTCTCTCTCTCTCTCTCACTCACTCACTCACTCACTCACTCAAGGACAGACAGACATTACAGGAATTAAATGGCCAGGCACACTGAGCAAACATCTCCCCACATGAAATCTACAACCTGTCCACCCATACTTGCCCAGCATTTACCCAGCATCTTCCTCCCAAATGCCAAGATGCTGCTCAGCATGTCTCCTCCCATCAGCCTCTGCGCTCATCGGCATGTCAGGTGCCCTCTA
The DNA here is from genome assembly GCA_019843965.1 of Rhynchomys soricoides. Lineage (NCBI taxonomy): Eukaryota > Metazoa > Chordata > Mammalia > Rodentia > Muridae > Rhynchomys > Rhynchomys soricoides. The sequence goes on from JADRCH010000040.1 coordinate 881,706, forward strand.
GTGCCTACAAGCAAGGCTGTTACTCACCACTCCTAACCCGGAGCCACTACAGCAGCCCACTTTAGTTTGTTACTCCTACCACATTGTCCCTGAGTTTCAAGGAAAACTCTAGTCATGTCACTTTCTTGCTCAAACTTTTCATATACTTCACCTCTGCCTATGGAATTAAACCTAGGCTGCTGAGTCCACTCTTAAAGCTTAGCTGTGATACAATCTGTACTGGCTGGTTTTGTGTGTCAACTTGACACAAGCTGGAGTTATCACAGAGAAAGGAGCTTCAGTTGAGAAAATGCTTCCATGAGATCCAGCTGTAAGGCATTTTCTCAATTAGTGATCAAGGGGGGAGGACCCCTTGTGGGTGGTACCATCTGTGGGCTGGTAGTCTTGGGCTCTATAAGAAAGCCAGCTGATCAAGCCAGGGGAAGCAAGCCAGTAAGGAACATCCCTCCATGGCCTCCGCATCAGCTCCTGCTTCCTGACCTGCTTGAGTTCCAGTCCTGACTTCCTCTGGTGATGAACAGCAATGTGGAAGAGTAAGCTGAATATAAACCCTTTCCTCCCCAACTTGCTTCTTGGTCATGATGTTTGTGCAGGAATAGAAACACTGACTAAGACACAATCCTTAACATGTTTTTCCAAAATGACTAAAAGTTAACACTGTTTACACATGAACTAAAATGGACCTCGCTCTATACCCTCCCCCTCCCCACACTGCCCTTTGCAAGTTCTCGGCTGGCTGGCACCATGTGGATGCTGGGAATTGAACCTGAGTCCCACAGAGAAGAGCCAGTGATCCTAAACACTGAGCCCTCTCTCCAGTCCTCTAGTTTTTTCTTTTCTTTTTTTAGTAAGTGCAAAGTACTTCTTCATGTATCCACACACATCCACCATGTATACACGTAGTGGGTTGATATGCTGCTGCTTGTATTGTAATACTAAATATCAGCCCCTAAGGCCTGATTGCCCCCAGAGATCAGAGTCTGCAAGTAGACCCAAATGCTATGTGACCTTCCCCACAAGTTATTCCTGATTGGTGAGTAAGGATCCCTACAGCCTATAGCTAGGCAGAATTGAGAAGAGGTGGGGCTTCGGGTGCCCAGGCTTCAGGTCAGAGGAGAACCATGAGGAGTGGGAAGAGGATGAAGAGAGGAAAAGACTCCATGGGATAAGCATCTTAAAATGATGGCCATGAGGGCTGGCTAACTGGGCCGTCTCAAAGGTCTTTGTTTTGTTTCCGACCACTACGTGAAGGCAATTTGGAGAAAGGAGAAAAGGAGTCTTAGATGACGTGAGTGCAGTTTTACATCCATAGTAAAAAAAAACCAAAAAAACCCTACACTCGCATATCTAACAAGATAATTAAAATGTGTCATAGACATGAAAGTGATGCTTAAAGTTATAAAATGCGTAGGAGAAAACACTGAAAAACTGTTCCCAGATAAGATGTTTTACATGCACCACGAAAAACATAAATCATAAAATAACAAGCGGTAAATATGGAATGTGGTAGAGTGTGTATGGTGTGCCAGCACTCGGGAGGTGGAGGCAGGGGCTCAGGGCTTTAAGGCCATCTGTATCTGCACAGAGAGCCAGGGTGAGCTTGGGCTGCAGGAGTCCCTGTCTTCACAAAAACGAAACAAATCATGACAAGCAAAGTTAAACTCTTCCTTTTCCCCCCCTTGAGACAGGGTGTAGCCCTTTTGCCTGGAACGCATAGAAACCTTTGTACCTCTGATTCCTTAGCACTGTAAGGATTAATGGCATGGGACCGTCATGTCCCCAAAAATCTTTGTAATAACTGTTATTTTAAAAACATGAGAAATTGAGCTACATCCTGGAAAAATAGATGCAAAATAAAATCCTGATTACTGATAGTCTCCTCTCCAGAACATGTAACTCTCACTATTCAATAATGAGTACCCACTCAACTGGAAAGAACTGATCAGAGGCTAGAATGGGCTGCTCTTCTGGTGTCCAGTCAGTTCCCAGGACCCACATGAAGGCTCAAAACCATCCTTAACACCAGGAACCCGATGCCCTCTTCCGGCCTTCACAGGCACTGCACACATACGGAACAGATGCAGGCAAAATACCCATACACGTACAAAAGAAAAGAAATTTTAAATTTTTTATTTAAAAAAATATGGGGTGGGGTCTCATAAGCACACACCTCTGTAGTTGTTAAGAAAGTCAGCTGGAACCAAACTGACCCTGTATTATACTCTGAATGGTTATGCAAAGAAACAAGCACTTTAATAGCCAAAGCTGCTAACTCTGAAACAAAGTGGAAACCGGCCATTTCTGGAGGGAATCGGAATGGTAGTGTTGTGTAACAGTTTCCTGTGAGATTGAAACATCCTATCCTGCAGGGAAGCTCTTTAAACAGGAAGTACACAACTCAAAAACTGCTTCAGGAAGTTGCTGAACAGACCAGATTCACTAGGTCCTTCCCTGCCAGAGTAAGCAATAAAAGCGGAGAGTCTCTCTCAGAGGAAGGGAAGCCAAGCTTCAAAGAAGACTTTCAGACAAACTGAGCTGCCAAGACTCTGAGACTAGACCATCTACCTGGAAGCAGCAGAAACCAGCTGGGCTGTCTGGAAGAAATTTAGACCAGTATCACTTGAAAGGGACACTCTCCAACCTGTTGAGCTGACTGCAGTCTGTACAGTTGCTCTAGGCTCCCAGCTTTGTGAGCTGTCACCCATGCTGGGATGGGCTTTGGTGATGCAGCTGACTTTGAGTCATTTTTGTTCCTATAAATAACCCCAATAAAACTCACAGGCTTACCAAGTTGGACTTTGGTGTCCATACTTTGTTTGGTCTGTCATTGGATCCCTGTCATCTGGGGTGAGCTGTGTATGCTGTGTCTCCACAGGAAAAGTTTTGTCACACAACATACAGTCACTTTGGAAAAGCAGCAGTTTTGTATTTACCCAGGATGTGGGATTTCTGGATCACACGACTTAGGTGTATAGAAAAGTTTTATGTAAAAATTATAATGGCTTTTTTCACAACTGCAGAAAATTCCAATAGCCTAAATATCTTTTGGCTAGTGACTGGATAAACAGTGGGACATGGGACCGTGACATGCTAAGGACAGTGCAGGAGCTGGGCTTATATGAGTAACAATGTAGCTGATCTTCCTGTTTCTAAAGGCAGAGTAAAAGTTTGCCTATTTCTCTGAAGCGAGAGAGAGAGAGAGAGAGAGAGAGAGAGAGTGTGTGTGTGTGTGTGTGTGTGTGTGTGTGTGTGTCTCTGCCAGGCAGAGTCAAGGCAGGTTGGGGTTGTTGGCAGACTTCCCGGCCTGCTGAGTCGTGGAATGATAAGAGGGGGTGCACCTGAGGCTCAAGGGGAGGGGCTGAAGATTCTATTGACCTTGGTGGAAGGAACAGGGACGCCTCTGGATGAGAGCAGATGTATTATGTGTGTATTTCAGCAATTGTTTCTGTTGGCTTGTGGTTTTCCTTCCTACAGTACTGTAGTAAAAGAAGGCCATGAGAAATACACTCGCTGCCGGTGTGGCACTGACCTGCAGCCCTCCCATGTCCGTCTCTGGCATCCTTTCTCTATCTTTCCTATAATCATCCTCACCCCCTTAGAGGACTGATTGGCTTCCCATCGGTGGCGCTGGTACACACATGCATTAACTAAGTAAAAGCCCAAACCCAAAGGGTACATATGCTAGGCATGGTGGCACGTGACTTAAATGCCAGCACTCCAAAGATAGAGGTAAGTGGATCTCTCAGTTCAAATCCAGCCTGGTCAACATAGTGAATACCAGAACAGTCAGGGCTACATAGAATGACCTGTCTCAACAACAACGACAATAAAAGCTACATACTGTATAATTCTGTTCATACAGCTTTCTGGAAAAGGCAGCACTATTGGGACAGAAAACATGAGTGGTCACTCGGGAACCAGAGGCAAGCGAAGATGCTGACTGCCAAGAGGCACAAGCAAAACAACCGCTTTACTCTAGTTGAGTCTTCTGGCACCCTGTTCAGTAGAACCAGTGGACTTCCTTGCTTCACATTTGGCCTTGGGGGAGGGCTTTACAATGAAGTAAAGTCTAGTGTCTGCACAAATCCACTGGGTCTATCCCCATCCAATGGAAATTCACTGTTTGAACAGATACTAGACTTGCCAGTATCTTCTCCTGAGAGATTTTCTCTTTTAATCAGCTAATACGAATTACACCATCTTATTTCTTTTATCACTGAGATACAATAGGTTGCTGGATTTGATGTGCTTTATCTAGGGAAAAATTGTGTGTGTGTGTGTGTGTGTGTGTGTGTGTGTGTATGTGTGCGCGCTCATGAAAGACACTGGACTTTAATTTATTTCTTGCAGTAACAACAAGCTAAAAAGTGTCCTTTCTATTTTCTGAAAGACTTTGTATAAAAACATTACTCTTTTCTTAAACATCTACAAGCTGGGAGCCATGGCACTTGACTATTCATGGCTCACAGGACACTGAAGCAAGAGTTCAAGGCCTCCTAAGCCTCACAGCAAGAGCCTGTCTCAACGAGCTGAAGCTATAGACCTGAGCAGGCATATGCAAGACCAATCAATCCCCGGGACTGGAAAAAAAACAAGTTCACAGAAATTCCCAGTATAGCATCCTGAAGTCTCATGCCCTTACTAGATAAAAGACTATTCTGATTTTCTATCTCATGTCTTATGAGAAATGTATAGTGTGTTTAGTTATTTAACTTTCTAGACTACTAAAATTACCCGGAGTCTCCTTATGAAGCTTCCCAGCTCTAACTTCTGCAGTAGGATCCCTCACTTTACTAAAACTTTTGAGTTTTTGTTTTGTTTTTGTCCAGCTGATTCTAGAATACGTTTTACATAAGACACTGGCCATTCACAGGAAGTCATGAAAAGTGTACAGCTTCTCTGATAATGTAGAAATTCATTTTCCAGTCACACCATCTAGCTCTGCATGAGCAATGTCAGGTAAAACATTCTTCTAGTGTGCCAGGCCAACGTTAGGCTCTCTTTGTACCACGTCGGTTTTTAAAACTTAAAGGAGCATCTATGTCTTTTCTCCAGGACAGGGTTGACAGGGTTTTCTGCAGTGAACCTGGCCCATTGCCGGCTTAGAAGTGCACTTCTACTGTACTATCCCTTTACTCTCATATTCTCTGTGACTCTTTCACACACTGGTAGCTGGGTAACTAAGCTGTGTGTGTGTGGGGGGAATACCCTGTTTGTATGGCTTGAACTAGCGAGATGGCTTAGTGGTTAAGAGCACTGGCTACTCTTCCAGAGGTCCGGGGTTCAATTCCTAACACCCAAATGACAACTCACAGCTGTCTGTAACTCCTGTTCCAGAGGATCTGACACCCTCATACAGACATACATATAGGTAAAACACCAATGCACAGGAAATAAACTTTTTAAAACATTAAAAAAAAAAAAGAAAGAAAGAAACTGTATGGCTCATAAAATACCAGCTATTTGAACCTTTACAGAAAGTTTGATGACTTCCTAATATAGGAGAATTGTTTATATCAAGGTTGGATATTAGATATTATCAAGTATCTTCTCTGATACTTATTACAGTATGTGTGTATGTGTATGTATATATATACATATATATATGTGTATGACAAAATATAAGATAACCTATATTACTAGGCCCAGTGAGTTGCACTGTGACTGCATCCAGGGACAAATGGACTCGGGAGTTTTCAGCTTGGGGGCTGTTTTGTACTGTCGGGGTGTTTTGTTTGTTTTGTCTTTTTTACTGCCCAAGTTTGTCCTAACAGTTGTCTTCCCTGTACCCAGCAGCTTCTGAGTAGCAAGCTCTCCCTGTGAAGCACTTCTTGGCTACCCTTAACCATGGGCCTCTGCCTCTGAATTCTCATATCTAACATACGCTAAAGCTGTTTAACTTCAATTCTCCTTCCCCAGCCTCAATACAGGAAAAAGAAAACATGCTTAGAGCCTATAAATTTCCTTCTCAACCCCGAGGCAGCCAGGAGTGTGTCTAATAAAATCACTAAGTATCTGCTAATGTTTCTATTGTTCTTTTTGCCATTAACCCATCCCGACTTCAGAGCATCGTGCAATTCTTAAAAAATCAAATCATTAAAATACAGTTGTTTAAGTATTAAGTAATGAGGTCATTTCACAGACATTCCATTACAAATGAAAATCAGGGACAGTTTGATGAATTTAACTGAAGGCAAGAAAGTTTTTAGAATGCATTACTTATTGGCCTTTCCTAGATGTGAATTTAATTCACATACATCATTACTAATAAAGTTATACTGACTAACAAATTTGATATAATCTCTCGGGTCTCTTTCAGCAACAAGAGCCAAAGAAGCTATAAAATTGGCGTCATTTTTAATATTAAATTCCATGATTTTCCCAAACAAGTCTCTTTCTCTTTTTGTGAAACAGGATCTTACTATGTAGCTCAAGCTGGCCTTAAACTGGCAATCTTCTTGCCTCGGCCTCCAGAGTACTGGGATTACAGATATCCCCCGAACAACCCAGCTCTAGTCCATCCTAGAAATAAGGGCCTACTCTCTGGCAACAGGTCTTTTAAAACTGAAGTACCTTTGCTCCTGGAAGACCTCTTCCTTCCGGCTGGTTCTGCTGGTTCTCTGGTTCTCTTTCTCTTAGCTGCTTTACCTTGCACTTGTCCAGACCCAGAATCAGAGTCAGAAGAGTCAAGCTTGGACTGACGATGCCTCCTGGACTTGCACACCTTTATAACAGAAATCCAGTTACAGTGAATAACAAAATGGTCCGAGGACAGAACACAGGAGTAAGGAGAACAGGGCACCCACCTTCATGCCCTCTCCCACACAGGCTTGCACTACACATAACTGTGTACAACCAGATCCCTGCAGCTGCCTCGGCACCAGCTCACACTGGGTTAGCTCCCACGGTTTGCCACGTAGTCCAGACAGGTCAGGATGGGTTTCACATCCCCACAGCACTGGGACTATTCACTCTTTTAGAGCTGTAACTACCAGGAAGGAACACCAGCTTCCAGCCTAATGCCAGGAGCAGGAACAGCACTGAAGAGCCAGGAAGTGGAGAAGGAAGGTCCAGTTCTAACGGTACCTAAGACCAGCAGGCCAAGGGTTTTGTTGTTGTTTCGAGACAGATCCCTCTACATAACCTGGCTATATATACTATATAGACTAGGCTAGCCTTCAACAGCCAGAGCATTCCAGAGCACTGGGATCAAAGGCATGCACCACCACTCCACCCAGACTTTTCTTTTAAATTAAACCAGCTCACAAATTCCTTGACTTGCTTAATCAAGTGTTTTCAGTTGTTGGTAAGTATATTTCAGGTATCAATGAGTCTCCAAAAGCAGTTCTGTATGATTCCAGCTGCACCTCAACAGGGAAAAGAACTACAGCCCTACAATGATCCACTAGAACAACTTGTGGGGATAATGTAATTAGATTTTCAAAGTTATGACATGTCATAAGATATACATCAGACAGCATTTGGCAACAAATTCTCTTCATACATAGAGAGAATTCTGGTTAAAAAGAACCGAATACAACCTATCTATCTTCTTTGGTGTGTCTTCAATGTCTTATACTCACCCATTTACTGTGATAATTCTGTAGCAATCATGTAACACCTAACCAATCAACAGTCATCCTAAACATTGGTTATTAATTTCTATTCCTACAGTTGGAAAATGATAGCTTGCTTTTCCATCATATAGATTAACAGAAAAAAATCAAGAAAAACATACAGAATAAAGAATGTATCTATCAGCTCTTACTTCCTCCCAGTAAAATAATAAGAGCCAGAAAAGCACAAAAACAGACACACAGTGGAAACAGCACAATTATAATTCTGCGTAGGAAAGCAGGTAACAGAAGAAAGGTTAGAAAACGAATGGCCACCAAGCGAACTCATTACAAGACAGCCAACCCCACTATGAATAGAACTAGAACCTCAGGGAGACACAGTGATACTCTACAGAGGGAACTATGTCCTGTCCCCAGCCTCAGAGTTGGGCCATGCACCACCTCCCTAGGACAACAGGAGTCTGTTTTCTGGAAAGAACATACCAGAGAGGTTTAGAATTTAAAAAAGAAAATGAAAAAAGCAAGTAAAAACAAAACAAGATGGCCCATGGAGAAGGCAGCTAGCACACCACTGCTAGCTACTCAAATACAGAGATCTGAGGAGCCCCAACCTTCTGGAACAAAACCAAAAGAACAAAAAACAGAGACCAAAATAAAAAGAGAAAAGGATTCAAAGGAAATAGGAGGAAACATCAACAACTGTAATTAAATTAATATCCTTAATGACTATATCCTGTGAAAATGGGCAAAAATATTTTTAAAGAAACATTCAAAGAATAAGAATATTCTCAGTTAAAAAAAAAAAGAGTTCGCATGAATACTAAAAAACAAGGCAAATCAACAATAAAAAATCAAGATGACATTTAAGAAACATACTAACAGAAATGGACAGAAAACAGCAAAGAAAAAAAACAGGATCAAGAAAAAAATGGTACAATACACAATATTCATTTAAAGCAATTTTTCAGCACAAAGCCCTCTGACTGAACCATGTCCAACCAACTGACTGATCATCGATCAATGCAAATCCAATTACGGTAGCAAGAGTGTCCTGAATTTCAAGGACAAAAAGCAAACTCCCGTTCCTCCTGGATCAAGTCCCAGAAGGTGGACCAGGTTGGAGAACATGGCTTTGGAGCGATAGGCAATCAGCAAAAGGAAGAGCTGGAGGAGAAACTGCAGCGGGAGCTCTCTGGTCAGGCGGTAAGGCTTGGTACTGACTTTTAAACTGTGTATATGGATTACACAGATGAAAACCAAGGTACCACTTAGGAAAGAACTTACCTGGGCGACAGCTGAAAAGGCTTTCGCTTTTATTTTTGCTAAAGACACTGCTCTTTCACATCTCTGAAAGAAAATAAACAAGAAAAACCAAGTTGAAACCTAAACCTTAGGGAAATTATGAAAATCCAAGGACCTGTCCTCAGGATTAAGATAGTTTATGAACACATTGATAAGAAATCACATGTGGCACCCTCTGTCTGCCAAATGGCAGGTGACATAATGCCATCCTCAAGGCTTACAAAGGAAAGAGAACAAAAGCCTTAGGGATTAAGCCATTCCCTCATCTGCCTGTGCCTAAAGATGGCTCCCCAGGCCAGATGAAACACTGGCCATGAGGACCTGCTGAAGTACCAAGGTGTCACCAGGGCTGAAAGGCCGAAAAGCAAGAAAATAGCACACATGCCTTACCCTGCCCGAGAACTGACAGCACCTCCCATCACTGCCCCACCCTGTCAAACATCGATAACATCTCACTCCCGACCTGCCCTCCGAGTGACCTGCACAGTTCACGTGAAGAACAGACTAAATGGACTTTTCCCGTGTTTTCATAATACGGATCAAGGTCACAACACTTATGAAGCCGAATTAGTCACACTAAGGGAAAGACACAATTAACAGTCTGCTGACCTCCGGCTCCTCTGAAGTGCCTTCGCCATTCTCTTTAAGTTTGGGTTTTAAGGAGGGGTTCTGAAAGAACAAAAATTGTATTTATGATTATGTATACACATTTATAATTCTGTTAGTTACAGATAATTAGTAGATTACAGTTTTAACAGTGAACAATTTTAACATATACTTTTAATTACTGAAAAACCAGAAGGTAGTTTCAAATTACTGCAGGACAGGTCATCATCTGTGCTGTGATGAAGACCAGGGCGAAAAGCAACTTGGGGAGGAAAAGCTTCCAGTCTATCATGAAGGGAGGGTAGAGGCTCAGGAGGCCTGGAGACAAGAACTGAAGCAGAAGCCATGAAGGAACTCTGCTTACTGGCTTGCTCCCTGTGACTTGCTCAGACTATGTCTTTGTACCACCCAGGGCCACTGCCAGGGCAGTACTACCACTGAGGGCTGGGCCCTCCACACCAATGTGTAATCAAGAAAATGTCCCACAGACCTGCCTACCAGCCAATCTAATGTAGACATTTAAAGCCAATTGAGGTTTCCTCTTCTCAAACGACTCTAGCTTTCCTGGAGCTAACAGAAATCTAACCAGCACACTGTCTAACATTAAGATTACAAAGGTTCACGCTAGAAAGAGAGCTTAGTGGGTGTACTGGCTGGTTTTGTGTCAACTTGACACAAGCTGGAGTTATCACAGAGAAAGGATAATTTCAGGTGAGAAAATGCCTCCATGAGATCCAGCAGTAAGGCATTTTCTCAATTAGTGATCAAGGGGGGAGGACCCCTTGTGGGTGGTGCCATCCCTGGGCTGGCAGTCTTGGGTTCTATAAGAAAGCAGACTGAGCAAGCCAGGGGAAGCAAGCAAGCCAGTAGGAAACATCCCTCCATGGCCTCTGCATCAGCTCCTGCTTCCTGACCTGCTTGAGTTCCAATCCTGACTTCCTTTCATGATGAACAGCAACATGGAAGTGTAAGCTGAATAAACCCTTTCCTCCCCAACTTGCTTCTTGGTCATGATGTTTGTGCAGGACTAGAAACCCTGACTAAGACAGTGGGTTAGGGCCTTCTCTGCCCCCGGATGACCCGAGTTCAATCCCTGGGACCCAGATGCTAGAAGGGGAAACCCAACTCCTACAGGTTGTCCCCTGACCCCCACAAGCACTCAGTGCACCTGCACAGAAACAAGGAAGGGTGAAAACATTTTTATACCCAAAAGTTCCAATAGTTCTAGAAATCGTTGTTAAATCACCTAAACTGTCCTAACTAATGAAGAATTCCATATACCTCCTGTGGCATTAAAAAATGGCTGAGTATGCTGATACACACCTTTAATCCCAGCACTGGGGCTAGGGGGGTTATCTCAATGGAGTTCAAGGCTAGCCTGGACTACTTACTGAGTTCAAGGACTAAATAGAGAGAAAGTGCCTTTAAAAGAAAAAAAATTCCATGGTATGGTGGTTTGAATATGCTTGGCCCAAGGGAAGGGGCAATACTAGGAGGTGTGGCCTTGTTGGAGGAAGTGCATCACTGTGTAGGCAGACTTTGAGAACTCTTCCGGCTCAAACTCCGCCCAGTGCAGAAGAGAGCTTCCTTCTGGCTGCCTGCAGATGAGTCTCCTCCTGGCTGCCTTGTAGAACTCTCAGCTCCCTCCTGCACCATGTCTGCTTGCATGCTGCAGTGCTTCCCACCATGATGATAATGGACCTAAATACTTGCCTTTATAAGAGTTGCCTTGGTCATAGTGTCTCTTCACAGCAATGAAACCCTAATTAAGACAGATGGCTAAGCCACAGAAGAGAGACAATGCTGGAGACAGAGAAGAGCCTCCTCTGGGTGCAGTGTCCCCTACTATACAGGAAGTGGGGCCGGTGGAACCAGACCCTCAGATTCATAAGAAAAAGTAGTTTTCCAAAATTTTAGATGTAGCCCACTAATAATTGACCTATTTGTAATGGATCCCAAGTTTTACAACAATGTTAGAATTAATTCTGTACCAAACAAAATTAATCTATATTCTCAGTTTAGACTAAAATCAATTCAACAACATTTACTCCCCCCGCCCCCCCAGGCCCATTTGTAAAACTGAATGGCATGTCACAGGCCTAATAAGAGACAAGGCCCTAACAAGAAAGGTAATACCCTCTAAATCTTCACTCCACAGCCATGTGGTGTTTCTACGGTACCGAACAGATCTAAACATCTGGGTATATCATGGGGGAGGGAGGCAGGACAGCAACAAGCAAGAGCTTACCTTCCTTTCCTTGTGCCACTCCTGATGCTCCAAAACTATGTTCTTAATGTTGTCAAAAAAATCCTCCTTTACCAGACTGAGAGCTCTGTCTGGCATGGATTTGTCTGCTGAAATAGCATGCTTCATATTTTGATAATGATCGTGAACATTCAGCATTTCCTAAACATGAAAGGAGGAGTTTGTTATTTCTTCCGCTCTGTGAGTTTGTTTGTTTGTTTTTTATGATTGTTTTGCTTTATCCTAAAAGACAGAGTCATGCTATGTAGCCCAGGCTAGTGTCGGAAGAGTGGGCATGTATCACCATGCCTGGTCCTTTATTTCTATCTTTGAGGACAATTTTTTTCTTTTTTTGTTTTGTTTTGTGTTTTTTTTCCCTCCCAAGACAGGGTTTCTCTGTGTGGCCCTGGCTGTCCTGGAACTCACTCTGTAGACCAGGCTGGCCTCAAACTCAGATCTGTCTGCCTCAGACTCCCAAATGCTGGGATTAATAGTGTACACCACCACTGCCTGGCTTAATGACAATCTTAAAGGCAAACTGACTCAAAATATAATTACTTTCCAAAGTGACTACAAGTTGCAGATATATGCTAAAATCATTACAGGAACTCTTAATATCTAGTTAATGAAGTCATAACTGAAACATATTAACTGTCAACAAAACCACTTTCCCCAACTTCAAGAGTATAAGAACAAACTCACCTCTAAAACATCAGAAGTGATAAGTTTCATTACACGATCATTTGGGTCCTTAAATTTTTGTGTCACTTCAGTTTGTTGAACTTTTTTCTTCATTCTACATGAAAGCTAAATACAAAGAAATGCCTTTTAAAATGAACATCTTGGGCTGGAGAGACGGCTCTGTGGGCAAAGGCACCTGCTGGTCAAGCCTGGTCACCTGAGTAGATTCCCAGGAATCCCCATCAAGATGAAAGGAGAGAACAAACACCACAGTGGTCCTACTGTGTACACGCATACACAAGCATGCACCACCTACATACATCGTCAAATACACAAGCATGCACAACAGTAACAATTTTTTCAAGAATGTTAAATGGGGATCTGTAAAGGATGTTTTTAAAGAGCTTAAATATAAGCTGGGAGAAATTCATATGAGTAGAAGAGCAGTTCTACCAGTTGACTACCATTTTCTACCATTTCTACTTGTTGACTAACCATTTTCAGAGTCCAGTAGATTTTTCTAAGTATTAGATGCCTCCCTGAATGCTACAGGCTCTGCCCAGCTTCCTAAAGCCGTATGATTTGCCAAAGGAGAGTATCTGCTCATCTGATCTCAATTGCTACAAAACTGAAGACATGGTAGGATTTATTACAAGGTTCCATTTTTTATCAACTGAGATCTAAGTTCCTTATTCTTCAAGTAAGCCCTGACAGACAGTCTAATGGAGAAAGGCATGAGGCCGAGGGAGGCCGCTGTGTGGCTGAGGACCAGCCTCAAATGCACGAGGCTCAGGGCCAACCCCTCAGCTTTGGAAAGAGATTTTAAAAAGCAGAGGCAGATGGTGGACCTCTTCCTGCTCACAGTAATCAGCTTCACATGTATGGTCCACAAATGCCCACACTCAAGAGCAGAGGTTCAATTCTGTCAGCAGGGAAAACAAAATCAGAAAATAATTCTTCTATTGCAAGAAGGCTACATTCTGAACACCACTGACAGACTTCCCATTTTCAGGAGAACAAAGCAGGCTGTGGAAAACGAATTGTAACTGCTTGTTTTGAAAATAACTGTTTTTTAAATAACATTTGAAATGTAAATAAATAAAATAACCAATTAAAAAAAAAGACTGCTCTCTTTTAAGCCGGGTGGTGGCGGCAGCCCATGCCTTTATTCCCAGCACTCAGGAGGCAGAGGCAGGGGGATCTCTGTTCAAAGTCAGCCTGGTCTACATAGTGAGTTCCAGGACAGCCAGGGCTGATACAAAGAAACCCTGTCTTGAAAAAAAAAAAAAAAAAAGAGAAGAAATGATTTTTTAGGCAACATACCAGCTTGGGCATCGCTGTGAAGTGGAAGGCTCTGTCAAGCCTAAGCTTCCTAAAAACAAAAGCTGCGTCGAAATGCTGTGCATTTATCAGGTCTTGCTGAAATCTATTAACTTCATCCCAGTCCTTCAAGGCGACTCTGATCTACAGCCAGGGGGAGAAAAGCCACTCTGTGAATTCGCTGGATCCTTTTTCACAAACATAAACCTAAACACTGGTATTTCCACTCAAGCCCTTTATTATTTAAACAAAACAAAAAGCCAAGAACAGTGCCTGGCTCAAGTTTCTCGGGGGCAGTAATCCCCAGGCCTCACCTTCTGTTTCGGCTGGCACAGCTGTGTGTTATACAACCCGTACAGGAGATACAAAGCACCAACTCTGATCTGGAACGTGTGTGGAGGCAAGAAGTAGCGCCATGCCACAGCTAACGCTTCTTTTGTAAACATGTTCTTTTGTAAACTTCTCATCTTGCCACTGTAAAGCAAAGAGAAAATATCTTCACTGTTAAACAGATATGACAAAGGCTACTGGAGGTGTAAGCTTCTGCAAGCAACTGCTAGGAACCAGGCGGAGATCCCACACCGGACCCTCCCGAGCAGAAAGAGCTTATTTTCTACTGTGCTTGACACCACACACTGTCAGGTAACAATGGCACTGCCACCAAAACACCAGCCTTGCTGCCAAACTGATGACTAGAGAAAAAGCTTCAAATTCATACTGAGTCCTTAAACCATTTAATACTGAAATACCCATGCTGTTAAAGGCTCAAACACTCTGTGTATTTTAATCTACACTATACATTTCCCCAGTTGTCTCCAGGATTTTCATCATTTTCTGTCCATGGGAACCTTAAATGAAAGATAGAGAGATAACCCGACCTAACCCATCTTCCCATTCATCAGAGCACAAAAGCAAGTCTCTTATAATTCTGAACAATAAAACAATGAAAGTGATTTTGAGCGCATCATGAGATTGTTCTGTGACAGGCCTTAAATTAGCAGATTAAAAATGTTCTCCATGAGCCAGGCAGTGGTGGCGCACGCCTTCAATCCCAGCACTTGGGAGGCAGAGGCAGGAGGATCTCTGAATTTGAGGCCAGCCTGGTCTACAGAATGAGTTCCAGGACAGCCAGGGCTACACAGAGAAACCCTGTCTCAAAACAAACAAACAAACAAACAAACAAACAAATGTTCTTCATGTTTTAAAGCCAGACACAACAGCGCACTCCAGAGACCCAGGAAAATAGAGGTAGAAATATCAAAAGGTTTAAGGTTATCTTTGGCTACATACTGAGGTCAAGGCCAGCCTGGGCTACAAGGGACCTAGTCTCAAAACAAAACAGGAAGTTGGGGGTGGTGGCCTAGACTGTAATCCCAGCACTCTATAGAGACAAGAGGTAGGACTGCCACAAAGTCAATCTTTAAAATACAACCTCAGCTAAAATGCCTCAAAACACATTTAACATGAAAACAACTGATATTCACATAATTATAAATATGTTGCATTTTTCATATTAACAACAGCAAAATAAAATGGTAAAGACCTAAGCACCTTAGCTAATACCATCTATTACATCTCATTACAAATGGGGGAGGAAACCACTCTGGCTCCAAAACAATAAATAAGTACAGTAAAAGAACACACAATACATACGGTAGGTAGTGTTGAGACCAAAGTGATTCCTAAAGAAAATCCAGTTGGGGGCAGTGGTACACACCTTTAATCTCAGCTAGCAGCAGGCAGAGGCAGGGGGATCTCTGAGTTTGAGACCAGCCTGATGTAAATACTCACCTCTAGGACACTTTGGTCTTCACAGAAAGATCCTATCAGGAAGGGGGGAAAGTTATCCTAACCTCTTCAGTACAGCGAAAGAGTAAGGATTTTAAAAACAGAAAAAAAAGGCTGTGCAAGGCAGTGTGCACCTTTAATCCCATCTGCATGGTTCCCAGGCCAGCTAGGACTGTATAGTAAAACCCTGTCTCAAAATTATTATTATTATTAATAATAATAAATTTTAATTACTTTAAAAAGGAAACAGGAAGACATAATAGATTTAGATTTTTTTTAAAAAGATGGGGTCTCATTTTCCAGCCCAGGCTGACCTCGAACTTGCAATCCTCCTGCCTCAGTCTCTTGATCACTCTAATTATAAGCCTATGACACCAAACCTGATAAAATTAACTTCCTCTAAGCCTCAATTTTCTTACCTCTAAAACATGGACACTTATACCTGCTTTTCAGAATTCTTCATTAATTGTACTAAACAGTGAGTGCATTTCAGTTAACTACATAAAACATCAGCTGAACAATAGATAATTTTTGTTATTATTTTGGTTTTTGAGACAGTGTCTCCTACAGAATTCTCTTTGTAGGTAAGGATGGCCGTGTACTCCTAGCCTTGATTCTCCCCTCATTCTGGGCTTAGAGGAATGCAGCACCATAACCCGTTAATTTTAACATCTGCAATAATTTACAATTTCATTTGTAATAATTTACAAACTACATAATAGTTTACATCAATAGTATAAAAAGTTCTATTTTATTCAGCAAAAGCTCTAGTAAGATTTCATCCAAGCATTTACCTCTTCAAGAATATATATGGTATGGTAATTAATACACACAACATATTCAAACTTGGGCAAGGTAGTGAATGAATGCTTGCCCTTACAAGGAAGAGGCAGGCAGATCTCAAGGCCAGTCTGGTAGAACAGCAACCTTCAGGCCAGCCATGGCTACACAATGAGGGCATGTCTCAAAAACAAATAAGAACAAGGAATACCACATTAATCACACCACTGTTCTCACGAAGTGCAGTCTAAGAGAGAAATCAAAAAGTAGCAATAACTGAACATTAATTTCACACGTCGACCCACCAAATATACTGGTTCATTTAATTCCCATACTATCATGAAGTATTATTATCTATTTTACAGACAAAAAAAGGTTTGTCTCAGATCTGGGGGAGAAGGGCTGGGAAGCTGTATTCAAATCCTGGTGCCCAGGACCCACCATCTCTGCTCTTCACCGTTATCCAAGACTGCAGCTCCAATTATGAAATATACTCTGGCAGGTGAGATAAGCACTTCATGCTGGGGATAGATAGAACTCGAGCCTCTCCTTTAGTCCCGACGGACAAAAGAATTCCCTAAAGAACTGTCATTTGGGTACAAAAATGACTGAAGAACTGGACAAGCAAAACGAGATGGAAAATTCCCAGGCTAGGAAACGCCAGTGGAGTACCAAAAGCAACTCAAGGCAAGAGAGTGAGTGCAAGGTGTGGGCACTGGAAATGAGGCTGGGGACAGAGGCAAAAGCGGCTACTGGACTGAAATTTGGGCGTTATCCACCTAAAGACGCTACACAGAGGTTCAAAGCTGCACTTCCAACCTCGGTTGTTGCATGCTAAATGAATTCGTTCCTGGAGGACCCTGCGTCGGTGTGGATTGTTTCTAACCGTGGATTCATTCAGGGCAAACAAGACTGGAGGAAGACAAAAGGCAAAGGTCTGGGTGCCGATGGAGGTGATGGAGATGCAGAGGGGTGAGCCAGCAGAGCGCAAGGGCGACCAGGGAGACCGCCCAGGCGGAGGTCGGGGACGCAGGCTGCGTCCCCCCCCCCCCACCGGGGGTGCGAGGCATACCCACCAGAAGATGGTCCCGAACTTCATGCTGCGCCAGAGTTCCGCGAAGTCCTCGAAGCGCACGCTGTCCATCTCTTGGAAGCGGCTGAGCAGCGTCTCGCAGTCGGTCTGCAGGCCCGGAGGGGTCCCCATGCCTTCAAGAGTTCTGGCGCCCATGGGACGGGTCCCGGCGCCCGCAGGAGTCTCCATGCTCCCTCCGGCCTGGGGCATCCCTGCTGCCCAGAACAAGGTCCTGTAGCACCGCACCAGACACGTCACGCACGCGCACTCCGTGACGTGTTATCCGGGCCCTCAAGCCCCGCCTTCATCCGGGCCTTTCCTGGCGCCTGCGGCGCTTCTTGCGCGTGCGTGAATGCGAGGTGCTTTTAGCTTATAAAGCCGGGCATGGTGGCACACGCCTTTAATGTCAGCGCTAGAGAGGCAGTGACAGGAGGATTTCTGTGGTTTACAGGCCTTCCCGGTGTGTGTAACGAGTTTCAGGTCTACATAGAGAGACCTCTAAATAAATAAACAAACAAATAAATGAGACCCTCAAATTAGATAGGTAGGTAGATAGATAGATGATAAAATAGTAAAAGTGCCTGCTAACTCAGTTGGTAGAACATGAAGACTCGGTTTCAACGAAGAGCCACCAAAAGGATTTAAGGTCTTCATTGCCTCCTGGCTTATGTAAACTAGACTTATCCCTGCCTTCCAGTCTTCTTTAAAGTGACTCTACAGTAGCCACCACCCTAACCTCCATCCATGTGGGAAGATGATCTAAAGAGGACGTCTTAGGAAAGGAACTCCTTGGTTCTTCCTCATTGCAAAGATCCCCTACAGTCGATACTTACTTAATTGAGTGATTAATTTGTAGATCTCGTAATAATATGCAACCACTCTGGACAACAGTTACTTTTCTTACTCTTGTTGCCTCTGACAATCTAGCACAGTACTCTGTCAGGAGCACCTACTTGACACACTGTTGTTTGGCTGACGTGGCTCTCTAGAAATTCCACGTTGGGCTTCTCCCAGGAGCTTGTGATGGGTTAGCATTTTGATTTGAACTGTATTTTGTTTGGAAGGCATACTAATCTTTAGAAAAGGTATTCTACTGTGTGCTTGTATGGATGCATTTATTTTATTGTTTGTAATGGTGTGTGTGGTGTGTGTGTGTGTGTGTGTGTTTCCCGAACACATCTCCTGGCCCATGTGGAGGCCAGAAGTCGAAGTTCAGTGTGTATGCATATATTTTAGTTGTAGTTGATTTTTAATTTTATGGAAATAGAATTGCAATCTACAACTCATATTCTTCAAGCTATTTTTAAACATTTCAAGATATATCCATGCTGTTATTTGTGGCTATAGTTATTTTCACTGTTGCTTAATATTCCATTGAATTAATACTAATACTTTGTTGAATTAATACACAATTTGCCCACTGTTCCTTCTTGGAGTTTATTTAAATTCCAGATTTGGAGATCATAAACAAAGCTACTATAATCATATGTCTCCACTTACCTTGTAAGGACAAAATACAGAAGACTCAATCAAATTTGAATTTTCAGATCAACTTTAAAGCTTATTTCTTATTTCCTGTGACAAAAGTCTTTAAGATAATTTATTTCAAAAGAGAAAATGTCAGCTGGGTGTGGTGGAGCATGCCTTTTTTTTTTTGTTTTTCGAGACAGGGTTTCTCTGTGTAGCCCTGGCTGTCCTGGAACTCACTCTGTAGACCAGGCTGGCCTTGAACTCAGAAATCCGCCTGCCTCTGCCTCCCAAGTGCTGGGATTAAAGGCTTGAGCCACCACTGCCCGGCTTGGAGCACGCCTTTAATCCCAGCACTCAGGAGGCAGAGACAGACGGATCTCTGCGAGTTCAAGATGGTCTACAAAGTGAGTCCAGGACAGCCAGCCAGGGCTGATTACACTGAGAAACCCTGCTTCAAAAAACAGAGAGAGATAGAGTCAGACAGAGAGATAGACAGAGAGACAGACAGAATGTTTATTTGGGCTCATTAGTGGAGAAGTTTCAGTTGATTGTTAGTTAGCCCTATTGCCTTGGGAGGAACTCAGATGATGGAGCTCTTAGTGTGTGTGTGTGTGTGTGTGTGTTCAAGAATCACCACCCAAACCATACAAACACTGATCTTAAGCAAGAATAGTTTATTGAACAGACACCTTAATACTGAACATTCAGGACAGGAAAGGGGACTCGGAAGCCTAAATGTGGTACTAGTCTGCTCTCAGGATAGACTTTTTATAGGAAAAATCAGGTTCAGAAGTTTAAAGGGCTAGGAGGGGAGCAGTTGGCTTACTAGGCAAAATAACCGTTGAGTTCATTGGTGCTGAGTACGGTAAAGGGCGTGGTGAGCAGGGGAATTTCAGAGCATTGAGATGCCAGAGCATGCGTGTTAGCATCATAACTTTTGGGCTTATTAGTAGCATTCTTCAGTGTCAGCCACAAAAACCACAGTGATCTCATACATAGGTGCGGGAAGGGCTTCCCAGTAGTCAGCTCTGACTCAAGATATTTTAGACAGAACAGTTCATATTGACCTTTGATTTGATGGGTCCTACGTAAAGTTTTGTAGAATTTCTTAAGATCAGCAAACCTCATACAGAACAGTGGTACAGAACAAAACAAGGTATGTGGTCAAGATGTCCTTGCTCTAAGCCCAGTCACTGTGTCAATGACTGGCAGGCATGTTTCAGCAACAAAATGAAATAGCTGGCAAGCGTGGAACAAAATGGCTACAGCTATTCTGGGAGGGTAGTGTATGTGTTAGACCACAGCATGTTGTTGTTGTTGTTTTCTTGACATTATTTTTTAGGGGTGTGTGGTGGCCATGACGTGTACATGGAGACTAAAGCACACTTTCATGAAGTCACTTTGTCCCTCCTATACAGGGATCCTGATATTCTTAACCCAAGTCTCAGGTTTCCCCCTGCAAGAGTTTCACTAAGTAGTCTTACAGGCCCAGTTTTTCTTTTTCTACTTAGTATTACTTATTTATTCATTCATACATTCATTCACATATCTATTTCGAGAGAGATCCTTATCTAGAACCTCCTAGATAGTCAGACTAGCTTAGAACTTCAGATTTTCCTGCCTCTGCCTCCCTGGTCCTGAGATTGCTTTGTGTTCACTACCATGCAGGACAAATTTTAGCTTTAATTGGCAATAATTCTACCTATTCTGGGTTATAATAGAATATTTTGATATTTTTATATATGGTGAGAAGATCAAATTGGGCTAATTAACTAATGTACCACCACCATCTCCTTACTTAAAAAATTCTTTCTTAATTTATTCTTTGCATTTTCATATATATATATACCCGCTCTGGGTTGCCCCTCCCCTCCCCATCCTATCCTCCTGTCCCCACCCCCACGTGAACCCTCCCATTCTCCCTGCAGTGTCCTATCACAGCAGCTCTTTATCCTTTACTCTTCTGAAGCTCATTATCTCAGGCATTTTGTTTCCATAGTGAGCTTAGCAACACAAGGAGGTTCTAGTAAGAGCCTACATTGCCTGCATCATATCATGATGAAAATCAGTCTGTGTGTGCTTGTGTATGTGCGTGTGCTATTATGTAGCTCTGGCTGACTTGAAACTTGCTATTTAGGCCAGGCTAGCCTCAAATTGTAAAGGTTACCTGCCTCAGTCTGTCTTCCCAGTGCTGATATTAAAGGCATGCACTGCCTGATTCTCCTTATATTTCTTTGTTGCTGAAATTTCTTTCTTGTAGGAAATACAAACAACATTTATCTCAACCTAAAATCCCAATGATAAACCGAGGCATGATTCTACCAAAGTTTACACTGGGGTGCCAATGACTTTGTTGGGCTTCTTTACAGAGACTGGGTAAAGGGTTACTTACAGTGGTGTGGGTACTCCTACTGACAAAGTCATATCTGAAAAGCCTTTAGCCAGCAGGAACAAGTCCTACCATCCCCCAGTCTTCTCCAACCTACAAACTCTAGCCCCTCTAGAGCCCTTGTTCAAGGAGAGCAAAGCTGCACACCACATTAGCATGATAATTTGTAAGTGGGCATGACTGAGCTCCCCCAGATAGAGTTTGCTTGGTTCAAAGGACAGTCATGCTATAACAGGCCCTCAGACCATAGCATAACTGACAACATAATGGAAGAACCATTCAGGCCTCGGAACTCAGCAGGTAGACAGCGCCACCTGCCAAAAGAAGAATAAAGGCCTAATCCAGCAAAGTCCATAGCTCTGTGAAAGTCTCTAGATGTACTAATCTAGCTTTTGGCTTCTGCAGCTCTGCTTCTGGCTAACTCTTCTTGCTAACTAAGTTGTGTTCACTCAGGAAATGGGTTTGTTTGTTTGTTTGTTTGTTTGTTTGTTGGAATTAAAAGCTCACCCTCTGAAAGGTTCAGGACTTTGAGCTCAACCCAGTGTAGTTGCCAACCTGCAAATAAAGACTTTCAATTGGCTTCAGCCTGTATCTGAGTGGTCTTTTCTAGTGGACACCCCACAGCAATGCACAATGTTCTAAATCTCTCATTTCACTTCTAGTCAGCCTTTCATCATCATGACAAAATACTCGACGTAATGTGTTACCAATCAGCTTGAGTCTTTTTGCTGAAGTTAAGACAGAAGCCATGAGTCGGATTTGACACTCCAGGCCCCTCAGTACCAGAGATTGATGGATTGGTACAACAGCTTCAGAAAGCTTGTCACTTCAGCTCATGAACACTGTAAATTTGGGGACTGAGAGTTAGCTCCATGGTTACTCATGGCTCTGAGTCTCAGAAGCAAGAGACTTACCGTTCTAGATGCTCAGGAAGATGTTTACTGTTTTGGGCCTGGTTACCCTAGTCTGACAAGCCAATGCCATCATACTTCCCATGTGTCTACAGCCACTCATACTAGCAGCAGTTAGCGTCAGCTAAGCCTTCAGTCCCTGTGTCTTAGGAGTTGATACTCTTAGCCACTAACAGTGGCTGCTGTTACAACTCTCAGTTCTGGTCATTGGAGTCCTAAATCCCCTATAGTAGCTCCTTGCAGATCTTTGGGTGTTGGGTACTCTGCTCTAACAGCTTGGAAGGAATCAGTGACCAAGGCCTACCGTCTTCCACTTTTGGTCTTCAAAGCCTTCCACCTTCTGCAGTCTCGGCCAGCTTCTCTCACCTTCTCTCCTTCCACTGTCCTTCACCATTTCAGGTGCCTCTACTCACCACACCTCTACTCACCTTCTTCCCCAAGGTTGTTCTCTGGGTCCCTTCAGTCTCCTTCTTGATGCTATTGCTGTTATCCCTGCAGCATGTCACCACAGTGGGTCTCAGACTTGGGAACAGCACATAGGAGCAGATCTCCTCATTGAATCAAACAGCAGAGAAGGAGAGAAAAAGAAGGGGAGAGAGAAAGGGAAGGGGGAGGGGGGACAGAGGAGGGAAAGGGAGAGAGGAAGGGGGGGAGGGTGAGGGATCTGCAGGAAAGTGTATTTAACACCAAGCATGAGCAATTTAGGCCAAGCCTAGTGTGGAGTTTAATCCACAGCACCCAGTTGGAAGAAGGAATGAACTGACTCTTGAAAGTTGTTCTCTGGCCATTTACTGTGACAAGTGCATATTTGCATATGCACAAAATAAATAAATGTGATTTTTTTAATTTTTCAAAGCATAGAGAGCAGCCAAGCTATGGAGCCAGATGGTCGTGGGCAGAATGTAAAAGAGCAGGATTCTAATTTGCATCAATAGCAGCAAAGCATCCAGTTCCACCAATCAAAACCTTGTTTAAACATCAATCATGAGGCTTACATAAGAGCCAGAGAGATAACTCAGTGAGTAAATGCACCTGCTACTAAAACTGATGACCCAAGTTCAATTCCTGGGACCCACATGATGGAAGAAAAAAACCTTATTCTTATAAGTTGTCCTCTGACTTTTGCATATACAGCCTAGTGCATGGAAATGCACGAACACATGCATACATGCATGCACGCACACTCAGACATGTGCAGAAAGACAGAAATAGAGACGGAAAAAGAAACAGAGACAGATAAATAAATGAATAAAAGGAAACAAAAATAATAAACGCCTTACATAAAAACTATGCACAAGTCTCACACATTACCTATCACAGCCTTCTTTTGGGGTGCAGACGCAAACTCTTTCTCTTCTAGTCTAAGAAAGAATAACTCAAGCTAACCAGGCTTGTAGGGTTCCCCAAGGCTTGCCTTGGCCTGGTGAAGTCTTCCAAAGCAGATGCAAGCTGTCTAGAACAGTCAAGGCTGAAGTGGAAGCGGTGGCTCCAGCAGCCAGGGTTGTAGAGATGTCCAAGACTGGAGTGTAGATTTGGGATGATGTCTGTGAAGGTTCAGGTGTTCACAACAGCCAGGCAACAAGGAGTTACTCAGTTGAGTTTCCACTCAAGACAGACATGAGTAAGGGTTTGATATTTATCAAAGAATTACTGCACCCTAAACAGCTTAGCTTTTTAAAGAAAAAGTGAAAATTAGAAGGTGCCTGAGATAATAAAGACTTAGCTGGGCAGTGGTGGTGCACGCCTTTAATCCCAGCACTTGGGAGGCAGAGGCAGGCGGATTTCTGAGTTCAAGGCCAGCCTGGTCTACAGAGTGAGTGCCAGGACATCCAGGGCTATACAGAGAAACCCTGTCTCGAAAAATCAGAAAAAAAAAAAGATAATAAAGACTTACCATTAACAGGTTTTGTTTTGTTGTTTTTTTGTTTGTTTTGTTTTTTGTTTTTGTTTGTTTGTTTTTTAGACAAGATCACACTCTGTAGCCCAAGCTTGCCCAGCTCTTATGGTAACCCTCTCCCCTCTCAACCTTTCTGCTTCAGCCTCCCAAGGGCTAGGATTGTAGGTATAAACTACCATGACCAGCTAACAGTAACATTCTTTTTTAATTAATTAATTCTTTTTTATTTTATATACATTGGTTTTTGCCTGCATGTGTGTCTGTTCGAGGATGTTGGACCCCTGGAACTGGAATTGAGGACAGTTGTGAGCTACCACGTGGGTGCTGGGAATTGTACCCAGGTCTTCTGGAAGAGCAGCGGGTGCTCCTGACCTCTGAGCCATCTCTCCAGACCCAACACTAACATTACTCAACAGTGCTTAACTCATGTCTTTAAAAGACCCCTTAAGGGCCTGGAAATTTGGTTTCAGTGGTAGAATACTTGCCTAACAAGCCCTGGGTGCTGGTCCTCAGCTCCTGCAGGCAGGGGTGTGGCGTAGGTAGAAATGGGACAAATAGAAAAACTTCTAGGAAATATTGTGACCTCTAACCTGTCTTTAAAATCTTAAAAGGAAGGAGACTTAGCTTGCCTCAGGATTTCAGTCAGTGATTACTTGGCTCCACTGTGTAGGATCCCACAAGGGAGGTGGTGACCTCAGCTGCTCATATGATGGTAAGAAAAACACAAGGAGAGGACACAGAACAGGATCAGGCCCCCAAGAACAACAAGGTCCTACCTCCGAAAGCTCGCTAAAGACTGCTGATGAATGAATCCATCACAGATTAACTCGATGATGAAGACGGCCATCATAGACCAACTGTGTCCCCATGGCGCCATCTTTTAATCCTGCACTGAAGACCAAGAGTGGAAAATATGAGTGGATGAGGGAGACTCAAAGCGTTACTAATGGTAAATACAAATGTGGAGCCTTGAGAGTGTCTCTCTAAAGGGCTTGTTATACGTGGGTGCTCCACGAAGCACCTACTGGCCTCTTCATTTTCGTTGTTTTACTCTTCAGCTTTAGGATTTCAATCTAGCTCTTTTAAAAAATGTCCACTGTAAGCTCACTTTTCTAAACATTCTCCAGATGGAAGTGCTGTTTGGAAAGACATGGAATCTTTGAGAGGTAGAGAACCTTGCTGGGGGGAGCTTGCCACTGTGTGCTGGCTTTGAGGCTTCAAAGGCTGGCTTGACTTCCTGCTCTCTGATTCCCCCCCCCCCCGCTCTGTGTGTGTGTGTGTGTGTGTGTGTGTGTGTGTGTGTGTGTGTGTGTGTGAAGTCTGGGTCCTGATTATCAGGCTGGCCCCATGTTGCTGCCCCGACTTCTCCTACAAGGCACTGTATCGCCCTAGAACTAGAAGCTAAATTAAACCCTTTCTTCTCTTCCTTCTCTTTTCTTTTCTGTTCTTTTTTGAGACAAGATCTCACTATTCAGCCCTGACCAGCCTGGAACTGGCTGTGTAGACTAGGCTGGCCACAAACTCAGAGAGAGGCCTCTGCCTCTCAAGTGATGGGATTTAAGGGGTATACTACACAAGAACTAACTTGCTTATTATCAAGCTATTTTATCACAGAAACAGATGAGAAACTAATGCACTATTTATCTGTATCCTGCGTTTGATGTGACACTATGTTCACACACCCCTTGCTATCATTCTCTCTCTCTCTTTTTTTTTTTTTTTTGGTTTTTCAAGACAGGGTTTCTCTGTATAGCTCTGGCTATCCTGGAACTCACTCTGTAGATCAGGCTGGCCTCAACTCAGAAATCCACCTGTCTCTGCCTCCCAAGAGCTGGGATTAAAGGCGTGCGCCACCACTGCTCGGCTCCCCTTGCTCTCTTAAGTGTGCTTCCCTTTGATTCTCTGAACATATTTTGAATGGCTGCTTTAATTTTTTTTGTCCAGTTGGCCATATGGACCCTCTGACATGTAACTTTTCTTTACTGTTTTTCTCTTGCTACGTGTCAAATTTTCCTGTTTCTTTTCATATCTCATAATTATTTTGTTCGAAGTTGACTCTTTTAGGGAATTTGTTATAACAATTTTTAATTGTATGTATGACTGAAGTCCTTCACACATTTCCCATGGCTCACTGCTTTTACTTGTTTATTTAACCACTTGGTAAGACTATTTTTAGAAACATTCATTGTGCCTGTTCGATCAGCCTATGCTCTAAGATACCCCATGTCAAATACACAGTATTTCCTTCAGGAGACGTCTTGCCCTGGGTGACCCCATTTTACAAGCAGCCTTTGACTCCATTTTGAATATTATATAAACAACACCATCTGTCCAGCAGTATCATGAGGCACAGACGGATCACTTATTTCTAAGAGAACAACCCTAAAAAATCATTAGAGTTAATTGGGAGCACATGAGTGTGTCAGGGAAAGGGAACCCTGGACCTAGGGCAGGTGGGACACCCTCATCCGGACCCCCAAAAGAGAAGACACCTAACACTGTGAAGCCCTGCCAACCAGTCACCTGGCCGCCAGTTTGTGCATCTGGGGACTGACAAAGGACTCCTTACTGTCCCAGGGGCCTCAGCTCAGCTCACTCAGTCACCACTGCTTCCATGGCCTACTCGGATGGTCCACTCATTCTCTACTCTGTGGCTTCCTTGCCTCAACAATTCAATTCAACCCTGAGAGTCAGCTCTGACTAGTCCTACACTCCTCCTGCACCCACACATAGACTGCCTATCTGCCCTCTGCCTTTGCCTATACTTAGTAGGCCTCTTGAACTTTGCTGTGATGTCTTTAACCCTTTCGTAGCCATTCTTCTTCTACTACTACACACACACAAACACACACACAAACACACACACAGTGAGAGAGTGAATATTAACAAAAATTAGAGTAAAAGAACCTGCGTTTGCTAACCGTCATCTGTGAAAGAAACCTGCGTTTGCT
>JADRCH010000040.1:908704-941351 GCA_019843965.1 Rhynchomys soricoides
CCGTCATCTGTGAAAGAAACCTGCGTTTGCTAACCGTCATCTGTGAAGGGAAACGGGTGAGTTTTACAAATGACAGGCAACAAACCGAATGTAGCTTGTGAACCTATTGTTACCTAATACGTTCTGATGATGTGGAAAGACACAAACGTGTCAGTGTCTCCGACAGTGCACTCAAGGACAGTGCCGGCAATGCTGGCTTGCAGTTGCCTTGACTCACTCTGGGTAACAGTGGTTTTCTGTGCTCTTCATCTGTTTTCCTGGTCTGTCCTGCTGTGGTATCACCACCAGATGTTAGCCTCCCCTAACTGGTAGCTAATATACCCTAGGGCATAAAGTGATCCAAAGTCTAATCCAGTTGAATTTAGGAAGTCTAAGGAGGGACCTTTTTGAGTTCAGTCTTGACTCTGACCCTGAGGCTGTCCGAAGCTGTCTCTTCCCTGGCTGTCTGGTAAACTAGCTCACCTGCTGCATAGCCTGTGGCCCCTAGAGAGCTACCAGCCTGCTCTTACTGATTACCACCCATATACACCCTTGTTGCAAGAACATCTTTAGTTTTTACCTAAACAAAGTCAGTTAACAAAGTCAGTTCCTACAGAGGCAATGTCAGCGTCCAGTTCTTAGGGATACCTCTGTCTGGGCAAAATCTCTGAGCTGATACTATACAACTGGGGATGGAGGCAGCAGCCTCCCCTCACAGGACTCTTTGGCTTTATGGGTATGACCCTGAGAGGGGACCATGGTTCTGTTTACCTAAGCTTGCTTACTGAGACATTGAACTCCTAGTCTGTATGTGCCAGCTGGGATAGAGAGAAATGAGGGTAGCTAGTTCCTCCTATCTCTTAGCCACACTTAATTTGAATTTAGTCTTTCATTGCATAGCCATTTCCTCCAAACTGGAGTATCTACCCTGCCCCAGAAATGGATAGAGGAGGGGTCATAAGTCCCAGGAAGAAGAAAAGAAAAACGTCTACAGTCTCACTAAACAGGCAGAGGCTCCGGAAGTTAAGAGATGGCCGGCAAAGAGAGAAGAGGCTCTCCAGAGGAGCTGACTGCAGGTTGGACAGGGAGCTCTGAAGATGCAGCTTTCTTGAGTTACGCCCCACGCTGGGGTCAGGGTTGTGGTGATGTCACTCATGTTCCTGTAAAGCCCCACTCAGGTTTCTGTAAGTAAACCAAATAACCTTAGAGGTTCACCACGCTAGATTTGGGTGGAATCGTTTCTGTGGCCTGGTGATCAGGGCCCTCTCTGCAGTGGAGAAGACATTTGCCACATATCCCTTTGCAGTTTCTCAACATAAGCTAGAGGTGGTGTGTTACATTGAGAGCCTGCTCCTCCCAGAAAAACACCTAGTCGTTTACTGGGCTCTGAGAATGAGGGAGTGTGGGCCTCTTGACCCTACTTACAGGAGTGGTTCTCTGTTGTGCTAGGCTGAGGAGATGGGTAGCATGTCATGACCCAAGAAATACTGATGCTGCTTTTAGCCAAGGGTCAGCAGATTTTCTTGAGTAACTATTTCAGTATTCACTGTATTCACCTTTGGGTGATTTCAAGAAACTTCAAAGGACTACTTAAAAATTGTTTACTTATTTTTATTTTTAAAAATTTCATAGGGCTGGAGAGATGGCTCAGTGGTTAAAAGCACCAACTGCTCTTCCAGAGGACCCGAGTTCAATTCCCAGCAACCACATGGTGACACACAACCATCTGTAATGGGATCTGATGCCCTCTTCTGGTGTGTCTGAAGACAGCTACAGTGTACTCATACATATCATTAAATAAATAATTCTTTTTTTAAAAAATGTGTGCAGTGTATTTTGGTCATGGTTTTTTCCTCTCCCAACTCCCCCCAGATCCTCCCCACCTCCCAACCCACTCAGTTCCATGTTCTCTCTCTCTCTCTCTCTCTCTCTCTCTCTCTCTCTCAAAATCCCAAGTAAACAAACAGAAATGAAAATCAAAACAAAAATAAATAAATAAATAAATAAATAAATAAAATAGTTTAAACTGGAGTGAATCGGTGGAAGCTTTTCTGTCACTAGCTTGCTTTCTGGGGATCCATTTAAAGGCATTGTCCTTATCCTAGACTTGCTAACCATCTAGTGCAGAACAAAACCCTATAGGTAGATAGGACAATTTCAGTGTACTGTGAAAGAGTTAAGCCCAATGCCGTAAGTGAACATGTAGGAGAACCTCAGAACTCGGTTCACAGAGGTGAGTTCTGAAAAAGAGACACTATTAAGGAGTCCAGGATGAGATGGGGATTGTTCTGCAGACACAGAGGAAGGCAAGTTCAGAGTATAGAGAAGAGAGAAAATAAGACGGGAGAACATCGGTGCCCAGCGAGAGAAGTTGGTAAAATTGAGAGTAACATAGACCACTGCCTGGCCATGCAAGTGAGAGCTGGTACTCGGTGGCTCTGGAATGAGACAGCTAGCTGTCTCAGGCAGAGTGGAGAAAGCAGACGGCTCTTGGGTGTCAGTCCTCTGGGGATGGTTTCAGTTCAGAAATAGTCAGGACCTTGCTGGGCAGCCCACATCTGGTTTCCATGATAAAACCTTAAAGAAAAAGAACAGGATCTGACTGGATGTGGTGGGAAAGGCACTGGTGGTGAGTGACATCCGGGCCTCTGGTTTCTCGGAATAAGTGGGGCTGTTCACTGAGGGAGAGATGCAAGAAGAAGAGCCATTTGAAAGACACAGGAGAACCTAGATTTGTGGTTCAGTTTGGTGTTATCATCCTCATCGTTATTACTGATAAGAGTGCATGTGTGTGTGCTTGTGTGTGTGCTTGTGTGTGTGCATGTGTGTGTGCTTGTGTGTGTGCATGACTGTGGATATATGGATACCATGGTGCACATGTGCAGGTCAGAGGACAAGTTGTCTGGTTTTTTTGTTTATTGCTTTTTTCTCTTTTCTTTTGTTTTCTTTTCTTTCTTTCTCTTTCTCTTTCTCTTTCTTTCTTTCTTTCTTTCTTTTTTTTTTTTTTGAGACAGGGCCTCTGTGCAGACTAGTCTTGAGTCCACATCACACAAACTACAGTTTTCTTAAAGGAAAACAACTCAGTTGAGGAAATGCCTTCATAAAATCCAGCTGTAGAGCATTTTCTTAGTTAGTGATTGGGCCCAATGTGACTGGTGCCATCCCTAGGCTGATGGCTAAGGGCTGGAGAAGGTAGAGCCATAGCACTACTGCCATCTTTGTTAAGGGCAGCACCACATGATATGAGCACACCAGGGTAGCAGTTCTCCAAAGATACTTTTAAACCGGGATAAGAATTTTGTATGATTTCTGTCCTGTCTTGATAAATTGTTTACATTGTTGCTCTATGTCTTTACTCCTTTTTTTTGTTTTTTTCGAGACAGGGTTTCTCTGTGTAGCCGCGGTTGTCCTGGAACTCACTGGGTAGACCAGGCTGGCCTCGAACTCAGAAATCTGACTGCCTCTGCCTCCCGAGTGCTGGGATTAAAGCCGTGCGCCACCACTGCCGGGCTCTATGTCTTTACTCTTAAGAAGGAGCCTTATTTTAATATTACTAAAAACACAGTTGCGAGATTTTAAACTTTTAAACTTTGGAGGTTTACAACATTGAAAAGGTTAAAACTCATTGCCTTAAAAATATGTTTAGTAATGTTTTTGCTAATATTATTAAGCTATAATATAGCTTTAGATTATAAGCTATAGATATTTTATAAACATAAACAGGAAACTGTTAATGTTCTATATGACACACTATATAAAGGTCAAAAAGTTTTCGGTCTCTATGGATGATGTTCATAGATTAAAAAGTTTTATTTGGATACTAGAAAATCAAAATTTTTCATGTGTTCAGAAATATATTTTAAGTCATGCTAGGAACTGATGCAGTTAATTACAAGATAAAGCTTTATTTAGCCTATTGTTTTATGTTTGCAAGGTACAGTTTAGAACAGATAACTAAAAACAAAGCTTGTTTAACTCAGATAAACTTAGTAGGTACTAAGCCTCAAACCTGTCAGAGATCTGCTGAGTATGGCATTACATGCTTAAACTTACTATGACAGACAGGGAC
Organism: Rhynchomys soricoides; assembly: GCA_019843965.1. Classification (NCBI taxonomy): domain Eukaryota; kingdom Metazoa; phylum Chordata; class Mammalia; order Rodentia; family Muridae; genus Rhynchomys; species Rhynchomys soricoides. Next base: position 912,753 of record JADRCH010000040.1, read on the forward strand.
TCCCAAATCCTAATGGTAACCCTCCCCTTCCTGGCCCAAGGTCTCCAAGATGTGGGCACAGGGACAAAGGACTCCACCTGGATTGAGATACACCAACCACTGTTTGAGACTGCTCTAATGCCTTGCCTGCTGCCAGGGCCCAGCCTTAACTGTGGACAAACAGAGGGTTGTCTCATGTTGCCTAAGACAAAGTAAGGTAGTCTCTTCCATATTCCTCCTCCACAGGAAAAAAAAAAAAGCCTCTCATCTTCCAGACAGCCTCTGCCTAAGTTGCTGTGGAGACCACAGGAACCTGGGGCAACTGTCTATCTAGGTAGTGGACTATGGACTGATCTCTGTCATTTTATTTAATATGTGACATTATATTATAATTTAGCCTTCTCAGGTCTCTGATCAGATTGATGGTTAACTGTAGCTTGACACACAGGGAACAACAGGTAACTAGCTCCTAACCCCAAGGTATCCACCACCGTGTTAGTTCGTTAGGCAATTCATTAGCTAGTTTTAACACCAGATCTCTTGTTAGAAAAGCACACAGGTTTGCCTTGCTCACAGGCTCATGTAAAAGACACACAGGTTCCAGAGGTAATGTTTTGCTATTCCTTCATCTAAAGAAACTCACTTTACAGTGACTGCTCTCAGTGATCAACCACCTGTGTCCCATTCATGGTAAATAATTGGATAGAAAAAAGTATGACGTTTATGCAAGGTCTGGGGATAAAAAAGTTCAGTTGTGAAGATCTTAGAAAGTATTTTAGGGACTAAGAATGTGCTTTAAGGTTGGTAAGTGCAGGTGAGAGCCTAGAGTTATAAGAAAGTGGCTTAAGGTATATAAAAGAATGAAAATGCTTCAGATTTCTTCCCCTCGGTATGCTACTGTTGAATCTGGACTTGGAAAGTTCAGAGTCTAACACTGATCAACGGAGCTCTGACACATTATTAGTCGAACGCTGGTAAAACAACCCACGGTCCAGTCCACTATCATAGTCAGGAGTTCAAGATTCCAAGCTTCCTTTGGTTGCCTTTTAAGCATAGATTTAAAGGTGTTTCTCTTTATGCTAAATCTATATACATCCATTCTTCTGGATGGAGGGAAGAAGCTCCTCTTGCCTCTTCTGCCCCACGGAATGTTTCTGCCTTCCCTGCGTTCACCTTAAGGAGTCCTTATGCTTTTAAACAATAAAAAATTGTTTAGCAAGCCTTCACTATGACACAAATATGGTATCTACTACCCTTTTCTACAATATGGATTTCAGTATAGACTACAATTTAACATGTCTAAAATTTAATCTCTTTTTGTAAACTTAAAAGGATTCTTGTAAGCTTAGAAATCCACTCAGATCTACCTCTCATGGGTCAAATGGACGTCAGATAAATGCCCCTGTCAACCATCAGTCTGAGTTTCCCACCTATTGCCTATTCCGGGGTGGTAGGGTTCTGTAGTAGAACCCAATTAAGGCTACTCAATTGATGCCAGCAGCCGAGGTAAGTTCCCGCTACCTGCCTCAGTACTTTATATTCCCAAATGAGACACACACACACACACACACATCCTTTGTATTTTGATATGCCTAAAACAGCTCAATAGCTGGGCCACTTCCTAACCTACACCTTGTTAAACTACATTTCCATATTCCCAATTCGTCACTTACTAAAAACTAATTCCATCTTGGCTGCCCCAGACCTGCAGCCCTCTCAGGCTGAGTTCCCCAGCACCTACATGATAGCTATGCTTTCTGTCCTCTGCACCTCTCAGGTGTGGTGTCTCTCCTCCTTTAGCATGAAGGCCTCTCCTTCCCCTCCCCCTCCCTCTTCCCCCTCCTCCTCCGTCTCTTGCCGGGGATTCTTAAAAGTCCCACCTCTGTCTCCCCGGCTATTGGCCGCTGACAACTTTATTCACCAATCAAAACCAACTGGGGGCAGGGCCTCTCAGTCTTCTGTGTGGGACACTGCAATTAGGTTTTGGGGAAGCCTAATTAGCATGAGGACACAAACAGCTGCAGGGTTTCTCCCCCTTCCCCACTTTTGGGATTCACCTTCCCCCAACTTCCAAGACCATGTACACCTAAGAAAAATATTTTCTCCCTAACTTACTTAACCGTATCTTCGGCCACTAATACGTACACGTGTTTCAGTATCCTACCAAACCCAGGTACTTCCTTGAGATCTCCATCCAGGTCAGCTCCAGAATGACTACCCACAGGTGCTCTGGTCTAGCCTCTCCGACTGCTTCAACAGAGCCTGCACTTTTCTAGTCGCGGATATTCTCACAGATCCTGGACAGCAACGAAAGAGCCTGCTCTCCTAGGACTTGGCCAGCATTCCAATTTTCTTAGGGGTCCCCAAAGACAACATTGCCCCCAGTCAGCCAGAAGTAGTTTAAAGAACATGCCGACTTCACCCCTGCCCCACCATCGTCCCCTCTGAGTTCCTCACTTTTAATTAAACAGGAATCTTAGCTTGTAGATGATTCTGCTAGGCTTCTCCCAGGGATGGCCTAAGTCATCACCTACTGTCATTACCTGTAGATGCCAGTCATAGGCGAGGTATAAAAGGATTGCTCACTGAGATACTAAATCTTTTATTTATTTATTTATTTATTTATTTCATACTTTATTTACATTTCAAATGTTTCCCCCTTTCCAGATCTCCCCTTTGGAACTTCCCCATTCCCTCCACCCTCCCCCTGCCACTATGGGGATATTCTCCAACCCACCCACCCACCCACTGTCGTCTTCCCTCCTTGGCATTCTCTTATACTGGGGGATCTAATACCCCAAGGGCCTCTCCTCCCCCTGATGGATAACAAGACCCTCCTCTGCTACATACATGGCCAGCACCATGGGTCCCTCCATGTGTATTCTTTGGTTGGTGGATCAGTCTCCAGGAGTATGGGGGAGGGGTGTCAGGCCAGTTGCCACTGTTGCTCCCTCCCTGGGGCTGCACACTCCCTCAGCTCCTTCAGTCCTTTCTCCAACTCCTCCATCTGGAACCTCACACTTAGCCCTATGGTTGCTGCGAAGTGACTCTTGGGTATTTCAAACTTTTGGGCTAATAACCACTTAACAGTGAGTACATACCATGTTCATTCTTTTGTGACTGTGTTACCTCACTCAGGATGATATTTTCAAGATCCATCCATTTGCCTGTGAATTTCATGAAGTCATTGTTTTTAATAGCTGAGTAGTATTCCACTGTGTAAATGTACCACATTTTCTGTATCCATTCCTCTGTGGAGGGACATCTGGGTTGTTTCCAGCTTCTGGCTATTCTAAATATGGCTGCTATGAACATTGTGGAACATGTGTCTTTATTACATGTTGGAGCATCTTCTGGGTATATGCCCAGGAGTGGAATAGCTGGGTCCTCAGGTAGTATTATGTTCATTTTTCTGAGGGTCCACCAAACTGATTTCCAGAGTGGTTGTACAGGCTTGCATTCCCACCAGCAATGTAGGAGCGTTCCTCTTTCTCCACATCCTCGCCAACATCTGCTGTCACCTGGGTTTTTGATCTTAGCCATTCTGACTGTGTGAGGTGAAGAGATACCAAATCTTTTGCATTCAGACTCCATCTTTGAGAACCTGACCAAAGGTTAAACTCAATTAACAGGCTGGTACCTAACACCAGTTTCTAGGCTATCCCTCAACAAGACCTGTGTCTAGCACCAGTTTCCAGGTTACTCCCCAACAAACCTGCATCTCCAGGTTACAACCCTGCCCTGGCACTGCACTTCCTAACAACCACCAACCAGGAGGAAAGCAGAAGTTAAGTTTGGCTCCCAGCACCAGTCAATTATCTTAAAGGCCACAATGGCCCCCCAATCAGATGTGCACCAGATGAGATACCCCATTCTTGCCTCTAAAAAAGCCTTCCTGAAACTAGGCTCGGGGGGGGGGGGGCCCTCCCGTTCCCTTACATCAGATGGTGGGGTGGGGTGGCCCAAGCTCAAGCTTGAACAGAGACCCTAATGAGATTGCTTCGGACTCAGCAACTTGGTGGGTTTCTGGGGGTTCACGAATGTTTCCTGGCACACCACTCACCACCCCAGTTCTCTCTCTTTTTCTCTTTCTCTGTTCCCAGCTAGTCTTTCTCTCCCTCCCTTTTCCTTTCTTTCCTTCCCGTCCCCCATTCTCTGCGCCAGTCTGTCTGCCCTACTCCTTCCTTTCCTCCCCTTCCCCCAAATTAACTTCCTTTATCCCCGTCTGTCGAATGGCATGGGCCTGCCAGGTTACTCCCCCCTCCACCTCATTATATTTCACAACAGAAAGATTGTGAAACAATAACTCAGAGCGGGAGGGCTGGGGGAGGGGGCTCGTCCAACATCCAGAAATTCTCACAGATTTGAGAGAGCCTGTGAGGGGGTTAGAGGGGTAATGAGGATTCCGCCCAGGTGACAGTGCTTGCAGCGAAGTGTCCACCAGTCCATGCTGTGACACTCCTCTCTGTGGCTTACTATGGTCAGGTTCCCTTTAAAGGTCTCAGAGCAGATTAGGAGTTGGACTGGTAAACACTGGTCACCTCACAGTTTAGTTTGCCTTCCTGTAAAAGATTTTGTTTTATTGTTGTCTCTTGTATATGGTCATTTGAAATCCATTTTTATAAAAAGCATTTGGAAAGTCTCCCTCTCTCTCTCTCTCTCTCTCTTCTGATCAAGGCTTGAACTTTATTGTTCTGTACTCCTTTTAAAAGCAAAGCCCAAAGGAAAGCCTCTCTATATAAAGCAGTTTATATTAATTTTTGATTAATTCAAAGACCTCTAAAGATAAATTTGACTTCACAGAATCGTTGGCTTCTTGTCTATATACATACATATATATATATATATATATATATATATATATATATATATATATATGATATTTCAGCAGACAATAGCCACTTTATGATTTAAACATATACAGGACCAAAGGCAATCTTTAATTGGCACCTCTGTAATCAAACACATACTACAGATTAATTTTCATTAGTCAAAATTATTTATTACACCTTGACCACTTATTTTTAAAAATGGATCCTTACTTCCTAGAAGACACAAACGTCAGGAGCAATGGCTATGCTGAGGGAACTTCCTTGTTTTTAGCGAATTCCGGCTTTGCCCTTCACAGCAAACTGCAACCGTAACGCGGTAAGATTACTAGAGATTAAATCGAAGGCCCCAAGCGCTTCCATATTCTGTAAACTCCTCTCCGTCTGTCCAACAAGATTATCTTCTCCCAAATGATTGTCAGTGGTGGGCATTCAACTAAAGAGGGGCAGGGAGGGCCGGCATGGGTGGAAGGGACCAACCCAAACCAAAACTTTCAACCATACACAACTCACCACCTGGGGCAGCTAAAATTCTCATATTAATTAGGCACACCACAAAACCACTTATCCAAAGTAAGCTTAAAGGGGCTGCTTAAGCAACTAAATTATTCATTTCCTTATTCTTTATTGAGACACCAACTCCGTTGGTAGCCCAGGCTGGCCTTGAACTCCAGGAATCCTCCAGCCTCAGCTTCTGGAGGGCTAAGATTGGGACAGTCACCCTCGAGTCCCGCTGGAATTCCCCGTGGTTTTTGGTTTGTCTGTTTGTTTTTCTAAATTAGATAAAGATTTATTTAAAATAGCAAAGATCCAACATGTTTAGAGACATGGGGGAATTTCTATCCCACAAAGAACAGCTGACAGCATTTGTTCGTGACATCTCAGGCTCCATCCGAAAGCGTACCAGGAACCAGGTCCCTGCAGGCCGCGTGGGGACCGAGGCGCGGCCAACCCCCGCCAGCCTCGCACATGCACTCGCACACGTAGGCGGGAGCCGCGGGCGGTCCTGAGCCCCGCACACAGGCGGGCGGCCGCTGGGCGCTGAGCCCAGGCACGTACCGGGGCGGGGCCAGCCTGGCCCAGGCTGCGTTTCCACCCGCAGTAGGTAGCACCGCGCCCAGAGCAGGAGTACTGGGCTCTCCGCCGGCCAGAGAGGGTCAGGCTCTACTGCTCTCAGGCACCTGCCCTTCTCTGCGTTCCGGAAAGCAGCCAAGACCGAATAAAGGAAATTACATAGTAAGCGGAGATCGGGTGTCTGAGCAGCGCCTTGGATAAAATCCACTCGTGACAGGTAAGAATAAAAATGATTCCCAAACCACTGAAGGGTGTGAACCCAAAGTTCCAGGAGGCGTTCAGAGGAGCGGGTGTGGTGAAGTGTCTCCTTTATCAAACAGACTATGTAGGATCATATGCTACAGATTGCTCTAACAGGCAAATGATCCTGGACAACAGGTTCAAAGCTAGGTAAAGGAAAGAAATAAGAGCAGGGTGGCCTGGGGCATAGTAGTTTTTTTTTTTTTAAATCCTAGAAAGAGAATCCCCCCCTCTCACCCTTCATTTTTCTTTTCCCTAACTCTTCGCTTGACATTCTTGCCTTAGGACTTTGAACTTTTCACACCTCTTATCGAGGTTTAGAGGAGGAAGTAAGATTCGGAATGGTAATCCTAAGGTTTAACCATGTCTATTATGCCATTAATTTCAACAGCTCAGAGAAAGCCACTTGCATCTTTATGTAAGCCTTTCATATGCCAAGTGCTTTGTCATACATTACACCTCGAATCACTTCAATGTCTTGTACTCAGAGAACTGAGGTTTTACTGCAAACTCAAAACCCACTAAGCAGTTTTCAAAACACTTTTCTTCATTTGTAGCTTGCCACTCCTCTTCCACATGTCACCTCACTCTTGTGGCATGAAAATGGCCCTCCATTTTCTGTTCTCATTGTGTTGTCCTCTGTGCTCTTTAAATATTCTGTAATGGGGAAAGCAGTATGTTCTGTGGACTGATGGTTAGGACTGTAGGCTTTAAAGTCACTGATGGCCAGAGTCTATGTGTAAAGTGAGATGCAAACATGACTTTATAGAGGTTATGAATTGACTTAATGTGCAAAATGCTAACATTAAGTCTAGCATGTAGTATTCATCAGACAGTCATGTCATTTAGACTCAGACTTTGCAAAGTACTTCAGCAACTGTCAGCCATGGTAATGGGTCACCATTTTCAGTTCTAGGCCAGTGACACTGAACAAACAAAATATGTTAATTCCCTTTGCCATACTTTTGTCAAGGGAGAATACTAGTCATGTATTCATAGCAGCACCAGAGAACAGGGCGGCATAGATATCCTTGATGGTAGAGAAATGCTGGGGATACCAGAGCAGGGCTCTAAAAGCATTGTAGAGAAATTCAAGATGGCGGGCAATCCTAGGAAGGAGTGGATGACTGTATTTGGAGTCTAATATTCCAGGGGACTTCTTTTCTGAGAGACCACATGTAGGTACTTAATTTCCCTAACAGCTCCCTTCTGAATCATTGCTCACAAGTCATTTCCCCAGACTTCTATATATAGTTGACAGATTTACAAATATTTGGAAACTGTAACTAAAGTTTTCAACTAAAGCTAATTTGTTAAACATATTTTTTAATTTTGTGAACTGAGAATATTAAGCAACCACTTTATTCTAAAATGTTACCTCTAGAGCTGTCTATACTTAAATGTGGATGGATGCATGTTGTTCATGGTGTACTTTGGATTAATATTACTACAATGTTCTAAAATCGTTACATATTTGTAACCAATCACTGGTTCATCCTAAGATTAAAACCAGCTCCCTAAATTAAAGTCACTTTGCTTAGGATTTAACCCCAGGCTAGAGGACAGGCTCTCACTGGTTATGTAACTGGTGAGTGACGATAGGTTTCTGGGCTGGAGTTTGGCACAGTGGTGGCATGTTTGCCTAGTATACATGTGAGGCCTGGGTTTGATCCTTACAGTCTACACAGATGAATTCTAAAAGACTGTTATCTCTAGGTGTAGGGATACAGTGACTTCCATCCCTATCTCTTTTTTTTAAGACAAGACACTTATGTAGCCCTTCCTTTGTATCCCACAGTGGCCTAGACCCACTTTGTAGCAAAAGCTGGGCTGGAATTCCTGATTATCCTAGCTCTGCTCCCTAAGTGCAGTCCCAGATTCCACTTCTTATGTTTATATCTTTCTAGACTTTCTGATTTTTTAAAACTTAGAATATGAAAGCAGAAAGATAGATTACTAAAAATCAAAGAAAAAGGATCAAGTATTTAACAAATGTCTTTAAAATACTAAAAGTGATACATGAACTGGAAAGATGCGTATAAACTGGAAGGTTTGTGGTGTTTATTTGGCAGTTTCTAAAATTCACAACTGCATAAGATACTATTTGTTGTTGTTGTTGTTTTTTAAGCTGGCAAGGTAAAGAAACATCAGGTAATGTATGACTATAAAATGTATCTACATATTAATGTGTCATGTACCAATATCATTAAAACAAGATCAAATGAGATATGTTCTGAGACCTAAGGTTCTTTGACATGCCACACAGTTCCCTGAGAGCATGGGAACTCATTTCAGCCCCAGCTTCCTTGTCTGCTAATGGGAGCAGATTAGACATGCGCATAGGAGCCTGAGCCCTCACAACAGTATCATCCTGTTTCATGATTTACTTTACTTATTCCATTCATACTGCAAAAACTGAAGGTTTGTGCTTTATATTTTAATAGACTCATACATTTATAGTGGAAAATTTCTAAAAAAAAAATTCTCTTTACAATGCAATATTATGATTTGTCATTATTTAACATGACATTTGGGGACACATCATACATTAGAAGATGGCAATAAAATGAATGTAGAAATGTACAATCTAACTTTTATAAAGAACTTAAATTTTTGAGAAATGATTTTATGAGCTGGAAATGTTGAAACAAATGTTATTTAAACATAAAAGCTGACCCAAAGGGGCCTGGTCCACAGAAGATGTTTATTTGATATAACAAAGCAGTACAGTTAGTGTTAGACCCAACCACAAAGAGAAAGGGAATGAAAAATTTATACAATGTACATAGAAAAAACAAGATGTTTACTACGACAACTCTATGTTCCTAAAATAATGCTTCTAAAATTACTCAATTATTGAAATCTATATGAAAAAAAGGATGTTAATAGCGACAAAGTGCATAAAACCAAACATCATATTTTCAACAAATTAATATACTAGGCAATTTTACTAACAATGCATGATTTGTTTGTTTACAGTATGCTCAAAATGTCTTTATACCAACAGGGTGGGCAGAACATTTATGTTTAATATCAATTACACAATATTAGCATAAGCTTCTACAACTACATAGGGACTGTTTTCTTTTGAGCCGGTAACGTAAAGGAATACCAAATAACTTCTCTGAATTGAGAATTTTATCGACATAAATGCCACATACCTTCCAGATATAAGCATATCTCTCTATATCATGTAAATGGCTTTACCCATATAAAGAAACCATACAGTTTAAGAATCATTGTAAGATCAACAGCGTCATGATCCAGGCTTAATAATTCCATAGGCCCCCCAAAAAAATTCTTCTTAAAAACTAGTTTTATAAATGCGGAATATATTGCATGAGTAACTGCTGGTATTTTTAAGAAAATATATTGTGCAATTGTGGCTACCATGTACTGCTGGTAAAGCATTATTTCCATGTAAAACATGAAAAAAAGAGTAAAAAATTTTCAACTGTCTATGATCATGATGAAGATTTACTGCCTTCTTAAAAAATATTGGCATTTCATTAAAAATAATTCAATAAGGGACAAACTCCCTCACCAAAAATAAATAAATAAAAAGGTGCATTTTAAATGACACTACAGCAATGCAATGGTGAAATGCTGAGGAGCTGTGAATGTGCTGTGATCTGGCATTAAAAGAACATATTAAAAAGAACATTAATGAAAATTAAGTAGAAAGGGGATTAAAACTAAACTATGGGAGTTTGTGCAGTATTGTAGCCAGGCTTCTAAAATTAGGTATAGAAAATATAAATAGACTGCTGAGCCACCAGTGTCCAAAAATAACCAACAGAAACAAAAAACCCAATAAACAACAACAACAACGCAACAACAACAAAAAAAGAACAATCAAAAGGAATGAGATTAGGAAAAGCTCAGTTAACTTGATCCAAAGCTCTGAGTAATTCTTCACCCTGCAGTAGGTTTCTGCTGCCTTGTATGGGAGCGTTAACTTCACAATCATAACTGGTCAGCTGTGGTAATCCACTCTCATCCATTGAGTGCCCCAGCAGTCTACACGCTAAATCTGAAAAATAAGGAGATGCCTAGTATCATTAAATTGATTAAACACTTACTATGCAGTAGAAATTGGGTAAAATAAAACAAATTTCTAGAAGGGTTTTTAGCTTCCCGGACAAACCCTCAGCTATGTAACCGACTAAGTGCAATCAAGTTTATGTCTGCTGTCAGAGTGCTTATAAAAAGTGTGCTCTGAAATGCCTAATCCCTGCGTTGCCGGCAGTAGGCAAAAGGCACTGCACTTTTCCTCTCCTTTATTTCTCTTTCAGACAAGGTTTCACTTTGTATTTGTAGTCCTTGTTGGTCTGGATCTCATTTTGCAGACCAGGCTGGCCTCAAAGTCAGAGATCCACCTGCCCCTGGCTCCCAAGTGCTGGGACTAAAGGCATGCGCCATCATGAACCAAAATCACTGTCACTTGGGAAAAAACTCAAAAAAATATTTTTATATCCAAACTTTCCCTTGTGCTGGCTAAGAGCAGAAAGAATAAACTAACCTGAGGGTATTAAGAGAATTGTCTTTTGTTCCGTTCCATTCTGTTCGTTAGATATGTATCCTTTCACTCGTTTCCAAGAAAGTGTCGTAGCAGGTGCACGGTCACCTGGTTGCTGCAGTAATGTTCCCTAAAAAGAATGGAGTTAATAGTATGTTGCATTATTTTACAATAAAAAACTCTGCAATCAGTATATATGTAATAGCAACCAAAATGTCAGTTTCCTAAACAACCCTCTAAACTTTAAATTTTTTTCTTCTAAATAATCTTTCATTTATTCTTATAATAGCAATGACAGTTAGTTCTTACCCATTAACATCTCATCCATAAGACATCTTAAGACATTGTTAATGTGTTAAAATACTTTCCACTCACTCTGCTCTGGCAATAGGCTAACTTCAACGGTCTCTAAAACACAGTGCTTCTTTAAAAAATATTTTAGATTTATTTTTATGTATATGGGTATTTTGCCTGCATGTATGTCTGGACACCATATGCATGTAGTGCCAGCAGAGGCCAGAAGAGCATATTAGACTGGGTGGAACTGGAGTTACAGAGGGCTGTGATCCACATTTTGGGTGCTGGAATTTGAACCTAGGTTCTTCAGAAGAGCAAACAGTACTCTTGACTGCTGACCCATGTCTCCAGCCCCAGTGCTTCTGTAAGAAGGAAAAATAATTTACAGAGAAGAAAAGGAGAGTGCAGGTGATACTGAGAATATTTCCTCTAAATTTATCTGTCATGTTTGGGTTTGTTTGTTTGTTTCGAAACAAGGTTTCTCTGTGTAGCCCTGGCTGCCCTGGAACTCACTCTGTAGACCAGGCTGGCCTCCAACTCAGAAATCCGCCTGCCTCTGACTCCCAAGTACTGGGATTAAAGGCGTGTGCCACCACTGCCCAGCTGTCATGTTTGGTTCTAAACACCAGAATTTATTCATTAAATTAAGTTTTTTGTTTTTGTTTTGTTTTTTTTTTTTTTAAAAAAAAAAAAAAAAGCCGAATGATAGCTCTTCGAAGTACAGCTTTAGAATTTATTTGGAATTACAATGCACCACTTGCACTTACAATCCCTGCTGCTTGAAAAAGGGAGCCATCATGTTCCATTTTCCGCTTCCTCTGAGCATTCTGCAAAGCTATTGTCTTTGGGTTTAATTCTTCCTCAGGAACAGTATTTCTGGAAAAGAAAACAAAAATATCTTATAAAAAACCACTGTTGTTCAGTGGACTTCTATTTTAGGGGCCACTGAAATACAAGAGGATTCATTTCTGTATAGTATTTTCAATTTATGTCTCAGCTGGGCACAGAACTACACACCTATAATCACTGTTTGAATCCAGCCTGGTTACATTTTAATTTTAAAAGCTAGCCTTGACTACATAGTGAGACCTTGCCTCGGAAACAGGTACAACAACCAAATAAGATTTATGTTCATTTTAACCTCAAGGATGATATGACAGGTACTTTGTGACCGTTTTATAAATGAGAAATTGAGGCCAGTTAGGTAGCTTGCTCTAGGCCCCACTGCTATTAATTATAGCTATGGAAGTACATGCCCGGCCTTCACATTGCTGTCTCCTCAGTGACCTCAGTACTGATCAATATGTCTGAGCTGTATCTGAAATTAATATTATGCAACAAGGAACCACTATAAAGTCAATTAAGCTTGTTGTTTTGGTTTTTCAATAGAAAGCCAAGTAAATGGCTAAGTCATACCCATATGATTAACTCCTCTATGAATGTGGGCTTTAAATTTTAAAATACTTCTAAGCCATCCAGTGTATAGTCAAGCTGATTTAAAATTTTTATGCAAGTATGTTATGTTCATGAAATATGTCAGTTTATCATGTAAATATCACCTCTGGTTGTACATCTATTTATCTGGTATGTGTGCACACCACCACACCGAATCTTGGTTTCAAAGCTTGTAATTCTGACTCAGCTGCCTGAGAGCCAGGACTAAAGGCATATATATTACTATACCCAACTGAGAGTACTGAATTCATCTAAAGCCCCACACCTTTTTTTCTGGCTCAAGAAAAAGGCAGGCCTATCTCCTAGCACTTCAGGTGATACAGGGGAACATAGCTCCTTACTTCTGCTATCAGCCACAGCTTGCTCTGTCTAGACATAATACAGGAGGAGTCATTTTTCTTCCACTCATTAATTAGTGAAAAGTATTTTCTCGAAAAAAAAAACAAACAAAAAAGTATTTTCCTTGCCTCAAATTTAAAACATGTCACATACCATTACACATTATATACAGAAATTCTAAATATTTGCTCAAGCATTGCTTCATTCTATAGAAACAATATTGTAAGTCATGCTAGGACTCTTAGTAGGTCTAATAAAAGCTTATTTTCTTTATAACAACATAAACCATGTAATGAATAATAATAGTAAGTTTAAGACTTCTTGCAATTATCCACAAGATTTCAGAAAGAAGGCCTGCAAATATCCATATTTACCAATGAGAACTAAAGACCACCAGGTGCAATCTGGGATGAAAAAGGGTTAGGGTTAGGGTTAGAACCATGTAGCTGAAGGGTTTTTCTTCAGGTTAGCTTACAAAAGCCCCAGGTTAGGAGGATCTAAGCAGGGAAGACAGCTATTTCCCATTCTAAACAGCAGCATGAAGAGATGCCTGGCATTTATAGAACTTACTGGCTGGACTTTATTTTTAGAGATGTTGGAACATCCCTTTGACTGTCTACATTTAGACAGTTGATAGGATTGTTTGAGAGAGAGAAGATAGAATGTAACTTAGAAATTGGCTTTTGAGTGTCTGTTTTAATTCAGACACTGTAGGAAATGAACTTAATGATGTTCCTTAAAGCATATGTCAGAAAGCTGGCTCTACGTTTAGAAACCATTTAACATTGCATATGTACTAAAACATGGCAGAACTGTGTTCCATATAAATACCTTTGATTCAAAGTGACAGACAGGTTAAGGCTCCTTGGATGAGCTTTGTCTGTCTGTTCTTTGACTCTCTTTCCTGCTCTGTCTGGTGAGGCTGTCCGACTGTGAGTACCACTGTATGCTGATGTCTTAGCAGTGGTCGTTTCTTGAGGTACTTGGGTAGAAGATGGAGATGCAATCAGTATTTTAATGTCTTCTATATTGTCCTTCATCACTGTTTTTGATTCATCAGTGGTGGTGGCAGTGGCGGCAGTTGTGGTGGCAGCAGCAGTGATGGTAGGTTTCTGTAACTGGGTCTGCTGGAACCCTGTAACTGTGCTCACACTTGGAGGGCTTGGAGAATTGCTCTCTAATGGTGACAACTGATCAAAGGAACGTAACTGGAAATCATCATCCATTGGGATATATGGAGCCAGCATCTCCAAGTCTAAATCAGTGTCCTATCAAACAATAAATAATACAAGAGTTTTTATAATGACCAGTCTTGTAAAAAGGAAAACAAGTTAAACCAAGTCACTTAAAGTACCAAACAGGCAAGGTAACAAACATACCTGAGTTGAAAATGGACTCTTTGCTTCTGTGTCTTCAGCAAACAGTTTTTCCACCAGTTCTAACTTGAATACATTGACCATATCGCTATCCACATCAAAGCAATATTCACTGGGACTGGTAGGCTGTGAAAAGAGTTAGGAGTGTTTACTTTTTCCTGAAGAAGTCTCTGTTTGTTAAGAAGTTTCAGACACAAAAATATTATATAAAAATTACAATGAAAAGATCTGCTCAGTTGATGTGGTGGCAGGCACCTCTAATCGCAGCACTCACTCAGGAAGGACAGGCAGAAGAATGTCTGTGGTCTGAGGCCAGCCTGCCCTACTACTCCCACCCCAGATCTGTTTATTCTCCAGAATAACAGTCACCAAACAATCCAGGTCCCGCAATGGTCCATACCTATCCGATTAACTAGATGATACTGTCACCATAATCTTAAAACGCCTATTCTGGATATTTTAGAGCACACTCCATTAGGAGTTATAGGCAAGAATTCCAATAATGAATACGGTAGCTGAGTAGACTGAGCATAAAACTTTACTTTTCTTCATTTTTCATTACATTTACTTTATCAGATCAATGCCAAAATGAATCACACACTTCTGTGCTGGGCAAGGCAGAAGAACAAAGAATGCATTCTCAACCTTGGTTTTGAGGTCTCATATTGTTAAACTTACACTTGGCGGTTTTAATCCACAACAGTTCAATGGAGAATCAATACTTATTAGTGTTTTACTAATCAACTTACAAAGTTAAGATCTAAGCTGTTCTGCTCCCAAGCACAGCCTTAAGAGTAGACAGCTCTGAAATGGAATTGTTCTGGATTCGGAAACAGCTGTTTGACACTTTCTGCCCTGATCCAATTTAGATATTAAAAACCATTTCTGCTGAGTTTTGAGTTCTGTAAATATCAGGCATTTATTCCTGACCTTTTCTTAGATCCTGGTACCAACCTCAGGTGAACTTTGTCTAGTGCTTCCATCAGAAGGACTTGCTGGCTGACCTTGGATCTGGGGCATGGTAAAGGAAAGTCCCAGTGACTCTGGACTTGACTCTAATTTTAATGCGACCTCTTGGTTCAGTGCAGGATCAGCACTACTTCGAAGTGGCTTTGGAGTTTCAGAGGCAGGTAATGGAGACATCGCCAGATTTATAGTTAATTTTTCATTAGAAGAGGGGAACATTACATCATTATATAATGGAACATCTTCAAGTTGTTGATCTTCAGTTTCTGTGTCTGTAGAGGAAAGCGTTCGTTAATCTAGAGAACATCAGGATTTTAACATTCATAGATATTTTCTGCTTTTTAGAAGATTTGTGATTCAATCAGTTTCTTTACTTGGAAAGTTTATAGATATTACAGTATGACCATTAAGTATAAGCTATTTTTTTTAGTCCATCACTGATAGGAGTAAGACATGTACCTTCAACCTTTTATATGCTAAAAGTTAGTGTAATCTGAAGTAACAGTTTTCATTTTCCTGTTTGCTTTTATGGTACAGCCGCTTTGTTAAACTCTTTAGCATTTACCCAACTACATGTACTGCAATTTAACTCTACCGAATGGTGCAGGGAGTGGCTGGGAGGAAATTAAGAGGGCATCAAGAAATACCTTCAGGATACTCTGAGCTACAATTCTCAAAGGACATAAAAATAAAAGCAGGAAGGCTATGATATTTCAGAAACAAGTATTAAACAGAATACTTTTGAAAAGACTATTAAAGACAAAACATGTAAGCATCATTCAAATGGTTAAGCCAAGAGATGAAATATAGTGCAGGTGAACTGGGGTTGGGGAGATGGATAGAGTAACTAAGCACTTACCATCGCTGCCAAAATCCAGAGATATGATCGTGTCCCCAGCAGCTGGAGCAAGCAGAGTTAGAGCATCAGGTTCTTTCTTAAGCTTATCAAAAAGGCAGCTTGCATCCTCTGATTCAACTTTGGCGAATAGCTGAGTCATTTTCACATCTGAAGACTCAACTGGTTTGAGGACAGATTCTGTTTGTTGAAGGGAGAAAATCAAGTCGTGCTGAATAATACCACTGTCAAAAAAGGGAGAAATTAGTACTTATAAATGAGCACTTGAAACAATGACAGTAGGGGGACTATGAAATGACCTTGTCTCTTAAAATATTATTTATATAGTAAAAGCATTTTAAAATTCCTTGAGATGAAACTTGCAACATTTCTCCCCCCCCCCCAGTGCTGAGGATAGAGCCCAAGACTTTGTTTATGCTGGGCAAGTCTTCTACTATTGAGAAATATTTATTGTTTTAAAACACCAATATTAAGATATAAATATAAACAAAATTTACTAATTAAACTATTCAACTTATGTAAATTGAAGCAGCACTGAGAATAGTGGCGGTGAGAAGAACATGTACAGTTAAAGTGCATGAAGGACATAAGCAGAGGACTTCTGTGCTGCTGCTACAGTGAAAGAGGCACTAGAGAACCATCCGGCATTAATGCATGAAGCACGGTCTGGCATTAATGCACGAGGCATGCTCCATGGATAATCTTAGACTACAATAATGACCACAGTCTTTATGAGGGGTATCATATTTTCTAGGTGGAAGTAATATAGTGATGTCATTCACAGGATAGGAAAGAAGAAAGAGAAATGGTGAAAAAACCACTCAGCTTCATCCAAGCCTAGAATCAAGGCACCCCAGTTAGCATATTGTGTTCAATGTATGAAATGAGCAAAGAGTACAAAGACAAAGGTATAAAACACTTGTCTTCCAGTAGTTTATAATTCAATGTGAAATAGATAAGCAAACAATTTCAGTATACTAAGATCACTGCTAAAATGAAGAAAGGATGTTTCACAGAAAGGCTAATAAGTAAAACTTGGGATCAAGTAACAATCATGAGGGAGACGAGAAAAAAAGTTTTACATAAAGGCAAAAATCACAAAAGAACTCTTTGGCATTAAGATGATTCTTTGCAATTAGAAGTGGTAAAGCATTAAGTTTGATCCTAGCACTAAAAATATCCCCCTAAAAGAAACAACAACAAAAACTAGAAGCTTTAAGACCCCCCAAAATGGCCAAAGTGGGATAACCTGGATTTGGTGGCATCTATAAAAGTTGTGCTGGAGACTTCTGGTGCAGCCCTGCAATACCACCAGTACGTAAGCTGTGGATTCAAAGCGGGACTGGTCTACAGTGAGTTCCAGGCCAGCCAAGCCTAGTCAGTAAGACAGGGTAAAGAGTAGGGAACATAAGAAAATGAGACAGCCTCAGTAGAGCGCTCTGCCTGGCAAGCAGATTAGAATGTTTCGGTAATGAAGAGGAACTGAACTAAAGTAACAGAGTTCATACACATAAAATAAAGCCCCAGGTCATAGTACACAGCCTGTCTCAAAGACAGTCATTTAACCTTCATTAGAATCTTCTTGACCTCAAGAAATTGAACTAGGAAAATTGAACCACAGACTGATAAACAAATGATATTATTTTGTAGGATCACTGGCACAGCGGGCTTGAGAAGGTGGGTTGGGGTATAAATCATAATCCAGTAGAAAAAGAGAGGTAAAAACAAAACTCAGTTTTTATTTATTTATTTTTCTTCTCAAGACAGGGTTTCTCTGTGTAGCCCTGGCTGTCCTGAAACTCACTCTGTTGGCCAGGTTAGTCTTGAACTCATGGAGATCCATCTGCCTCTGCCTCCAGAGTGTTGCAATTAAAGGTGTGCACTACCACTGCCTGGCAATTTTCTCTCTTCTTAACAAAGGCATAGTAAATCCAAAGGTCACTTTTTCCTCACAAAAGTGTCTCTTCCCAAGCTTACCTCACAACATAATTCACACACACAATGCACTGTGGCTGAGAGTTCTTCGCATTATATATGACAGTTGCTTGAGTTTCAACCCAGACATATCCACCTCGTTTGGCAAGCATCCTGTACTGTCCTGTGGTGACTTGTCCTTTAGTAAACACTAGGGATAAGAAAGTACCACAAGGAAAATATAACTGAATTTTCAATCAAATAAGTGTTAAATGTAGATTGTTACATTTTGTTTTCTTTAAAGACAGGGTCTTTCTGTGTAGCCCTGGCTGTCCTGAACTCCCTATGTAGACCAGGCTGGCTTCAAACTCACAGAGATCCACCTGCCTCTGTCTTCGGAGTGCTGGGGGTGGGGGTAGGTAAGGGTAATGGTATGTGCTACCTTGCCTGGCTGGATTACTGTTTTGTTTTTTAAAGGAGAGATATTTAAATAATATCTATTATTTAAAATAATTGTGACTGTTTAAGCTGATAGAGAAGCCCAAACACACCTGAAAATAAACCCCAAAGTAAAACTCCTATCTTACTGTAAAAGAACAAAAGCCAGAAGTGAGGGACAGGGTAGCTACAGTTGCTTTAATGGTGTATGGTCACACTGTCAGAGAAGAGACTAAGTACAGGGCACAGTCAAGAAAATGGTACAACTGTTTCCTTAAGCAGCAGAGAACCAAACTGTTCTACAGAAATTTGAATGTGTAAACTGATATCGTACTGTAGCCTTCCAGCAATTCATGCAGTCTAAATCAGTTACTGACTGAGAAGAATGCAGTAAATCAGTTGTGACACCGCTATCGTGAGTACCGACGCTCTGAGTACAATTTGGGCAAATTACATTAATGCAGTGATAATTCAATACCCTCAATCATATGTGGATCTCATTTTTAGGTCCAGATTAAACAGGCAAGTGAGAAATTATAAACTTTAACTTACTTTGGGATCTTAGATTTCATTTGAGGAAAAAAAATCAGAAACTTAGCGTATGTCAAGAGTGTCAGACACTACATGTGTATAACACTCACCCCACTCACTGATTCGTGGAGCAAATGCTCTCAGTGCCTTCTACTGACCAACCACTGAATTCACGATACATGTATATGGAGATAATCTGTAATATTTGACTTTTATTTATTTCTGTACTTAAAATTCTAGGGAAGTTTTATGTCTTATTAAGTGAATAGCTATAACAAATTTCATGATCAAGAAAGATGTCTTATGAAGAGTCTGGAGACTGGGTGGCAATTTTAACTAGAAAGTCAGAGCTCCAAACAGTAGAGACCACAGGACTTAAGCAGTGCAACTATCTCCTTGAGTTCTTTCTCTAGTGTACTTACTATCATGATGAGTTTTGGTCAGATGATCTGAGTCCAAAGCATGATAATATTCATAAATTGAGCGGCCCAAAAGTTCTTCTGGCTCATAACCCATCAACTCAGTAATTCTGTTACAAAACAAAACAACATTATTCTTCACTTAATAAGTTTAAAACTCACCCTTAACAACTCTATACTTAGTATAACAGCCAGCCTTTCTGTGTCATTTAGATCCATCCTTGATATTTGACTCTTATCCCTTTCACGCAAAATAATGACCTCTCTTAAAAAACATATTTTATTATATATACTGTTGGTATCAAAGCAAGATATTAATGAATATTGATAATGCTAAATTAAATGACAAAAGTTCCAGAAACAGTCACAATTAGCTTAAAATATAGTTTAAATTGCTAGCAGTATTTTTCATAGAGCTAAAGGTTTATCTTAAAATTTTTAGGCCCATTGACAAGGCCTCATTTTAAAAGCTTCACTATCATTAAGCCAAGAATAGTCACAGTAAATGGAAAGTAAAAAAATAACCATTGTCATGTTTTTAGAGGGTAAGTCTTTTACTTGGCTTTAATATTAATTTTATGAGAATTAATTTCAGATGAAAGAATGGCATCTAATTGAGCATAGGCTAGAAACTAACTTCGGTAGCCTGTCTGGACCCTGGCAGTTCCTTTAGGGAGGGAAACTCAAGCTGATTTCATGTAAGCCTGCCGGCAGGAAGCCATAAAGACACACAAAGGCAAGGCTGTACTCGATACACTAAGCCAACTGCAAATGTTCTCCTCTAAAGCCTTTCTGGGAACAAACATAAAGTAAGTGTAGACTGCTAGGCTTAGATTTCAAGGGACTTTTTTTTTAAAAAAACAAAACCAAAACAAAACTGAGGTGCTGGTAAAAGATACTCATATGTTTTACCCAAAACACAAGCAAAAAGAAAACACCTAATCACAGAATGGGCATAAGCAAGGTATGCTCATAACAGTATGTTAAATAATATAGCTTGTGCTGTCCCAGTTTAAGATCTGCCATTTACTCTAAAACCAACAAAACACATTTTTTAAAACATAAGTCAAACTCTCACTTCTTCACAAAGGGACATACCAAAACACATCAGCACTAGATGGCAGCACTACAAATGAAAATAAACTGCTTTAAAAATATTTGTTTTCCCCTCCATTCAAGAATGGTAGTAGGCACAGAATCAAGTGACTCACAAATGCTAGACAAAAGCCAATCCCCCCACCCCTGTCCCCTTTGTGCTGGTAGTGATGGATTCTGGGGCCGTGTGCATGCTAGGCTTTCTGGTTAATCCCCCCCCCCCCCCCCCAGGAACTTCTTGCATCCATAACCCCTCAGAATGAAGATATGGAAAAAAAACCCTGCCCAATTAGGAAAACCTTACATGATATTTCTAATACCTAGGGCCACAAAAATGAGCCAGCAGGTAAAGGCACCTGCTGCCAAACCTGACAGCATGAGTTCAGTCTCTGGGCCCCACTTGGTGGGAGAGAACCAACTTCCACACTGTCCTCTGACCTCTGGGCTATGGCACATATGTGCCCACACATAGACATTCACATACTCCACCACCAAGTGTGTGACTGCACCTAATAAAACTGTTCAAATTGCTCTTATATAGTTTTATATGTTTAAATGAGCCAGAACAAACACCATGACAGAAGCATGGGCAAGGGATACTGCCTAAGAAGATCCTCTTAGGCATCCTCTTAGAGTGTGTGCAAAGGCATAAGACATTCAAAAGGAACGTGGAACTCTTGGTTATAAGTGGTTGGGACCATATCCAGATGGGTGATTCTTCCAACTCCTGATTAATTTGGTGAACTGAGAAGGGACTAGACTATAAATATCTTTCCTTGACATTTTAATACTTTAGATTTAACTGCACAAGTCTGTTCTACTTTCAGCTTTTAAAATATATACCTATTTGAAATTTTATTTATTCATTTGAGACAGATAGGCGTTCGTATATAGTCCTGGTCAGCTTTCTTGTCCTCATGTGTTAAGTTCACAGAAATACAACCCCACACCCAGAATGTACAGCTATCTTTTGATAAATAAAAATTTTCTTCTCACCTCCAAGACTACAAGAATCAACCAATGCATTTCTAACAAGAGAATGGCACAATCTGATAGTCACCTTGGGAAGTCCCCTTTGGATACAGTGGATATACAAGTAAAAAGGCACAAATCTGTTGGTTAAAAAGACAGCTTAGAGGAGTTTATGGTAACAACTCAGGCCAAAGGTAATGAAAGAAAGAATTTAATGACAGGGGCACAAGGTAGATAAACGATGGAAGGGACAGTCGAACAGTGCATTTATAATATTTCCCACAAACCACTACTAAGTGTGGTAGTGTAAACTAAGTGTAGTTTGTGGTGAAAGTTATAGTCAGGTTTCAACAGTGCCGTGTCAACAACATCAGGTATCACGAGAGAACAGCAACTGATGCTGTCTGAGAGCAGTAGAGAAGCTTAGTAACAGGAGTATTTATTCATTATTCAGAAAATGATGTAGACAGAAACATAAGTTGGCAATCACACACAAGTAGTAACAGATTTAGGAAATGGTGACAGGACCCATGGTGGAGATGAATGTTCTCAGGAAGAAGAACATGTGGTTAAAGACCAACATTTTGTTGCCTACTCTACATAAACTGTCTATCTTTAAAAGTTACTTTCTCAATTTAAACAAAATTCCCTAAAACAAAAGAACTTCATGATTTTTGTGTTCACTGCTTGCAATACGAAGGCAAGAAGTCAGTGCCTTTTGCACGTTGGACAAGTGATCCACCTCTGACCTACATCCCTAGCCCTTTAAAATGTTCTTGCTTGACAGATGACTTGGAATTACCTTCCTCCTTTCTCAGTCCCCTGTAGCTGAGATTACAGGAGTATGCTATCAGACTTGGTGAAGAATCTCATCTTAATAGATTTTGTAACAGCTAAAAGCTAATCTTACAGTTTGGGTAACAGTATGCATATTCACATTCAGCTTCATGAATTACATTTTTACTACAGTGATGTAAAAAGGCTACAGAAAAATCTTTAAAAATATAAAATAGTTAATTTACCTTTCATCACAGTAAGAAAATTTCATATCAAGGCTGTGTCGACTGAGAAATGTCTTGCTGTCTAGAGGAATTTCAATATTTGATGGATGAGGAATGGGTTCACAAATCAGCACCAAGCATGTCATGGGTGGTTTCTTGTACCCACACTGAGGTTGGTTACTGTTGGTATCATAGACATGAATATGCCCTGTGCAGTGAAGCACCTGTATATGAATAAGAAAATAAGCAGTTACTTTTTTTAAAATAAAAAGAGGTGAGGGGAGCTGGAGAGATGGCATAGCAGTTAAGACATTACAAGCTAATGAATACTGCCTGCTTTTCCCGAGGACCCAGATTTGATTCCCAGCACTCACACGGCAGGCAGCGTACAACCATTTGTAACCCTGATACCTTCTCTTCAGGCACCAGGCATGCATGCACTGATATTCATGGAGGCAAAACATTCATGAACATAAAATAGAAACTAGGGATCACTTATGATCCAGAATATGGATCTAATGCCCTCTTCTGGCTTCTGCAAACACATGGCATACTTACATACATCCAACTAAAACACTAAAACATACATGAACACACACACACAAACTGAAAAAGTGTTTTTTCTTTTTTTTTTTTTGGTTTGTTTTTTTTAAAAGAGCTCTCCTTGTATTAAGTCTAGGCTATCTTTCCTTCTTCACTAATCTGGTCATTATAGTTGATTTTGCTCTGGTGACTATGGTTCAACATAGAACAAGAAAATAAAACTCAGACAGACAGAAAATTATACTTATATTAGGATTTAGATACTAGTTGGCAAAACCAACTGATAAGTTAACTTGGTATAGAAACACCATATTTCCTATTATTTTTGGTTTATATCTCAAACTGGCAAATTATTATACTGTTTTGAATGGAGATTACATATACGGACATAAATGCAAATATGCAAAAGGGAACAATTTTACACATTTTTGAAATTTATTGTTATATGTATAAGTGTTCTATTTGCATGCATGTGTGCGCACTGTGTGTGTACCTGGTGCCTGAAGAGGTCAGAAGAGGATACTGGATTTCCTGGAATTGGAGTCACAGATGACTGTGAGCTGACACATGGGTGCTGGGGACCAAAGTCAGATGCTTGGCAAGCAAGTGCTCTCAATTACTAAGCGCTTTCTCCATCCCCATCATAACTCTTTTGGAGGGGTTGTGTTTGTTTGTTTTGTTTTCTGAGGTGGGGCTTGCTGTGTTCCCCTGGCTGGCCTGGAACTTGCTGTGTAGACAACACTGCCTTCAGATTTGTAGCAGCTGTTCCTCTGCTTCCCAAGTGCTAGGGTCAGCTTACTTTCAGCACTCCTGGAGAGTGTATAGGTTTATAGACTCAGCTTGCTTACCTTCCACGTTGCTGACTTGATGTTCATCGTCCTCCCCCGGCTCGTTAGTGTACATTTCATTCTGAGAAAAAAGCTCCTCTGTGTGTTTTGTTCTTTTCCTCTTCTCACTGGGCCTAATGAAAGCAAGAAACAAAGTTTTAAGTCATAAACATAGAAATTTGTTACAATGAGGGCAGCAAAGTGAGGATCTCAGCATTCACACAAGGATTTGCTCCCTCCCTCTTCACCCACTCCAATACATCAGTAGGCCTGACGGCTCCAACCACCCAGCGAGAGCGAGTGTTTGTAGGACTTCAGTGATTCCCTGACCTGTGGGAGGCGAGTCCACACTTTACATGATTAACTAGTCATCTGTGCTGGTGAGTTTGGTCCAAGTAAAGAAACTAAGAAAATGGTATAAGTTTACCCTGTAAGTGCTGTCAGTATATAAGGGTGTCCCTCAAAAGAACTCCAGTAAATAATTCATGTCTTTTACCAATTGTGATGACTCAATTTTGAATAAGCAGCAATGTGTTTACAGAACTTTAAAAATACCAACTTACCTTTTGTAAGTAAATGGCATCTGTGTGTATGAAAGCCAGACAGAATGTTCTATCGGAAGGTACAGAAATCAGCCATGATGGTACATGTCAATACTCTCAGTACTAGGGAGGCTAAAGAAGGAGGATGGAGAACTCTAGGCTAACCTGAGCTACATATGAGACCTTGTTTACCATTTAAGGTTACAGAAATAGGGGCTGGGAATGTAGCTCAGTGGACAGGTACTTCCTTGTAGGCCTGGGTTTGATCCCCAGAACCACAAAAGGTCACAGAAATAAAGCTGAGAAAAATCAATTCAAGTCTAATGTAGTCTTAATACAATAATACCTCATTACCAAAAACTTAGATTCCATTTAGATGACTCTGAAACAGCATCTTCATTTCCTATTTTTATTGCTTAGTTTGGTTCAAAACAAATGTTTCGTTTGTTTGAAATGCCCAGAGAAGGTGGAGTTGCTCAGGACTGAATTTAAGGAGGTGTTTACCAGATGATGGGTGAATGATAGCTAAAGATATAGAACTTCTTTTTTGAGGCAATGGCATTTTCTAAAATGGCTGAGTGAAATGGTACATGCCTTTAATCCAAGCATTTGGGAGGCAGAGGTAGGTGGCCCTCTATGAGTTCAATAACAACTTGGTCTACTTGGAGTCCTAGGCCAGCCAGGGCTACACAGTGAAACCCTGTCTCAAAATAAACAAACACAATAAAACAAGACAATTTAAAAAAATAAAATTACAAATATGATGGTGGTTGGGCCATGTCTATGAACATACTAAAAAAAATCATTGAAATTTATCAAATGGGTACATTAAGATATATAAAATGGAAGTATTAGGGGGAAAAAAAACAAACACAAAATATCCATTATTTAGGACCGTGAGTGATACAGAGATCAATAATTAGATGCAATGCCTTTAAGCATGTAATAGATACATACAGTAGGGTCAATAGCAATACAATACAAAGTAGTCGAGGCTTAATAAGAATGCTTTCAAAGAGCAAAGACTAGATCCTGACAGAGGGGATTAAGAAAAAGAGACCAGTATACTCTGTTTAAGAACTAGTGCTTTTTTTCTTTTAAATCAACTAAAGTGTCTGTAATTCAACAAGTACTTCACAAAACTCTTAAGAATTACAGAGCTCTCTTACAACCTTTTTAAAACATTTAATTTTATGTGCATTGGTATTTTGCTTGCATGTCTATGGGAGTGTGTCAGATCTTGGAGTGACAGACAATTGTGAGCTGCCATGAGGGTGTGGGATTTGAAGTAGGGTCTCCCCAGAAGAACAGTCAGTGCCCCTAACCACTGAGCCATCTCTCCAGCCCCTCTCTTACTTCTCTTTTTGAGACAGGGTCTCATTCTGTAGCCGTGGCTGGCTTGAAACTAGTTACATACACCAGGCTGGCCTGGAAATCAAGAGATCTGCCTACATCTGCCTATTTGCTAGGATTAGAGGTGTGTACATCCCATGTGGTCCAACACAGCATAACACTTCTAACTACAGTCTCAAGTTATTGAAGACATCCTTAGAAGTTAAAGCACCTTTCTGCTCTTAAAATCTTGGCCATCACCCCCCACTCTGCCTCTTTGGAGCATTAAAAAAGCCTGAACTCAAACTGTTAATTGTGTATTCAATAATCATCTAAAATCTTATTACCTGTCATTTGTATTATAACTTCTTGCCTTAATACTGCATTTTACTTATAGTTGTCTTGGTCTTTTAATTATCTTTCCATTTTGTCTACTTGTGTATGTACTTATTAATCCATGTAATTACTTATTAATTCAATGAGTTTTTAAAAATTTTGTGAATTTTCTAAACTGTAGAATAACAGTTTTAAGAACAGTATTAACATTAAATGTGAAATAACATTCTCTCTTAAATCAGTACAGTACCAAAAAAATAAAATTAGTAACAATATCTGACTGAAAAATCACCTGTCATAATAAATCAAACAATAGACTTTGCTTCTCACCATTTCTGTGTGTAAGCATTTCTCTCATTTCCTCATGGTCACATGGATGAGTAAAATCAAACACACTGTGTCCAGTTAGTTCAAACTGCAAACACATTAAAAAAATTAGATCTATATCATATAATCATAAAGTACCCAGAAGTACTCTTCCTATATGGGGACTTTACCTGAGTTAACCCCATGTATTTGTTCACGTTATCAGAAATGTAAATCATGTCACCGTCATCTGTTAGCACCATAACAAAGCCATCCAGGGCTTTCAGATAAAAGCAGTTCATCTGTGCTTTCATTTCATCTTCAATGTCCAAATCTCCTGTAAGGGCACACGTAGAAAGAAACAAACTAAGGCTTTATCTCAGATGCTTTTAAATATCCATAGTACATATACTTATTTCTGTATATTTTCTAGTTGTTTTACATAATTATTTAAAATAAACAAATTTGCAAACAAGCAAATTACCAAGGGGGTAAAAAAGGATGATATTTTTAAAAGATAGGTTATGCCTTTATACCCAGTCCTAAGGAGGAAGAGGCAGATGCGTCTCTGTGAGTTCAAGGCAGCCTAGTTTACACAGCAAGATACAGACTAGCCAGGGTTACATGGTGAGACCCTGTTGAGGGGGAGGGAGGAGAAGAAGAGGAAGAGGAAGAGAGGGGGAAGGAGAGAGACAGAGACAGAGACAGAGACAGAGACAGAGAGACAGAGGGGTAGAGGTAGACAGGAGGAAATGAATGAATGGAATGAAGTTTTAAAAGCTAGTAAGAAAAAAGTGCTGTCATGTGGCAGAATTGAGAATATATTCTACAGAATGAAACAATGACAACTTTACTGGGTTATAATATCTATTCTCTGATCATGCTAAAGTACCAGGGGCTAAAGAGTAAATGGATTTTTATTTTTGTATTTAAAAAATAAAGTGTAAACCAAAACAACTTAAAGTATAAAAAGGACTATTCCCACAACTAACTAAGAAAAGCAAAGCTTGGTAAAAGGAGTAAAGAGTACTGAAAGACATAACTAGGTACTTTAAAAAAGCACTGTGTGAGGGCAATGCTGGAGAGAGGGCTCAGCAGTTAAGAGCACTGGCTGATCTTTCAGAGGACTGGGTTCAATTCCCAGCACTCACAATTGTCTGTAACTTCAGTTCCCAAAAATCCTCTTCTGGCTTCTGCACGTACTAGGCATGCCAGTGTTGAAGGCAAAACACCCATACATATGCAATAATAACTTAATTCGTGTTTTTTAAAAGAGCAGCATTATGGGGCTAGAGAGATAGCTCCACATTTAAGAATGCTTGCTGCACAATCAACAGGACTACATTTTGGACGCCAGCACCACATCAGGTGGCTCACAACCACCTGTAACTCCAGCTTCAAGGGGCCTGATGCCCTCTTCCGGCCTCCACACGCCCCTTCATAAGCACGCATTAGTATGCGCACACAGGTGCATGGGCACGGGCAAACAAATCTCAGGTTTATTATGTTTTTGTAGAACTCACCAGCATCCAGGAGTTTTCTCACACGTAAGTAACTGATGGTGAGCCTCATAACAGAAGCTTTATCAAGATGTGAGCTCACATTGTGGGGAAGTGGCAACTGATGAGCAAGCTCATAAAAAACTTCAGACTCTTTGCTTCGCCGAGATCTTGCTGCATCTCTAGATTTTTCTTTTCGACGTTCAGAACTCATCCTACTTAACAACAAAAAAAGAGAGACAGAAACAAGAATGTATGTTAGTTTGTCTTAATAAAACTAATTTTGCATTTTTCTGTTTTCTGTATAAGGATTAGAAGAAACCATGTAAAATTATTATATAGGACTTGTATGGAACATGAACAAAGTTTTATATAAAGTAGCAGATCACTGAAAACATAAATCCTTTTAAAATATCTAAGCTTTTAACATTTCCAAAGCAGATGTTTTCACTCCCAAATTTACAGCAGCTTATATATCTAATGCCTCACAATCATTCCAAAGTATCTCAGTATAGAAAAACCCTAAGTAAATTTGTAGAATCTAAGTATATAATAATTTGAGAACGGGTAATAATGTATGGGCAGGTTAGGATGCGCCTTGCTATACATGATTTGATTAGTTTCTTTTGACATTAATACCTTCCCCATTACTCTCTTAACATGGCTTTTACATTAGCAGCTATAACAAGCTACTACTTTCCGTGGTTTACTTCCTTATACACTGCTTATCTGGCATAATGGAAGCCAAATAAATGCAGGAATGTGTTTAAAAAAAAAAAAAAAAGGTGAGTCACAGTAGTGATCCACAGGTGAGTCACAGTAGTTCCACAGGTGAGTCACAGAAGTGATCCACAGGTGAGTCAAAGAAGTGATCCACAGGTGAGTCACAGTAGTGATCCACAGGTGAGTCACAG
>JADRCH010000040.1:941361-1112581 GCA_019843965.1 Rhynchomys soricoides
GTCACAGTAGTGATCCACAGGTGAGTCACAGTAGTGATCCACAGGTGGGCTAGTAAAGGAAAGAGAAGTATCAACATAATGGTATCTACTGAGAATTATTTCCAGAACAGTCAGATTTGTTTAAGTCTTATCAAGCAGAGCTGTCTTCCTTGGCTTACCCTCCCAGCTGCATGCTCTTCCTCCTTTGAACTGAATACAGGGCTAAACCTGGCCGTTCTGAGCTGCTTCTCTAAGCCTGCCACTATCAAATATTACTCAGTATTAGGTCTTAGTTCTCTCACAACAACCCATAAACAGACTAAACAGTGCCCTCGCTTTACAAAAAGAAGCCGGGACTCCGTAGATTAAAAACAGCAATTGTGTGACAAACAGGCTAGGAACACCAGTGTTTAAGTCTTTCCTTTCCCACAGTCTTCTCTATTTTACTCCTCCGCTCCAATCTTACTAGGTCAGGTATTTGATAAACAGTTCTTAGAATTCATTAAACATTTAACAATATAAATATAACAGGGACTTAATTCATTCAGTTCTACTTGTATTTTATGAACAAAGCACACAATCTCTTCTTTATGCCTCTTCTTTATGCCTCCTTCCTTTCAACGCAAGGCTGAAAGCTACATAACTGTCAAGAGTTCTCAGCAACTCTCTTGTTATACAGTTTTCAAAGTTTAATAAAGAATGTGTACGTTTGTTAGATTCTAAACTGTGATACAAAACTTTCAACTCAAACATTTAGTGGGTGTGTCCAACTTTTTGACATTGGGAAACAGTACTGTCCTCAACTGTGCAACTGAGTTACAAAAATGTTTCAACAAAACCTCAATGTTTTATGTAAGCTTACAATTAATTGTGTTAGCCACATTTGTGCATATTGTGGGGCACATGTGATCTGTAGGTCACTGGCTGGATACACCTGATTGTAGAGCAATTTGACTCAAGAACCTTAAGATTTTAAGTAAGGCTAGTAAAGAAACTTGTCACAAACAGGGGTTTAGGTATGATACACTGCATATAGGTACAAAATCCTGAAAGATAAAAAAAAAAATCACTTGGAGCTACTTGCATAAATGAATCAGATTATTCTTAATATTCTACAATAATTGAGGCCATTATGAGAGTGCCATAATGTCAGCAGTTTGAAAAAAATTTAAGTACATCAAAACTTCTTGTTTTCCTATTTTCAATTTGAACTTTGTAAATAAAATAGTTTTGAAACTCACTTCATTTATATAAATACTCTGGGAGGGAGGTAAGAGAGATAGCAGAGACTCACTGGGTTACATTGGACACTAACAAATGCTGTTTACACACAAACACAAACACACACACACCCTTTGACAGGATCTCACTGTATATCACTGGCTGGCTTGGAACTTGCTATGTAATCCAGGCTTGCCTTGAACTCAGAGATCCATCAGCCTGTTCCCAAAGTCTGGGATTAAAAACATGAACCATCACACCCAGCACATTTTTCTTCTTTTAAACTTGTGTGCAGTGGTGGCTGTGGGAAGCAGCACACTATCTGATTGATCAGCGATCAGCCTGAATTTTAAAACAGGCTAGGTATAGAGAATCTTATAAGCAAGTTGAAACACTTAGCTATCTTCCCTTATAACTTAACAAATCTAAACTACTGAAAAACAATCACTCAAATGAAACACCTGAGGGAAATTTTTTGAAAAGTTTCAAGGGTTTTACAACCTGAACTGTCTACTAATCTACTCCCAGGAAGGCTCTGTATCAGTCATCTACCACAGAACTGCAGGATTCACAAAGAATTATTTTTGTCAGACCCAGAAGTCTAGGTTCCAGAGATGGATCCTGTACTACCTCTTGCCTTAGCTTGTATCATGAACTGTGCAGACTTGCAGCATGCAAAGTACTGTATCTCTGCAAACTACCAATTCCATTTATGTTGTTTTTAGGTTCAGATCAAGTGAAATCCTGGTTCTTCTATGTCTATTTGAGGTGGTATTTCAGCCAAGTATATAAAATTATATCTTGTAGATCTACAACTATTCTAGATAAAACAGCATTGTGTTTTCTGTTTTAAAAATTATCAGGCACTAGATATAAAACTAAAAATCTTTCAATTATTTTTATAGACCTCCAGAAAGTATTTTAAACTATTGCCTTTACATACAAAGTTTGTGAATAAATTCATTTTTTACAAAGAAACCCCATTATCCTTAAGGTTAAGAAGACAAAATACATAGAGATCTATTTGTACCATCTACTAATTACACCAAAAAGCCCGTTAGTGTCCTATGAAAAGTGTGGCTTTATGAGCTGAAATTAGGGGCTCACCATGCTAGCATGCTTGCTGTTCTTGCAGGTAACCAGAGTTCTCTTCCCAGCACCTGCAGCAGACAAATCATAGCTGCCTGTAACTCTAGCTGCACAGGAATCCAACACTCTCTTCTAGCTGCCACAGGTGCTTGCACATATGAACACACATGTATACACATACATAAAAAAATATAATAAAATCTTTATTAAAAGGAACTAAAATTATGAAGCCTGAGGCAGGAGAGAGCAAGTTTGCTGTTAGCCTGAGCCACAGAGCAAGAAAATGTCTTAAAACAAACAATAACAACCCCCCAAAGTTAAACCATAACATCAAAAATATTGACAGATGATCAGACTTATTCCTAAAATAGTTCATGAATAAAATTAAGTTATCCCTGAACTGTATTATTTGACAAACAAAAAACTCTGTAGCTTTGAGAAATAAGTTGTTCTTTCAGGTTTTGTATTGTTTTAAAATTGTGTTTGTATTTCTACAGGACAGATTTCTGAAACAAAAATGTTCAAGAAAATGGCTACTTAACTTTTTGAATCAGTAGCAGCTTTCCTGAAAGGTCTGCACCCATTTTTGCCTCTGCCAACCAATGAATATATCTATGTAAGTGTACACATACTTTCTTATGTACTCTGCAGTATTATATATTATGAATTAAAGAAAAATCTTAATAGTTTTTACCAAATCGATGAATAAGAACCATACCTCCTTGTTTCAATTTTCATACATTTTATATTTATTTATGTGTTCACGTGTCTGTCTTGAGTGTATGGACCTGTGTGGGGTATGCATGCATGCATGAAGGAAGGTTTGAACAGGGTATGGAAACCCTTGGAGCTATAGTCATGGGACCTGTGGGTGTTGGGACCTGAACTCCAGCCCTCATGATTGCAGAAGTGTTTTTTACTGCTAGGCCACCTCTTCAGCCCCCTGCCTATACTTTTTAAAGTCTCAGTCTGAAGAAAATTTTAAAGAATTTTCATGTTTCCTCCATTTTGGCATGCTTGTCTGTACTTATGCTGCTTATTACTTAGGTAATAAGTATTATTATTCTAATATTCTAAATATTTTTCAACTTTTAATTTATCTAATCTTTACTATCATACTTGCACTGCATTTACACACACACACACACAGTTTACAGAGTTAATAAATGGTCAGACCTGTATTCCAGCTTAAACAGTCTGACTGAGAATCCACATTATTAACAATCATCAAGATAAATACTCCTAATTCTAGGCTAGTATTACAAAATTTAAACACTGTTGACTGCAAAAAATCCAATGCTTAAAGAAGTTATACAGGTTAGCTTCTTTGAATACAGGACTGAAAGCTAAGCTACTCAGAGGGATTCATTACCAGACTCTGTTAAACCCAAAAACCTAATTGAAAAGCACCTGCTCTAATGGCAATGAACTGCTCACCATTGATCAGTAACTCCTCAAATAAGACAACTATTAAAATGGGCTAACCTTTATGAAGAGAGAATCAGGCTGATAATTCAGTCTACACATTGATATCTGCAGAGCAGTTAAATCAACATCTTATTTTCCTATGATTTGTTTTCTATTTGCTCGGCCTAAGTCTGCTACAGCATCTTCCTCATTTTGTTTGCACTCATTTTTACTTTATTATATAAAGCGAAACTAAAGCATAAAGGCTGAGGCTTTGTTTTTAAACACAAAGCAGTTCAGACCTTCTTAAGGTAATGGACACAATATAATTAAAAGCATAGTCTCAGAAGAAGTGTATCCTGAGACTGTTTTTTAAGTAAAGGGTCTGCTGCTTTAACACTGAAAGATATCCCTCCTAAGACTTTTAACTTTCATAGAAAAACAAAAAGAGAGTTCACCAAGTTCTTGGTTTGTATTTCACAGCATATTTGAGGAGGTTAAAAAATACCACTGGGCCTAGAAAGATAGCTCAGAGGTTAAGAGAGAGTATTCCTCTTGCAGAGAACCTGAGCTTGGTTGTCAGCACCCTCGTCAGGCAGCTTACAGTGCTTTAACTAGTACAGGAGATCTGCTGTCCTCTTCTGTTCTATGAAAGCACCTGCACCCCCATATACATACTTCCTCATATTTAAAAATTAAAAGGAAATTAAAAAATTTTTATGCGTGTGGATGCACGTCTGTGCACCATTTGTGGGCTGTGTCCCCATCCCCCACCCCCACCCAGTGGCTAGAACAGGGTGTCGAAATCTCTGGCTCTGGATGGTTGTTAGCCTTCCCGTGTACACTGGGAACCAAACCTGCCTCTACAAAAGCAGCAAGCCCTCCTAACCACCAAGCCATTTCACCAAAAAGGAGGTTGACAGATAAAAGGAGAGAGAGCAGAGCTACTGAAAGTTTGTGAAAGAGGGCCGATGTTTAAGAAGTTTCCTGGCTTAATCATTTCTATACTCTGTTTTGTTGATTTGTTTTCTTAGAGACAAGGTCCCAATGTGTTGACCAGGCTGGCTTCAAACTCTAGAACCTTCTGCCTCAGCTCTCCAATGCTCATACAACATACATACAACACTCAAGTCTTTTACTATTTGTTCTAAGATAATGTGGTCAGGAAAATGTACAAATTACAATGTTAAATTATTCAATCAACTGTATGCGTGCGTGCGTATGTGTGTAGTGCATACATCAGAGGGTCCAAGGATAAGACTGGTGCTCTCATCTATCACTCTTCTGAGACAGGGTCTCTTACTGAACTGGGAGATCTTCCTATCTCTACCTCACAGTGTTAGGATTATTATAGGCACATGCAGCCACACCAGGCTTTTAAAGTGGAGGCTAGGATTTGAACTGAGGGCCTCATGCCTCCACAGAGTGTTATTCACTAAGCTATTTCCTGTCTACTACTCTAAAATTTTATTATAAATATAACTCCTAAACCCAGCCAAAAATGATTAATTTTGTTTTCTACAATCTTTCCCCAGAAAGTGTTGTTAGTTTTCAGTAAGTTGACTCCAAATCAATTTTTCACTTTAAAAGGGGGGTAGAGGTTACTCTTAAACAAGTATTTTATATTTGTTATTAAGAGTACTTTTATTGGGACTAGAGAGATTGCTCAGTGGTTAAGAGCACTGACTGCTCTTCCATAGTTCAATTCCCAGCAACCATCTGGTGGCTCACAACCATCTATAATGGAATCTGAAGCCTTCTTCTTATGTGTCTGAAGAGAGTGACAGTGTACTCACACATATAAGATAAATAAATACATCTTTAAAAAAAAAAGAGTATTTTTATGATTAATAAAACTAGAATATCTCAACTTGGTAACATTTAATAAGAGAAAAACCACAAACTGGAAAACCCAGCAAAAATTGATATTTTAACATAGGTACAAATTATTGTTTTGGGACTATAAAGTACCTCCTAAAATCTAATTGATAAACTTAAAAATGAACTTTTTGGCTGGGCATGATGGTGTGTACCTTTAATCACATACTCTCAAGGCAGGCAGGTAGATCTCTGGGAGTTTGAGGCACAGCACATGCTAGGTCAGCCAAGGGTACACAGTGAGACCCTATACAAAGAGGACTCCTGATTGAGTTTATTTCTTCCTCCTCTACCACCACCACCACCAAGGAAAAGAAATAAAGGAGGCTGGAGAGATAGCTCAGCAGTTAAGAGCTATACTTCCAGAGGACATGAGATTGGATCCTATACTCAAATTTAGCTCCAGGGTTCAGAAGCCTCTAGTCTCCATGGGCACCTGCACTTATATGCAGACACACATACACACAAAATAATAAAAATAAATCTTAAGACGGAAGAGTGAAGCATAATAGAATACTTCTCTAGTTGCATCAATGTGAAGGCTGAGGCAGAAGAATCACTTTGAGTCCAAGAGTTGGAGAACCAGCCAGGTGACATAGTGAGACCCTTTCTGAGAAATAGAAAGTATTTTTAAATCTTTCTAGAAAGACTAGAAACTTAATCATATAATTTTAAAATCTTGAAAATCTTGTATAATTTTAAATTAATCTCATTAGAACTATTTAAATGAGAAAAAAGTAGTGGTTATATATGCCTAAGGTCAATCACTGACTAGACTTCCTGCCCTGGAAACTGAGGGGTAAGGTCTAGATATCTTTTTAAAGAATTCCTTCAGGGGATTGTGGAATACATTAAAATTTGGTATCTTGGGCTAGTGAGATGGCTCAGTGGTTAAGAGCACTAACTGCTCCTTGCAGAAGGTCTAGGGTTCAAGTCCCAAAACTCTAGTTCCAAGGGCTCCAATAACTTCTTCTGGCCTCCATGAGCAATGCATGCATGTGGTACTCAATACAAGGCAAAATACCCAAATACATAAAATAAAAATAAATCTTAAAAAAAAATTGGTGTCTTTTACATTATTATAAAAACTACACACATTTTCTATTTACTTAGCAAAATACCTTATGGTATACCAGGGATAAAAGACTTGTTGAGTGATTCAATAACTGTAGATCAAGAAACATTTTATGTCATTTATTTAGTAATAATCTAAAACAAAAATAATCTTCAAGAATAAGACTAAAGAGGTGATTATTAAGCCATAGAAACTAGCAGAGAACCATCAGTAGGTTTTATAATAAATTTTACAGCTGGGCAGTGGTGGCGCATGCCTTTAATCCCAGCACTCGGGAGGCAGAGGCAGGCGGATTTCTGAATTTGAGGCCAGCCTGGTCTACAGAGTGAGTGCCAGGACAGCCAGGGCTATATAGAGAAACCCTGTCTCAAAAAAACAAAAATAAATACAGAAAGAAAGACAGGAAGAAATTTTACATAGGTCAGTAATTTTTGAAAAATGACAAAAATATTTTTGACTATGGCAACTAAATATACTATAAAATACTATGTAGTATGAGCTATAATTGATGAAAATAAACTACAAAAACACTCAATGACAAAAACAGTAAGAAGAATGCCTGTATGTTTTATTAAATATACAATAATACATGAAATAGGGTTCAAAGACAGTCAAAAGAATAATTTTTTGGGTTCCCCCCACCCCCTAATTCTCTGTAACTCGTGTGTGTTTATGTGTGTGTGTTGCTGGGGATAGAATCAAGAGCTTTATACATAAAGAATTTTGTTTTAAAAATATCACCTTTAAATACCTTTACGAATGCTACAACTGTCAGAGTTAAGAACCACTGGTCCATCAGTACCAGCTGTGTTAATGGCTTCCCCCAGATCATACTAACTACTCCCACTGAACAGTGGGAGCTCAGTAGATGCTATTCTCCCTCCCCTCCCAATGTTTCAATTCCTGGGTGGCTGAGTCTACACATGTGTGCCCAAGGCTAAAAGGGCAAACAGCACTCCCCCTCACCCTCTGCATTAGTCATCCTTCTGTGTTCTAAGAATGCTTCCAAAAGCCCCTCCCACCTCCACATTCAAGATACCAATATCTGCAGAGGAGTACCTGTCTCATAAAATGCTGACATCTAGATGACTTACAATACTCATGTGTAGGTATATAAATCGGCTTAACTGTTGAAGAATGACCAATTCTGTGCTTGTTCAATAGAAATTCTACTCATCCCCCCCAACAAAATGTTTCAATCCCTAGTTGGCTAATAGATACAGCATCCACGAATATAGAAGGCAAACAGGATCTCCTTTCAGTTTGATTATATACTATGACAGAGTAATGGATTCAACTTTAAAGCAGGGAAACTAAACTCTGTATACATTCTAAAGAGTGTGTTCTTTAAAACGATTTCTTTGAATACAATGGAAGATGATTAAGTCTGTACAAGATCAGAATAAAAATATATACACAGAAATCATACTTGAAGTTTTTTCCCTCTTTAGGTCTAAGAGTTAACCATGATGAAGATGCTGTAAATGGTGACAAAGAAGTTCTTGCAACACAAGAGTCTCTACTCACTACCTACATTGTTTGTTCCTATGTTAACTAATTTTGAGTAATAACTCTCTGATCTTACTTCCTGGTCTGTGAAAAAGATAAAGTTCTCATACGTAGTAGGTCTCAGATGTGAGAAGATGCCTCCATTTTAAAAGTGGTCTATGACTTTCTATATTTCAGATACTTAATTTAAGTTAAAAGAGAAAAAAATTATAGGATTTCTCTTAACAACAATGAGAAACGTGAGAGTTATCTTCAGATAAAAGGATGTCATCTAGAAAGCAGATTTGGTGGTTTATGCAATTTCAGAGAACTGTTAGCAGAAATTACATGGAAATTACGTCTCATACAAAGAGGTCAAAGCAGTGTTAAAGGCATATTTTATGAGAATTGTAAAACTTTCATTTTGGTGTCAATTAAGTATATTCTGGATTATAAATGATATTTTTTTTTATTTTATGTGCATGGATGTTTTGCCTGCATGCATATATATACATGCCTGGTGCCTGAAGAGATGAGAAGAAGGTGTCAGAGTCCCTGGAACAGGAGTTACAGATGGCTGTGAGGCACCATGTGGACACTGGGAATCAAACTCAGGTCCTCTGGAAAAGCAGCTGATGGTCTTCACTGCAGAGCCATTTCTCCAGCCTGATCCCTGCTACAAGTCTGTATTTGAGGTGATCAGACTGGTATTAAATAACCACTAAAAAGGTTACTCTGTAGCCTAAGGTAGCCTTGAACTGGTGGTAATCCTTAGCCTCCCAAATCCTGGGATTACAGACATGACCACCAATGTCCAGAGGTTTTTTAAGATAGTACCATGCCACAGCCCAGGTTCATCTGGATCCCTACCCTCACTCTTTTGAAATAGTGTCCAGGCTGAGCTTGAATTTGATGGTCTCCTAGCTTAGCTTTCCGAGTGCTTGGATTACAGTCATGTACCACTACACTCAGCTCAAGATTACAGATTTTTTCAAATGCAATATACCTACACTGAAGCCTCTTTGCATGTATCAAAAATTCACAAGGATTATTTTTCTTCCAGAGGACACTGAACATGAGTCAGAATTGATAAAAATGGGAATAAACTTTCTAAACAACAGCTTCCAAAACTGAGACTCATATTAGGAAGCTTTTAATATCTTTAAGAAAACAAATTCTAATTAAAGATTCAACAAATTAGTAAATATGATTATTGACAATTTTTCCCCAAGTCTGTTTTTTTAAAAACTTTTTATGGATTCTTTGTGAATTTCACATCAGGAACCCCAATCCTGTGTATCTTCTCATCTCTTCACATATGCCCTCCACCCTTGCAACCTCCCTCCTAAAAGAAAACAAACACTTAGATCTGTAGGAATGGACCCTTTACACGCTCCAGCAGTTCACAGATGAGGTGGATGTTGACAGGCCATCTCAGAGCCCTGGATCTGGACCTGGGTGGAAGCTGAGTTGGTCAGCCCACCAGCTCTCCTGTGCTTATGCCACTAGGCAGCTCTCTGGCTTTACCCAGTTGAGGTGCTGGGCTAGCTCTCTGGAGGGCCATTATGTTCCAAGATCCTTAAGTGTAAAAGTCACACTATACTAAAAAAAATAGAATATCGTAAAAATACTTATATCAAAACTATTCAAATGTGGCCAAGCCATTAAAATTTATTAGCTTCATTAGTAGTTCAATGAAGCTACTTTGTGATCAACAGCTATAGAAAATATTTGTTTAAAGATTTACTTGTGTACGTGTGTGCATGCATGACATGTATATGTAAATGTGTGGTTGGGTGCATGTGGATGCAGGAAGAGAAGGTCAGATTCCTCGGAACTGGAGTTATAGTTAGATCTGAGTGTCTGCAATGTGGCTGCTAGGAATTGAACTCAGGTCTTCTGAAAGAGAAACAAAGCACTTGCTGGAACCATCTCTCCAGTCCCTAAAAAAAAAAAAAAAAAAAAAAGTAAAAAATAAAAAGATACATCAACTTATTCACATTTGTTAACAAGGCTTTACACCTTACTCTATTCATAGTGAAGGCTCTGACTTGAGAATCCATTTAAATACTATTTTAATTATATTATCTACAAAGACAGGCAATTTCCAGAGTTCCTTTACTAGTAATTTAAAAGCTATTTGAGAGAATCCATGACCCCTCCTTGATCCCTGCCCTCTACTACCCGAAACACCATCCACGTTCTCTCCTTTATTATCATCACTATGGAAAATATTTGGGATGTGCTCCATAAAACAAAACTGTAATATACAAAGGCTAGATATTTATGGAAAAAGTAAAGGGGAGAAATAACTATTTAACCATTACTGCATTTCATTTTAACTTGGCTCAAAGGACCCCATCCTTTCTTGGACTAGTGTCCGCCCCCCCCCACACCCCCCAATCTTCAATAAAAACAGAATCCTCAAGGTTCGAAAGAATGAAACTCTTCTGAAAACAATCACTAGAACAAGTATTATAGTGAGTGCTGCACACACAGAGGCTAGTGTTCCTTTCACCCTAACAACCCTCTAAAGCAATGGTTCCTATTATCTTAGTTTATACACAAAGAAAGTGAGATCCAGAGAGACAAAGTACTGTGTATGATTTCCACATTTCTTTTTAAAAAATTGATTATTTTATTTATGTACATTTCAAATGTTGTCGCCCTTCCTGGTCTCCCCTCCACAACCTCCCCTTTGCCTCTAAGAGGGTACTCTTCCACCCACCCACGCCTCACCCCTCTAGCATCCCCCTTCACTGGGGCAACAAGCCTCCAGTGATGCCAGATAAGGCAATCCTCTGCTACATATGTAGCTGGAGCCATGGACCCACCTATGTATACTTTTGGTTGGTGGTTTAGTCCCTGGGAGCTGAGGGGTCTGCTTGGTTGATATTGTTGTTCTTCCTACAGGGTTGCAATCCCCTTTGGCTCCTTCCGTCCTTCCCTATCTCTTCCATTAGGGTCCCCGGGCTTAGTCCAATGGTTGGCTGTGTCTGTATATGTCTTAGTCAGGTGCTGTCAGAGCCTCTCAAAGAACAGCCCTACTGGGCTCCTGTCTGCAAGTAGTTCTTGGCATTCAGCAGATACCGAACCCTGACACTATTGCTGATTCCAAATTATTTCTTAAGATGAAATCCACAGAAAATGCTTGATAAATTTGCCAATAATAAAAAATTTTAAAATGGCTGCAGAATCCTATGCTTGATAGAAATTTCTTTAGACTATAAATTGGCTGATTTGCAACAAAAAACCACAGTCTGTTATGACAGTGCCAGTATTAGTCACAGTCTTGCCTTATGTGTGAGGTGATGATAATCTGAGACAACCAAAAAACCTGGAGCGAGACACTTCACATACATAATAGGAAAATCCCATTCACATGGTTAATAAAGAACAACTCAAGCAGGGCAAGCTGGCGTTATCCCAGGAAGCTAGTGCCCAAATATTAGGAAAAGGAGTTTCTCTTCATTTTTTAAAAATCATAAACTATATGCATGCAGAAGTGAGAATGCTGCACTCTCTAGGTAGTCTGTGAAGGGCAGAGTGACACTAGCATTCAAATACAGAAGTATACATGCCAAGTAACAACTAGATAAAGCCAGAGATTACATTATTTGACACAATGTGAGATTCTCAATTTAGCTGTTTCGTAAACAAAAGCTAAGCTGTGTGAGCTACAACTTCATTTTCTTCTTTACACTAACTAGTCTGAGTTGTATTGCATAACATGCAATAAAAATAATACCAGTAGGGTTTCAAATTAAATATTAAAGACGATAAAGTTCAAGAAAATGGCACTCTTGGACCTAGTGAGATGGCTCCACAGTTAAGAGCAGTCATTTCTCTTACAGAGGGCCTGGGATGGAGTCTTAACACCTACGAGGCAGCTCATAATCAGTTAACTCCTGCTCTAGGGGGATACAATGCCCTCTTCTGTCCTCTATGGGCACAGTACAGACATGGTACATTTAACATATACACAGACAACCACACATAAGTAAAGAAAGAGAAAGG
Source organism: Rhynchomys soricoides (assembly GCA_019843965.1). NCBI lineage: Eukaryota > Metazoa > Chordata > Mammalia > Rodentia > Muridae > Rhynchomys > Rhynchomys soricoides. The sequence continues at coordinate 953,516 of JADRCH010000040.1, forward strand.
CACCCTGAAATACTGGACAAAGTATAAATTAGTTCAAACTTTCTCCAAGGTAAATAATCAATAGTATTAAAAGTACTCAAAAGTGACATGGTTTTGACCCAGCAATTCCACTTCTTAGAGTTAAGAAACATGAATAAAAGGCTATTATTAATCCTGCCTGTGTTAATAACAGGGAGCTTTAGATTTACTCTAAATCTACCAAGTAGGGGAACATTTCTACAACGTAATGCCATTCGTGCCATTTATTTAGCCTTTCAAACAGCACTATTTATTGGCAATATTTAAATGTTTACAACATACGCCAAGGCAAACATTTTTAGTTAGACCTTTAATAATCCCCTGTAAAATCTCATCCTAAACTATGGTCTTAGGTAGCATCTACTCTTCTGATTTTTTTTTCTTTTTTTTTTTTTTTGAGAATTAGCTTTGCTATAAAGGTGAAACTGATAAGCAGAAAAGTACAGTTAGTTGGCTACACAGTCATCACTATTATCTTATTTGACCTCCACTAACCATACACAATTCTAAAGTTGTCTCCACTTTTAACACTGAACAAAATACAGATTTTTTTTTTTTATAAAAAAAGTAGGTTGAAAACAATAGATTCACTCTTATCTTACATTTTAAACACACACATATTGCACACACACTCAAATATGAATAAAGGTCTCTAGGTAGTAAAATAATAGGTGCTCATAATGTCTGTGTATTTGTATGCTTCTCAAATCTTTTCCATCCATGGAAACTCTTTCATTAAATATTTTTAAAATAGCTCAAGTGATTGAGTATACCCAGTGAATCCCTACTTAAATGTGAATGATCAAACTCCATTATAACTTTTTAAAAAATAATATACCTTTCCCCAATGTCCAGAGTTTTCTAGTGTGCAGGTGTACATGTGTGGGAGTATACCTGTGTACAGAGGCTAGATAATAAAATCATATGGTTCCCTAAATACCATCTAACTTTTTCTTTGAGACATGGTCTCTCACTGGCCTGGAACTCACAAGTAAGCTAGACTGGCAGACCCAGCAAACATCAAGGATCTTCCTGTCTCTGTTTCCCCATTGCTACTATTACAAGTATGTGCTATACTGTAGCCAGCTTTTAAAACAGGGGTTCTAGGAATCTTTCTATAAACACTTAGTAGTAACTAAACTACCTGCCTAATTGCCTATTTTAGTTAGTTTTAATTTTAATATCATAGTATGTCTAGGATGACAACTAACTACGGCCACCTCCATGACTAGTTTAAATGCCTGGAATAGTTTTTGAACAAAATCCTGAAGCCAGCCATGAGACCAGTGGACAAAAGTGATGCTGATGTCTGCTATGAATATGGGAGGAGGTAGTTGTGCCAGCCTTGCTACTATTTGTTACTGTTACCCTTACCAAGGTGTAAGTAAGTTCTGTGGAAAAGACAGGAAGAGAATTTAGATATCTATGAAGAAAAGTCAAAGAGTATTACCTTTTAATTTTCTACATTTTAGGCAATGAAAGGGAAAAAAGACAGGAGGAGGAGAAAATACAGATGAAGTGAAACAAAGAATTAAAGGGAACCAAAAATGGTTCAGACCCAGGAACCAAATGTCTGAAGAACAGATCCTTAGACTAGATGAGAAAATTCAAAGGAAACAGAACTGTTCTATCTAAAGATCCTGCAGAATGCAAGAACTCTAGATGGAGAATAGCTTGTGGACTTTGCGTGGTGAGAGCCGATTAATCAAAACAGAAGAAATGTTACACTTCAGCAGTTGCTGAGGTCATGTGCCTTCATTTTTGTCTTTAGAGACCTCCATCACAGGTCTGAAACACCTACTGCTCCCAAGTAGAAGTATGGCACTCAAATAGCATCCAACAGAAGATTTGTTACTATATACATTTAATAGATTTTAAACGAACTCCATAGATTTTTAAGCTTTTTTCACCATAGGTTGTTTACCATCTGTAATTTATATTCATTGACAAAATGAATCAATCTCCAACTAAAGGTCATCAATTATGTTTCAAATTAAAACTTCAACATTAAATTCATTGTAGGACTTGAAAGCTCACAATTAGAAGGAAATTAATTTCATATTAGATATTAAATGATATTTATTTGCACTATTTAAAGCACTATGTGCTTTTCAAAAAGATATTTTCAAAATTACATCATATTAACTCAAGAAGGGGGAAATCCAGTGGATAAAATACTGAATGTTAATATTCCTTGGGGGTAAAACTGTTCAAGAATGTGTATGCTTAAGAATAGTGCTGACGATACATTAATCTCCACTAAACAGTTATCGTTCTATCTCATGTTTTGATTTTCTGAGACAGGACCACTATATAGCCCAGGCTAGTCTCAGACTTGGCAATCCTCTTGCCTCAGTTTCCAAAGTGCTGAATCATAGGCTTGTAGCACCACTTTCAGCTTCTAAATAGGTTTTTTTTTTTTTTTTTGGGTAATAATTTTCAACTTTCTCATATCTATAAGCTAGAGTCTATTACATAGATAAATTCATAATCATCTCAAAGGCCTTCTAAAAGTAAAGGAAGAAATAATTAGGGGATTATCTCAAACAAACTAGTCTTTGTATTCTTGGCTATGAATTGCAATTGTTAATCAGTTAATAGTAATGAAATAGAAATACAAAGCCTAACACAAGGCAACTGCTAGTAACACCAAATAAGAAAAGCAAACATTATAATATAAATATTAGGTCACATTAGCTAATTAGTATTTAAGCTGAGTTTTAAACTTAGGCACTCTTTTGTTTTGTTTGAGACAGGGTCTCTCTATAGAGCTCTGTCCATCCTGGAACTCACTATGTAGACCAAGGTGGCCTCAAATTCCCAGAGATGTGCCTGCCTCTGCCTCCTTAGTGCTGGGATTAGAGCTGTGCATACTACCTGCATAAACTCAGGCACTCTTAATTGAAGTGCTTTCACTCATAAGAAAGACCATCTCTCTAGTGCCCCTACACTATAAAAGCACGTGATTAAAATACAAACACGAGATGAACACAGAATGTGAAAAAAGCATATGAAAATATACCAAAGAGTATAATTTTAGCTATAGCTAATGAAATCCTATCTGTGTGTTTATATTAAAAACCAGATTTAGGGTGAGAGGGAGATGGTTTAGTCCCTGAAGTGCTTGACATATAAGCATAAAGACCCAAATTCAATCTCTAGAAAAGTCAGGCTTGGTACTGCATACTGGCAATCTTAGTGCTGGGTTGGCAGAGACAGGCAGATCCCTGGAGCTCACTGAACATCCAGTGAGCCCTAGATCCCAAGTAGGAGAGCCTGCCTCAAAAAACAAGGTGCATGGTTTCTGAGCTACGACACTGGAGGACGGCCTCTAACCTTCACATACTTACATATACAATAGCACATGTGCATTTGTGTACACACACATAAACACACATGAGACAAATATTAAGTGTTAATACTAATCTTTAAGTGACAAAATTACAAGCATACTTTTTACATACTTTTAGGTATTTCACTCATGTCTGGTATGCTTTTGAACAATCATTTTTTAAGATTATTTAAATTCAGGGCTATTTAGCGTCTTGTTCATAATAACATATATTATGGTAGTTAAAAGGAATGAAGTAGCTCTTATAACTAGCAATGAAAGACAGTCAAGATAGTATTAAAGGAAAAAAGACTGAATGAAGAAATACATATAAGACAAAGGGGGGCAGAACAACTAACATCTACTTATGTAAATAGGAAGTTATGTGAATTAAAATTATCTCTCAGAGACACATTAAACTGTAGGAGTAATTCTTTCTCAAGCTGGTAGTAGGGAAGTGAATTTTCAGTTTTTCTTTTACTCTTATTTATAATTCAGGATTTTTTTTTTAAACAATGAAACATAAATTGTGTAGTAACTGTACAATTTTTTTTTTTTAAAAAAAAGGAAAAGCTTAAATGTTCTCTGAGAAGGATTGGATTGTAGTCTGGCCATAAAAAACTAAAGGCCAGATCTGAAGTTTTATCCAAATTCTTCAAGAGATTCTGCAATGTTCTTTGTTTACTATAGCAAAATTGAATTGGTTACCTTCTTTAAGGCAGTAAACAGAACCCAATAGCAGCCTGCCAATTCTAAGCTTGCAACACTATGGTTGTCCCAAGGATGGCCTTTCCAGTAGATGAACTTTTTAAAGCAGTATTACTATTTTAATCACTGTTATTCCATCAGCAAAATGCCTTCACAGTTAATAGCTATCATCAATATTTTATTTGATATGTATCACATTTGCTTAAGGATACATATATTTAATGCATGTAACACAAGAAACAGGCATGGGAAGTTAAGTATTCTACCCACTGTTACACAATGGGATCTTTGGCAGTCAGGCTTCGGAGAACATGCACTTATCCACTTGAGATAGACAGATGAAACACACATATTCAATAAATGTTTGTTAAAGATGAAACAAGAATGAATACTTTCCACTTGTTTACCTAGCAGATTTTCCGCAGCAACACACAGATGCCTCATGTTTACTCAGTGTTCTGAACATGGAGAACTGAAAGGCATTTCAGTTTTTTAACATACCTTGTAGGATAATAACTTAGTTCCCAGGCCTTCGACATATTACACAGCCATGCTTATCAATAAAATATGACCTCTAGTCTGGTTCTAATAAATAGAAAAAGTATCAAAAAGGTGACAGAAGATCAAAATTCAAGATTTAAAAAAGTAACATGAGAATTCCAAAGCATAAGAACAGTTTTTATGAAAAAATAACCAGGGGATACAGGAAAAGACTTAAAAAAAAAAAAAAAAATAGCAGCCTTTAAACTCCTCTGTATTCTCTTTGCTCATCCAATTGCCCATCAGTTGTTTGATTTGTTCACTCGAATATTTAGGGCTCATGTGTACCTGAATTCCCTATAAGATGTTTTTCAAATTCAGTCTATTTGGGACTTTGCCTATAGAAACATATATCCAATTTTAGAATGGAAAACAGGAGGCATCTCGTTACCCAAACTTGCTTAGTATCTAAATTTGTAAGAAAAAGCCCATAAGAACTAAAACACATCACACTACTTTAAGACTCCAAGTTTCCACCCTTAAACTCTGCTTATTTTTACCAGTGTTTTTAGTTAGGCAAACTTATCTTCACAAACTATCAGGAAAAGGGGCAAATACATAACATTTGTCATTAACCAGTGAAAACAGGACCATTAAAGAACACTTAATTTGTCTAAGTATGAAGGTTCCAAACAACCAAGGACTACAAACATAAGCTATGTTCCACCACTAACCTTTTCCTATTAACAAAGAAAATAAAATTTCAAAATGATACCTTAAAATAATCTTTATACTTAGTATTCCAACCAAGTAGAATTTAATAAGAAAACACTAATAAATAATAGTGGAGATGGGCAGAACAACTAAATGGGAACATTTTGTTTTATAAAAATGATACCATTTTAATTACTATCTTAATTGGGGCTTTATCGTCAATAGAACAGGCCTATATTAGTTGACACTAAATATTTCTGAGAAAATTTTAAGAGACCAACTCTTTCTAGATTACTAGAAAATTTTCGTTCCTATTTTAAAGGTATTTAACATTCTTTTAAAAAGCTTTTACTTACAAAATGTTCTTTGACATTTTGTCCTGTTTATTTGAAAGTAGCTTCATGTCTACCGATCATCCACAAGCCACTAAAGATACAATCTCTTCAATATATTAGGATGGCCACCACAAAGAACAAATATCCCTACAAAGTGCTAGGGAGGCTACAAAGAAATAGTCTCTGTGCACAATTGGTAGGAATATTATTACAAAGGGAGCAGGACCTTGGTGAGATATTTACACATACACACTCAGCAGCACAATAGAAGCAAAGGAGAAGCAATCCAAGTGTCAATGAACAAAGAATATGGCATAATGATACAACAGAAGTCTTAGAAGAGATATTCTAAGCACACTTCAACATGGATTAATCATCTGAGGTGAATTCCACAAAAAGGCAAAACCTACCATGACTCTAGTTACATGAGGTATCTACCTAGAGTAGTCAGGTTTATGATTCAGAGAGAATGGTGGCACCAGAGGCTAAGGCTAGTGGGAAGCTGGGAGCTGTAAAATGGCCGTAGATTTTGTTTTGCAAGAAGAAAAAGTTGGTTACATGACAAAATTTGCCATAGCTAAAATTTACACTTAGAAATGGCTAGAGTAGAATAGTCTGTTAGTTTTTTAAACAACTAAATAAAACATACACAATCACTTCAAACACTATAGAAAGTAATGGAGTAATAGTCTCTTTTGATTTTTGTTTTACAATTTTGAATTCTTTATATTACATTTGTCTAAAAGACTATGCCTGGCAAACAAATGAGTGTGTTTATTTTTATTGGAGAAAGCATGAACTTTAATATAAAATTCAATACACATACCAAGTACTTCATTCTTGATGCTTCAAGAGATGGAGACAAATTGCTATAATTAAATTTTTATGATTAAACATTCTCACTATACTTTTACCAAAAATGCTGAGCAATGACAACATTGGCTTGTTAAATTCTTTTTCAAACCCATCAGAGTCAAGCAAAAACATGCAATAAATACCTATACCACAAGCAAGAATGGCTAGGTAAAACCTACCTATTGCTGTCTAGTCCCAAAGGGAGGGGAACTGAAACAAAGTAACTTTTTCTTATAAATTAAAATCAGTTTCTTGGTAGGAAGGTAGTTCAACCCCACAGCTTTGTTTAGGTTGCTTTCTCCTGATGAGGAGACAGACCTTTGTTAACTATCTTAGATTAAAAAAAAAAAAAAAAAAAGTCATGTAGTGTTTCAGATATCCATCTTTTAACCTAAACCTCTAATATTCATGTATGGAAATAATTATCATACAACCAACACCATAAACTGTTTAAATTCTTGACAACAACAGAAGGCGAGAGACTGACCTGCCCCAGCCCCCTATATACCGCCCTTGGCACGGCACATAAAACACTGGAACGTCAGCACGGTATCTAAAGCTCGGGCCCCATCAGAGACACCATCAGAGCCCCAAAACTAAACCACAGAAAGTTGGGGTAATCTCTAGACTTTACGAGGTGCTTTTGGAGTGGTCTGGAACATGCTAAGATACCCTGACAACTAAGTAGGCACTAAATAAGAGAGTGTACTAACCCATGTTTCATATAACTGAGCTCTAAACATCTGAGCAATACAAGTTCGAAGCCTTGCCTAGAGAAGAAGGCCGAAAGCCTTAACTATAGAGGTAAACATAAGCAAAGCGCCGTATTGCTATTAAATTCCTGCAGAAACTAGTGTTTATAACTTGTCTACTCAAAACTTGAGCATCAGAACAAGGAAAAAAAAAAGTAAGTTACTACCAGTTCTAAAACTACATTCTCTTAGGTCTCTCTTGCTAGAGTGAACAGCATGACTAGCATATGTTTATGACTAGAGCCCAGAGTAGATTCAAAATGACCTATTTAGGGAGGAATCATTGGGATGGGGAACTGTGATGAGGTGTCTAGAGTCTATCATATGCTCAGTAAAACAACTGATGCTAGATGCCATGGTCCAAGGACAGGGCAACAGCAGGAAAGAACCCTCTCCAGCCTTTGAATTCAGAGCCAGTCTTTTGAGTTTTTGAATATAAGAAAAAAAAATTCATGAAGGCACAGAAGAAAGGTTTGAAGGTTACGGAATTATAACTTTAACAGTTAACACCTATTTTCAGTATATAAAATGTTACAAAGCCTCCCATTCCATGTGCTGGCCTAAAGGCTTTAAATGCTTTTATCTTATTTCAGAAGGGTAGTAGTATCCTCTTGGGGGGCATATAATCAACGAGTACTCAGCTCAGTAACTTGCCAACAATCACAAGTGGAAAGGCTTGGGACTCCAACTTGTGGGTATCTATCTGCCCCCAAATTCCCACCTCTAAATCAGTAGAATACGGATTCCTCAAACAAGGGGGGAAGCTAAATTGTAATAAAAGTTTTATTAATAGATGAATTTCTTGATTTTTAATGATCAAAGCTAAAAGGAGAAATTAAGAAAGGTCTTACTTTCATGACCCAATAACTATTTTGGGGGTGGGGGAGAACTTTGAAAAGTTCAGCTAGAAAAAGAATGAGCTTGACATTCTTTTGAAATCTAAGAATCCATATACATGTTAGGTCAATCAAGTTCAGCCCCAACAGCTAAGGAGTCAACAACACCTATCTACAGTTGAATCTATTATGCATTTTCTGTTCTGCTTTCTTCCAAATCTTCAAGGTTTGAGTTTTCTATACTATCTACTAAAAAAAGCAAAATTCTTTCCCCCATGTTCAATTTGGAGGCTCATTTAAAATGGAATAATTGGAGAAAGAAACTTTTTACCTCTCAATCTTTCAACTAAATTATGATTACAAAAAGACATATTTAATAAATGGCACCTGAGGGTTGTTGAGTGACCCATCACTCATGTTTATTATCTTTTAGTGATATTAAGAACCTCTATATTAAGAAATATAATCCCATCTAATCTAAAGCTGCTAACATCTCAAACGAGAAAAATTAAATTAACAGATGGTTCTGAGGAAAACCTAAAAACCATTTAGAACTGGGCCCGATGCACAACTAACTTACTTATCCAATCTAAAACTACTTTTGATTTAAAGTTTAAAAAAAAAAAAATCAGCATATATGAATGAGAAGTAATTGGTGTATAACTTGGTGTGTTGTATTAATATAATTCAGCATTTAGTAAAGACAGTATGTACACAATGGCAATCTGCCTAAGGTTTAGAGAATATCAGCCCATCATTTCATCAAAAGCATTGTAGTCACTTCTGCAAAACTAATTGCAACTAATTCTGGTAATTCGTGGAGTTAAGTCTAGACCTGCATGCTCACTGTAAAACATTTTCAAAGTGCTTCCTTTGGTGCATACAAACTAAGACACGGACCCTCTATGGAATAAAAACCAAGCCAAGGAAGGGATGCACAGAACAGCAAGAAAATGAGTCTCTCTCTTCTGCTGATTTGGATAAGGGGAATTAATCTCTTCCAGAAGACTGGAAGGACTTAACAGTAAATTAAGCCAGCCTTGTAACCACAGCTCTCACTACAAACCTTTAACTCCTTAAACTGATTTCTCAAGGTTAAAATACTGAAGTAGACAAAATTGTGTGCTGGCGGCAGGGGTCGATCTTACCACCACCAGCTGCATTCCTAATGTTCTCCTTAGACTCAAACCAGAAGATATTTTATAAACTTACATTGAGTTCTCACAGATTTCTCACTTCGGATGTATTTTTTTTTTTGATACATACAATTCTTTTCAGGTGTTTCAATAAATTTGCAACATTTTAACTGATGTTTTCATTTGCTTTCATTATATACACCCACCCACCCCACCCCCCCGTCTCATTAAATTATCCGCCTAAGTTTAACCAAAACTATCGGTAAGTTATTTTCAGGAGTGAACGAGGCATATACATATTCATACATAACGTCTGGGCTCTCCTGACAGGTGATGCAAACACAAGTTTGTAGAAATTGGAAGTTGTTTAAAATGATGCCATTTTCCTAAATTCCCGTTACTCTGATGGAGGCAAGTTTTTCCAGATTACAACAAAACCTGCACGTGCAAAGTAGAAAGTTAGCATCTTCGACCCCCTGGAAGAAACTCCCTAACGTACAAAGGCAGCAGAGGCCGCGGCGCAGCGAGGAAGCTCGGGGGAGCCCCAGGTCGGCCTCGGAGGGCCTCGACCCCAGGAAGCTGGCAGCGCGCACAGGGTCCGCCCGGGGCCGGGTGCTCGCGGCTAACGCAGACGACCAGGGCGGGAAGGCGCGGGAGCGAGGAGCGTACTCGGCCCTGGCCGGCTCGGCCGGATGGACGCGCGGGGCAGGCTGGGCTGCGACGGCGCGGGGCGGGTGTCCGGGGCGGAGACCCCAGCCCCGCCGAACGCAGGGCCCGCGACTCCCACCCCCCGCGCCAAGATGGCGACGTGGACCGCGGGGGAGCCCGGCGCGAGAGGCTGGGGGGGACGGAAGGGGAGCGGAGACAAAAAAGGCCAGCCCATGGAACGCGGCGGCCCGGCTTACTTTTTCTTCTCGTTTTCGCCGCCGGCGCCCTCCATGGCGAATCGGTGCCCGCGGTGTCTTCCCGGCCGGCGGCCCCCGGGCTCGCTCCGGCCTAAGCGCCGGCTCTGTTCGCACGCGCAGAGAAAGGGGCAAGTCCAGAGGCGGGGTGCGAGGCGGGACGCCCCCCGGGACGGCGAGGCGGGAGCAGCAGGCTGCGCTTGCCGAGCTCCGGCTCGGGTTCCTAGGCGCTCCTCCAGCTAGCTTGTCAAGGCCTGGCCAGACACTGCCCGCGACGGCAGCGAGGACAGTCCTCGCGTCCCCTCAGACGAGGAGGCTCTGTGCACTGAGGCGCTGAAGCAGCGGCAGGGGGCGGGCAAGGGCGGAGGCGCGCTCGGGCGCGCGGCGAGGGGAGGGGAGCTGAAGGAGCCGACGCGCGCGCCCGCGGGCCCGCCTCACCTGAGCGGAGGCGGGTTCCCCGAGAGCCAATGGTGAGGGACGCAGGCAGCCAGGCCCCACCCCAGCCCACGTTGCTCTCAGCCAATCAGGAGGAAGTCAGCTGAGCCCCAGCTGGGACGAGCTGCTCCGCTCACGTGCTTGTCTGTGTGCAGCTAGACAGGGAAGAGAAAGGGGCGACCGACGGGTGCTGCTGAGCCCAGGTCTGGGGACTCTGCGCCTCAATGGAAAGCGGAGTCTGGCTTTGGGAGGCGCTGTTGGGGCGAGTGGACTGCCAAGCCTGGGTCCTAGCCTGGCTCGCACCGCCCCATTCTCTGTGGAGTTATCTGAGGCTCGCTTTACTCCTTAGCTGCGTGGCTGGACCCGGTCGCCGCCCATCCCTTCTGAGTTTCCAGTTGCAAAAAAAGCCAACTTTGCGTTCTGGCAGCCAGCCCCCTGGTGCTAGAGTGGGGTCCCTCCTTCCCAGGTGACCAAACGCTGCTCAGTCTCTACTCTCTGCCATAGAACAAGGGAAGTCTTCAAGTCATTAAGATTTTTCTGGGCCAAAGTTTGACTACTGAGCAAATGCAAATAAAAATATAAAACAAATCCCTCTTGCAAAACCTCTCAAGGGGAGTGAAGTTGCAGAGCCATTTTAAAATAAACCATCTTATGCATTTACAAATAAAGAACAGCTTCAATAAGTGAGAGCACAGCCTGAATTTGAGTGACACGACAGGAAAAGATATTGGGTAGATTTATTTTGCTTCCATGTTGCTTTTTAAAAAGACAAAGATAGTCTTAAATGGATGCAGAAAAGGTGTAAGAATAGTTTGAGACTGAGTTTGGTGGACTGTTTATACTGCAAGAAGGAAGAGCGAGTCCTCTAACCTACAGACCTCCACACAGGACGGCTCACCACCTATGCTGGGAGCTGTGGATTAAAGCAATCACTTTTGGTCGGTCTTTGGAAGCATAAATGTTAGGTCTGTGGGTGTGGTGTTTGTTTGTTTTTAACGTATTCCAATCCCAACACTGCATATACAACACACACACACACACAGACACACACACACACACGTGTTGGAGATAGAATCTGAATCTGGGGTCTCTGAAACTGACCTGACACTACACTGTTTAATATCTCTTCTTCGTCTTGTTAGTACATTGTTACAATCTAACTTCGGGTTGTATAATAATGTAGATATCTGGGGCTCATTTAAATTGCATTCAAATCCAAAAACAACGCCCTCTATAAATACACATAATGTCCAGGTCTAATAAGACAATAAACAATGCATAAGGCATCTCAATAGACCCACAAAGATATGATCACAGCTGGAGAGTTAGCAGTGGTCTAGCATGCACAAGGCCCTGGCTTCAAAAAAGAAGCTAAGACTATATAACTAATTTTAACACTATTTTTGTTTGAAGTCTAGGACATACCTCTGAAAGAGCTATAGGATGTATATAAAAACAGTAAAAATAATTACTTGTCTTTCATTTTTTGTTTTTAATCATGGAAATTTTTTTTTAGTGTAACATTTTGAAAATACAGTGTTATGAACAATGGCTGCAGAATTCAGAGTGAGCTTGGTTATAAGCACCAGTGCTGACAATTATTTAACCTCTCTGTGCCTCGATTTACTCACTTGTAAAATGGAGAAGATGGTACTTAAGCTCCAGAACTAGGGATGATTGTAACACACGGGAAATACTCGAAACCACATAGGGCAATAGGAAGCCATCATTAAATGCGGGGGTCTTGTTCTTATTATCCTCAAATTCGTGCTAGTGGCAATTGGTCGGGCTTCTGTAGATTGACCAGTTTCAACTGTTCAAAAATGCCTATTGTGTTAGTGTGAATGCTTATAAACTCCCTTTTTTTCTGACCTTGTAACTTCCCTGCATCTCCATAAACGAGGGCAGTTGCTGAAAGCACCAATAATTTCTTTTCTTATAACTTAAGCAGTTCTCTCTGGCTAAGGATCACAGCTGTAGAATAGAATGTTTTTTGGAATAAAAATATGAGTATTGTGTAATAGCAGGTCCAACTCAAAAGGTTTGTTTTTTTTTTTAAAAAAAAACTCATTTTGGAAAGTTTAAACAGAATGATAATTCAGCAAACAAGATATTTTTGAATATGTATTATTACAATTTCCTCAAGCTTCCATTTCCCTTTGTAAAAATTTACAAATTATGATATTTTGTGCACGGCCATAAATAGATACAACCATAGAAAGCAGAAATAGTTAACCAAGTAGTTAAGTTACAAAAGTGTCTAATACTATCTCCTAATTCAGATAATCCTGCTAACAGAACCCTAAAAGGCAAATTTTCCCATTGAATAAAATTAAAATCATTCTTTTTATGAGCTACCTATTAACACATGCATTTCTGTTGCTACCAAATAAGCACATCTTGGTGAGCAGTCTTCTTTCAACATTTCATAATCTGCCAACTGTCCAAGGTTCACTCCAATTCACTTTGCAGACCTTACTAAGGAGTTTAAGAGGACATTGCAAAATGACTTCATTGACCTTTAACCTAATTGGCAGTGATTCTCCAAGGAGTCAGGGAAAAACTTCAATTTAAATTACTACAAAAAATATGGAGCAATGTGCTTCCTGAAAGTGAAACATACAAGTGCACACAGTTTAAATGACATCCAACTGTGCAGGGACGATGAGTGTTAAAAAGTGACTCCTGGCTTAGTATCTGCATCTGCTGTCGAAGTTCCTTTTCCCCACCTCTTCCTCTCCCCCCCCTCCTCCTTTTCTTCCTTCTCATCTCCTTTCTCTTTGTATATTTGTAACAATAACAATGATAAAAGCATATAATTTGGGAAGAGTGTGTTTAGAAAATGGAGGTATTAAACATATTTTTTTCTTAACAGGAATCAGAACAAAGTAAAGATGTATATTGTCTGAGTTTGTGCAAAATACAAATAGAAAATTGAAAGTAGCACTTTCTCATTCAGAAAGTGACACACCCATGGAGGTCAGAGGACAACTTTCAGGAGTCAGTTTTGCCTTCCATCCAGAGATGGATCTCAGGCCATTGGGTTGGCACAGCCAGTAATCTTACCCCTGCTCTATGTGATCAGCCCGGACAGGCTTCTTAAAAAAGAATTTGCAAAGAAGTGCCAAGGACTTTCCTGTTTTCTGTCTCATATGCAAAGAGCTTAGAACCTTTGCTGGGGGTATAACTGATTGGTAGAGCTGTTGCCTAGCATGACCTGGGTTTAATATTCAGTACCACCAAAACCAAACTACAACACACACACACACACACACACACATACACACACACACACACCAAATATTGTCATTTTCATCTCCATGACAAGGAAACAGCTAATCAAACTGAAACCTATAGTTATCTAATCAGAATTGAAGTCACAGGAACTACGGTCCTAAAAGTTAGAGACAGACAATCAGCTCAGCTGTCCTTGTTAGGGTAATCATTGTGATAAACACCACAGCCAAACTAGCTTGGGAAAGGGCTTCTCTGGCTTAGACTTTCAAATCGGTGCTCATCACCGAAGGAAGTCAGGACAGGAACACAAACAGGGAGGAACCTGATGCAGAGGCCATGGAGGGGTACTGCTTAGTGGCTTGCTCCTCATGGCTTGCTCAACCTGCTTTCTTATAGAACCCAGAACCACCAGCCCAGGGATGGGACCACCCACAATGGGTTAGGTCCCATTAACCACTAATTAAGAAAATGTCTTGCCTACAGTCCATTCTTACAGAGGCATTTTCTTAATTGAGGTTCTCTCCTCACAGATGACTTGGGTCAAGTTGACAAAACTATCCAACACACCAGATCCCAGTTTACTGGGAGGAGAGCCAGTACACAGCCAGAGATATATCAGCAGGAGCACTTGAAACTGCAGTTCAGGACTCGTTGGTTACAGCACAGAGCAACTGGTAAACTTTAAACTGCAGATGCTCTCTCCCCTATGTACTTTCCTTGAGGTTTGCTATTTTAAGATGTCTGAATTTCCCTCGAGGAACACGACCAGCTCCAGCTATGAAAATCTGAGACCAATGTCCTTTTGCTTTTGTCAAAGGGGTATGCTCGTGCACATTTGGGTTGGTGTGATCCTTTAAAAATGCTCTTAGACTAAGAGAAAGAAGAAAGAGATTTAAAGAGAATCTATAAGAAGCACGGGGGGAGGGGGGGGGGACAAAGGGCAATGGAATCTATCTACAACACAACATGAAAGCAGGAGAGGCTACTGGGAAGGAGGGAAACCAGCTAGGTGGGGACCAGGGAACATCGGGGAGGCAGGAACAGAGTGTGATGACATGTATGTATGAAAGTGTCACAGTAGAACCCACTACATTGTATGGTAACCTTTAAAACACAATAGAAAATACAAAGTTTAAATAAAAATAAGAATTGAATACTTCTAGATTTCAACTAGAAATCTTCTATTTCTAGTTGAAACCTTCTCCACTATGCTCAGCAGCCCTCCAAGAAAATGAGTTTTTTCGTACCTTACCAAATGGGGTCTACCAAAGTCAACTAAATCTAAGCAAAGGGAAACACCAATTCCAGCCAGTTCTAACCTCACAGGTAGGAAAAGGGAGAGACTCAGAGCAACAACACAACTGAGACCCGATCACAGGACTGTAGAATGCTGCCCTACCCCCTCACCACACCACACCAATGCTGCCTGTCTAAGAGCAGAACATTACACCTAAAAGAACTCAAGCCTCTAATCCCATTGTAGGAGCGTTTAGGGTCACCCAAAGACAACATGGCAAACAAAAACATAGACAATAGAGGAAATTTTACTCTCCAATTGCTTCAGCAAATAATAATAGCCTAACTCGTAGTCATACTGAAACTGTATACTCTGTAGGCCTGTCTACCAAGTTCCTAATACAGCTCATCTGTTTTCAAATAAGAAGTATCAAGGCAAAATAAAGGGGGGGGGGGAAGAAAACAGAGGAGGGGGACGGACAGATAGCTTGGTTGGTAAGGTGCTTATGGCTCAAGCACAGGGACTTGTGTTCAATCCCACAATCCATGCAGAGAGTAGCATGTGTCTGTAACCCCAACGCTGGGAAGGTGGAGACAGGAGGAGTCTTGGGGTTCACTGGCTAGTAAGTCTAGCCAAAATTGATGAGAGACCCTGTCTCAAAAACAATAAAGTGGAAAGTGCCAGACATCTGATGCCAACCTCATGACTTCCACAAGCACGTTCACACCCGAGACTGTGTGTATCCTCCTCTCTCTCTCTCTCTCTCTCTCTCTCTCTCTCTCTCTCTCTCACACACACACACACACACACACACACCAGCCATGATTTGAAATGATAAGCCAACCACCACCAGAATCGAGCTTAAATTCGGAAGAGACCAGGCATTTAAAATAGCCAGTTAACACATTACGAGGTGTACTGGGAAACGTGGACAGCAGGGAACATCAGATGAGTAATGCAGGTACACAAGGCTTAAGAAGAACTGCAAGTACTGGGCATGAAAATAGGGTGCCTGTGTTGGGCTCACCAATAGACTGGACCCAGCAAAGAAGAAATGCATGAGTTTGAAGATACGTCAGTATAGGCTTCGAGAACTGAAATGCCATGCAAAAAAGGGGGTGGCTATAATTCCTAACAACTGGGCATAGGATGATGACAGAAGATAAAACCAAGCTGTAACAGGAGAAGGGGATACCAGAAAAATCAATAGCTCAGGATTTTCAAAATATACTGACCAAAATCAAGCCATACATGCTGGGATTTCAGAGAAATCAACCACAAAAACAAAAGCAAAACAAAACAAAAACAAAAACAAAAAACCAAACAAACTTGGCGCCCAGGAATGGTGTATTTAAACTGGAGAATCAAAGAAGACAAGGTGGAAAGAAAACTCTGGGAATAAAGAGGTGCAAGAGGACACATACAGAAACAGATGAGAGAGTTGCATTAACCTTTTTGTCAAAGCCATTCTAGCAAGAAGACAGAAGGATGGAATATCCAAAACGTCTGAAGAAGAAAAAACCTGCCCGCCAATCTAAAATTGATGAAATTATCCGTCAGAAGAGTGGAAAAGTCAAAGCATCCTTCTTCCTTCAAAGTGAAGTCAGATCGACTTTCCCAGGCAGCAAAACTAAAGCGAGTTGCTGCCAGCAGACCTGCCTGTAAGAAACACCAGAAGATCTTGAAAATAGCATAGATCTGAAAACTGAAACCCCATAAAAAGGACAAACTCAGAAGGAACCAAGTAAAGGAAAAGAAAACACCTATTCTTGCTTACCTCTGACACGGTAACAGTTTGCCCAGGAAGCTGGCAGAGAAAATGTATCCTGGCTTCTTGCTTACGGGAGAGGGAAATAAGTGACTGCTGTGGCGATGGATGGACGGGAGGAAGGAGGAACTGGTATAAATCACTTGCATTACCAGTGAGGCAAGATAATATTTGGAAGTGGACCTGGATTAGTCATAAATGTATGTTGCAAACTCCAAGGCAACCACAAAAGTTTTTTAAGTAGAACACTGGGCTGAGGATAGGCTCCGTGTGGTGATTCTCAACCTGTGGATCTCGACCCCTCACAAACCTCTGTTTTCAAAAGCTCTTTACATTAGGATTTATAACCTTGGCAAACTTAAAGTTAGCAGTGAGGATAATTTTTGTGGTTGGGGAGGGGTCACCACGACATGAGGAACTGTGTTAAAGGCTTGAAGCATTAGGAAGGTTGAGAATCTTTAGCTTAGTGAATTAAGTGCTTGCCACTCAAGCGAGAGTTTGGATTCCTAGAACCCGTGTAACTCCCAGGCCAGGTGAGGTGAACAACACTGTAACCTAGTGCTAGGGAAGCCAGAGAAGGGAGTCCCGGAGTCTTTCTGGCCTACTAGTCTGGACAGAGAGCTCTAGATTCAGTGAGAGACCCTGTCTCGAAATATAAATAAATGTCAACCTCTGGCCTCCATACATGGATGCATGCATGTGCACAGACACACACACACACACACAAACACACTTATACATACATACATACATATACTCATAAACACACACATACACACGTACATACATACATACATACAAACATACAAATACACACACACACACACACACACACACCACTCTCTCACAGGCATACACATAAAAGACTCCTGAAACAAATCAGCCACTATAACAAGGTTGCAGGATACGTTTAATATATGGATCAATCTCTTCCATGCACAGAAAAATAAGCAACTAGATGTGGATTTAAAACAGTATCATTTATACTAGCACAAAAAAGGAGCTACCTGAGAACAAACATTTAAAAAAAATCTGTGTATGACTTACAGGAGGCAAACTGCAAAATTTTGATGTTGAGCAAGCACAAAGGAAACCTAAGGAAGTGGACGGGTGCTTCACATTGGTGGCTAGGCAACTGCACCATTGTCAACACTTCTATTTAACTCAACTGGTCTGTAGATCAGATGCAGTTTAATAAAACCTTCAACAACTTCCTTGTGGTTATCACTAAACTAGTCCTAAAATCAGTACCGTAAGGTAGAGATCAGAACAGAGACTGCAGGAGAAAAACAGATTCAAAAGAGTGACCCCGTCTGACCACGGCTCACTAGAAAACTAGTGTAATCAAGACAGTGTGGCGTTGGCAAAGAATAAACAAATACACCTCCAAGACTTGACAGCCCAGAAACAGACACACACGAAATGGCCACCCTATCTTTGATGAGGGAGCCAATTCAACAGGGTTTGGGGTGTGTGGGAAGAGAGGGAGTTTGTGGGAACTCTGCGCTTTCTGTTCAATTTGTGGGTAAAGTTACATTTTCTCCAGGAAATAAAGCATCATGGCTAAAAGAAAAAAGAGAGAGAGAGATTCTTTCAAGGCCAGGTGTTCAAACCTTGGTGAACAGGGCAGAATAAGGCCTGATAAAGGGTTTCCTTGACTAGAATGAAAGTGATACTAGGATATTATTCTGACATCACAATCATCTGGGTGATTCTCAAAAGCCACAGCTCAAGAGGATTCTAGAAAGGGAAGACGTTCGAGAAAGGTACGCGAATTTTTTCTTTGAAAATCAGTGGTAACTCCTTCCTGACCCAGACCCTTGCAAGGTTTCACTATATTTCTTCACCCATGGATTAGATTTTAAATTACCAAATTCACACTGTCTCCAAGGAAGCACATGAATGAACAGAAGGAAAGTTTGTGAATCTGCTTCCCTACCCCCAGTCCTTTATCGCACACCACACCAGCACGTTAACTTAGATCAGGGCCCTCTATATTTCCATGAAGGATCCATTCTACGATAGCCAAACAGAAATTTAGTTTAATCTGCACGCTTGTGTGTCATTTGCGAATTTCTAAGAAGCCAGAACCCTTTCTCATCTTGGCAGTTCTGTAATTTAGGGTTGGTACCAGATACATAAATGCATTTTTTTTTTTTTGCATGCTAAATCCAAGCTATGCATTTCACCCATTCTTTCTCAGCAAAACTCCAGGATAGCCCAGTGAGGGGGGATTCTGATGATCATGTTACGTATCAGGAGTTAATGATTAGACAGTGAAAGAACTAAGTTGGGAGTTAAGGAGCAGGAGAAACGGGGCTCAGGATCAGGCTACACCCTTTGCTTCTCAAGCTACAGCGATGCTTGTATTGGGGAAACTCAAGGCTCTGGTATATGGGGGTGTGCTCTAAAATAGCTTATTAACTATTTAACAACACTGTAACAGCAGTATGTATTCCTAACTGTGGTACTCATTTGGCTGAAGGCATTTCAAATACAGCAAATGAGCGAATACTTTCAGAAAATTTCTTCTGCCCTTTCTGGCTTGTGTGTCTAACTCATGACACTAAAGCTGCTCAACATAAACTCCTTTTTTTTTCTTTAAAAAAAAAAAAAGATTTATTTTATTTTTATTTATATGTGTGTTTTTTATCTCTCTCTGACTGTCTTTCTCTGTCTCTGTCTGTCTCTGTCTCTCTCTCTTTCTCTGTGTGTGTGTGTGTGTGTATGTGTGTGTGCAAGTGTATGTATGTGTGACAGTGTACATGTTGAAATCAGATGATACCTTCAAGTACTGGTCTTCGCTATCCACCTTGTTTGAGACAAGGTCCCCTCTTGGTTGTTTGCCACTATCTACGCCAGACTAGGTGACCTGCATGTTTCCAAGGATTCCCCTGTCTCTGTCCACCACCTGACTGCAAACATGCTAAGATCACAGACATACAGACTAGGTGACCTGCATGTTTCCAAGGATTCTCCTGTCTCTGCCCCCCCACCTGGCTGCAAACACGCTAAGATTACAGAATACAGTACCATATTAGGCTTTACTTGGGTTCTAAGGACTTGAACTCACATCTTTCTGCTTGTCCAGCAGCCACTTTACCCACTGAGCAATCTCCCCAGCTCATGAAAGATTATTTTCCATGGCAAGCCACAATTTACTGCTCACATGGAAATAATTTCTCTTCACATAACATTCTTTTAATCAGACCCAACACCTGAGCACACAACAGTTGCAGCCAGAGGCAGCACGAGGTTATGCCAGGACCACATGTGCGTCTGTACATTGTATGCAGATACGATTTAATTTGCATCTGTATGTTCATTTCCATTTCTTTTCACTGTGAAGGGGGCCATGCATGAAGTCTACACTTGTTTAGTCTGTACTTCATAAGTTTTGCTAAGTTTTAACTTTCGAATCAGATTTATACATATTTCCAGTAGTATGTGATAAAATAGGTCATGGCTTACTTACAGTTATTTACTTATATACTCATGACATACCTTTTGCTTAATGTCTTTAATGTCTATATAGTCTATCTCACAAGAAAACATATACATATAAGTTGATCTGTACATTCAGGCCTGAGTTGTTTAAGGCTGACAGTAATTGTAAGCTGGTCATTCTATTAGTCTGTATTTCCTGCTCTTTCCTTTATGTGCAAATGATAGATGTATACGTCATCTACCTGGTGAATTTATTACACAATGATATTGTTGGGTATTATCTCTTATAAGTTTACATACTAATGCAACTTTTTAAGGTCAGGTTAACTTAGGCTAGCCTCAACCATCTATATAGATCAGGATGGCCTTGAGCTACTGCTTTTCTCACCTTTCCCTCCCCAAAATTAGAAACAGATTGTACACTACCACACCTGGCCTATGATGAAGCAGAATGTGAAATCACAAGATTTTCACAGTCAACGTAAAGCCTTGATATTTATGAATAATGGACATTTGAATTTGATTTCAAATCAAACTACATTCCTCTAGCTAGACTGAACAAAAAATGTTTTTCAGAGAGGCAAAACTGATACAGTTTTCTCTGGGCAGGCCATATTAATTTCCTTGTGTAGTTGTATAAGCTTTCACCCTGAAATGAATTACAAATAGAAAGAATTGCTTCCCTAGTTTAAAAACTAGCTTTTACTTTCCTTAGTCTTCACTGTCTATAGAGATAAGACTCCGAGTTTACATCATACATAATTTCTCAGCTCCAAGAATGCTAAGACTCTTCATGGCAGATGTTTCACAATTTCATAATCCAGTACGAATCTGCTTAAATTTTATTTGATTTTTTTATCACAGTGAATTGTAAAAAGTATATTATCACTCTTTAAATTACTTTTTAAATTTATTTTTATTGTATATATATCTAGGTGTTGTCTTCGTGTATGTCTGTGCATCTTGTGCGTGCCTGGTGCCTGTGGAGGAAGGAAGAGAGTGTTGGACCCCTAGGACTGGAGTTACAGGTTGTAATTCACCATATGGGTTCTAGAAATAGAATCTGGGTTCTCTGGAAGAGCAACCAGAGCTCTTAACCACTAAGCCATCTTTCCAGCACTCCACTTTAAGGCTTCTATAATGTAGGGGGAGTTTTAAGACTGCATTTGCGGTCTGAGGATGTTATGGTCCTGATACAAATTAATATTATGTAGTTTACTTGAAGCCAAAGTTTAAATTTGTTCCTGTCTCTAGAGGAGAAGCATTTTTAAGCTTTGTACATGGTCTGCTGGACATCTGGCCAGACATTTCTAAACCAGAGGCTCTTGTTGGATGGTCAATGTTCCAGGATTTTTGTGCTTTTTCACCCAACTCTGTCTCCACAGCACAAGGAAAGCCTCTGTTTCTCTGTCTCTCTGTGTTTCTCTCTGTCTCTGTCTCTCTGTCTCTCTGTCTCTCTGTGTGTGTCTCTCTCTGTGTGTATCTGTCTATCTGTCTGTCTCTCTCCCACTTTCTGTGTATGTCTGTCTCTCTGCTTTCCTCCCCTCCCTTCTCTTCCCCTCCCTTCCCCTCCGCTCCCCTCCGCTCCCCTTCTCTTCTCTCCACTCCATGTCATAAGCCAATAAGTCCATTTGATGAAAGGTGAGTGAGAAAAGTCTCAGAATGAGTCTTAGGATGGAGGTGCTCACTTTAACAAGCTATTTGGGTGACATCGTCACTCTCTCCAAAACAACTGTGGTTTCCACCGGAGGAAACATACTACTCAAACATTAAAATGCCACTGAATAAAATACTTAAAAATAGCTTTCTTCTAGATGTTAATTTCCACTGGAAGTTGCATCTTTTTATTTTCCCAGTCATCTGGGATTTTAAAATAAGCATTTTAGAATAAAGTTTGTAACAGAATAATTAAATCAGACGTGAAACATGGATCTTATATTGCTTAATATTTATCTTAGCTTGGCTTTCTTTCCATGTGCCCTGAGCCATTGGCAATTCATATTTTCCAAATGTTGTGAGGATAATGTTTCTCTTTGATTTTCTTTTTCTTTTATTTTCTGGTGGGTAATGCAGAACCATAAGTTGTTTGGCTCCTCCATCGGAAAACTTATAAAGTTTCCTATGGTTAAGTATGTCAGAACTTGCCTGTGAAGAACCGGAGTTAGTCACAAGAACCTGATTAATTTTATCCTAGAACTTGCTAGGACAGGTTGGTTCCTCCTGTGTAAGTAGCTGTCCTGAGGAAGCCACATCTCTGTAGAGTTATCTTATGATCAGAGATAATAATATTAAGCGTACGCTGTGTACCAAACTTGGGGGTGGATCTTGGGAATCATAGACACTTCCTGCAGCTCCCTTCCCATCCCTTTCTAAGTTCCGACTTCAGCTCCACACCCTACCTTTGCTCTACTCTTCTGAGACTGTAGGTGACTAATGAAAGACTGTCCTGTGGTTATCCAAGTTTCTTGGCTTTGTTCTACATTTCGAAGGTCAAGTCTGCTCCCTTGAAATGATTCAGCCTTCCATTCCCTTCATGTCACCAGGCAACAGGACCTCTCTGGTCATGTCTATGTCACATTTCTTCAAATCCTGTCCTGTATCCTATTAACGAGTCTGTCATAACTAGGTTCTGGGTCAAGTGTCTGCCTCAAGGTCTGGCTGAAGCACTTCCTTGAGACTTGCAGCTGGAGCAAAGATAATTTCAGAGCGTAGTTAACCTAGGGCCTGCAGGAAAAGGGAGCTGACAAGAACATATTACTAGAAAATAGGAAAACATCTCAGAGCACTGTGATATCAGTGCTGGGTAGATAAGTACATGCATACCTCAAAACACGCCGAACTCACAGAAAGTAACAACTATTTTATTGAAAATAAATAATGCCTCTATTAAGTTAATTAGTAGTGATTGGGTCATAAAGAGCCATACCTACTCCTGAGCATTTTTCCAATCTCTGTTCTTTTCTTTGATGCACCCCCACCTGGCTACATTTCATCTGTCAGTTGGTTGGTCACGCAGATTTTGTCTAACCTGTAGCCTTTCCTTGGAAATGTGAAGCTTGCATATTACTCCAGGATGGAGGGGAAAAAACAATAAATATTTCTAACTAAAGGTACACACTGTTCAGACCAGTGTTGGTTGTGGGCCCTATAAGCAAGCTTCAGAGACCAGGTTATGTTTACCACCTATATTCTTGCAATTTTATGTCTACTGTTGCAATGGGCTATAAGCTCTGTTATGCAGTAGTGTGTCAGTCTAGTTGTCTCTATCTCCAGTTTCCCAAAGAATACCTTACCCAGAAAGAGGTCAATAGATACCATTGTGGTGCTGTTGTACTGGGCTCCATGAACATTGTAGAAGCTCAGGAAATAAGGGATGGTATACCAATGTCATAATTTCCTTGCAAACCCACTGAATGAACATATTGGACAACTGCTGGTGTAGATAATCCCAGAACTTGAGAAAGAAGGTCTTGGAGAACATCTCTGTGATGTAGGCAAGTGAGCACATGTGTAGACCAGGAACTTGTGTTCTGCCAACCCCAATCTAAATGATCCTTCCTCCTTTGGGGTTCATTTTCCTCAGTTGAAAAATCAGGAGTTGAGCTAAGTCATTACAGAGTCCCTTAAGATAGCTTGTCATGGGTTAAATGTGTGACTCTGTGCCGGGACACTTATACAGTGTGGATGAGCTCTGGGCCCAATCCCAAGTACTACCAAATAAATGAATAAAGCAATAAATAGATAAAATAATCGCACATAGTCCTTAGAGAAATAGACTCAGAAACACACCACAAAGGTTAGAACTGAGCAGGTGGACAAGATTAATTTGGTTAATACTACAAAATTCCAAACTTTCCACATGGAATCAAAATATTGAATATTTTCATAGTTCCTTCCCATGCATCGCCCTGTTTGGTTTTCAAAGCAGTTTCGATATGCTGTGTAATAGAGTGCACTGAGAAGTCGGACCACAGACTTGGGAGAAGAAGGATCACAGAAGATTGGGTCTTCAGATCCTTAATTACAGTTTGTCTCCTCTTCCAGACACACACCATCTCTTAAAGGACCATGGGAATGTAATGATGCGATCTAAGTAGGCGAACATGGAGATGCTAATCCAGCTATGGACAGATCCAGGCAACCTCCTTGTTGCCTGAATTCATTTGCACCTAGTCCATTTAATTTGATTTATGCAGACACAGATATGCTTTCAGGGAAAAATAATTGGAATAATGCTAATGATCAGATTTCAGGCATACATAGGTCCCCACAGGCTAAGACAAGCCTAGTGGGAGTTGACTCTCCAAGCAATTTATCCTATAGGGAGAAGTCTTGGTATAATAGGATGCAGCTACAAAAACTACGGAGCTGAGCAGAGTAATTCTGCTTTGTTTTTAAGTGCGTTAGGGTTTAAGCAGTCTTGCTGGAGGACTCTCCAGTATAATAAATGTAGAGTGGATATGACTGTTTCCTTTCTCACTTTGTAGTCAGTACTGCTGAACACTTGCAGTGGGGCAAACATTAAGACCATGAGTAGTGCATGACAGTGCATGGCAAGAAACTGTACTTGGTGTAGAGTATTTAAAATGTGACAGCATTTTAAAATTTACTATTTCATTCCATTTTATTTTATTTTTTGAGACGCTATCTAATTATGGAGATCAAGCTGACCTGGAATAGCTACATAATTCAAGCTAGCATAAAACTCATGCTTTGGCTGGGATTGCAGGAGTGAGCCACCCTGCCTAGGTCAAGCATCACTGGAACCAGCTGATATTTAATTTAGCAGAGCCCCTGCATGGCAGCAGCCAGGCACACTAGGAAAGTGAATGTCCTAGACTAACAAACAAATGCATGTGGGACCTTCCCGGGGTTCTCAAGAATACTTTGGAGAGTTGAAATTCCTGACTAAGTGGAACGGGGCCACTTCTACTACTGTAATACGGCACTGGATTATAAGACAGTGAGTGTTATTTTCTGGATGCGGGCACTCCTTAAGCCCTACCACTCCAGCATGCTTTCTGATTGGAAATTCCTAACCTATATGAACCATTGGCTTTCTCTAGCTTCTGAATAGCATGAAATCTTTTTCATCCAAAGACTTGAACAGTTTTCCAGCAAAGGGTGCTAAGACCCTGTCAAAATTAGTTTTGCTTAAGTACTCCAATAAGAGAATAAAAATGCAATCATAACCATAAATGATATTTTGTGCTTGCTCATTCCCTCTTCTAAATCTGCTTTTTTTCTTCATTGTCTAAACAATGAACTATCATATCAAAATTGTTGACAACTCTTGCTGTCCTTCATGAAATTATCTGACTTCTGTATGTGGAAAAAGGATTGAACAGTGTTTTCTATCAATACTGCATTGTCTATAAAAGCAGTCACATTTTCTATCTACAGTGTAAAATGACAGAGATGGGAATTAATGTTTTATCATCGACGTTTAGTGCAAGAGCTTTCAAGCACAGTTCCCATAGTTTGTTCTTGAACCGTCTAGTTCCCTAGTGGTACTTAGGTTTCAGCAGAGCAAACCTCTTCTGTTGTCTGAGATAGGGCCTCACTCTCCAGCTCCAGCTTGCCTTCAACTTCCAATCTCCCCACCTTAGTCTCACTAGTGTTTGGATTACAGCTCTGTACCACTAAGACTGGCTCAACCAAATGGCTGCTGTAGTATTGTTAGTTCCTAAAGAATTGGCAGGCGCCCTTCCTTGCCATCCCAGACATCACTGGAATAGCAAACAGTTGTCATTAGAAGACTTTTGTTGTCAGAGTTGTCTGATCAATCTGAATGGAAAATTTTTGTTTGTTATGTACCACTTAATTGCTTTTCAATGTTATCTGACAACTCCCAGACACATCTCCAAAGTTAGCCACAGACCAATGGCTCCTCTTTTACAACACTGGATTTGCTTCATGGTTGCAGACTCTACATTCCTATGTCAGTCTCAACAATTGGGTGCATGTGGCCAAAAGTTTGTATTGATTTCTAAAAAATGTTAAGACCCAATTATTCCATCATTCTGTGTGCCTTTTAAACTGAGGAAACAATAGTGTTACATTCTTTAAATTTATATCTGAAATTTTTGGAATTGTTTTTTAGAATTTCCCATATCGTCAGGATATTTTCAAAAGATCAAAGAGTTTTAATGACAGGACAAGGTCAGTTAGAAAAGAATTGTCACAATATAAAACATACAACAGTGACTGGAGCTGAGTGGGCTTTCAATGAAGTCATTTATTGATGGTAAGGTATGTTTAATTTTTTTTTTTTTTTGTACTTGACCTAATTAATGATGGGCTAAAGGATTTATAGGGTTAAATAATAAGGCATAAGCTTCTTTTTTTTTTTGAAACAGGGTTTAATGTAGCTCAGGTTGGTCTTAAGAACTCTACCTCCTTTAGGTCTCCATGACCTTGAACACATAACCCACTTGCCCCTGCCTCAAAATGCTGGGACAGACATGTATCACCTTGCTAAAAACTATTCCTATTTCATTCTCAAAATCTAAAAAGAGCACAAAGAATTGTAGATAGCATTCAGGAAGCATGCAGCAGGCATCCAATAGTAGCCACCAGGCACATGAAAGTTACATCTTGCCTTCAATGTCAAGAAAGAGCAACAAACAGAAGGAAGTGTGTCTGATTTCATGTACCTTTCAACATTTTCCATGAAGTCAGTATCAATGTTGCTACTTTGATGCCCAAGGAAACCCAGTAAGAGAAATAAAATATAAAGAAATAAGATTATCGGATAGGGTTGAACACTTTTGTCCTGTTGCGGTCAATGGCACTATTACTTACAATGCATATGTCAGAAATATTTGGGGTGGAAAAGATTATTTGAAATTCATGGCAAGTTCTGAAATGGTAGTCACAGCATAGTTTCTGGAGGCTCTGGCATGAGGTTGTACCTTTTTCTATAAAAACTACAGAGCATCCAAACAGTTGCTTGGTAGGCTTGTGGCCACGGTAAAACAGACCACATGTCCACAAGGCCTCGGGATGGACTCATTCAGACTTACCTGGAAATGACATTACATGGTGGCCCATTCAGCCTTCTCGGTCATTGGCACATTCAACTGTGGCTGCTGAGAATATTGACTGGAAGCTTGCAGCCATCTCTGGGTAGGTACACTGCAACCAGTAGTTAGCTGATTGCTGGTGAGGTGGCACGGCACAGCTTTCCCAGTCTGAGGCAACTTGGAAAGGTCAACCCAGCTCACGAGCTCCCTGTTACTTAGCTGAAGTCTCAGCGACAAACAGGTTGTACCATGGTTTCTCCCATACCACAAGTCTGTCTTCTTCTCTAACAGGCTCATCTCCTTACAGCTCTCCTCAAGAAATGTTTCTACTACAACTTTCGGGTTCCAAATATGCTTCCAGGAAAACCCATCTCAGGAACTATGCTAGAACACAACGCAGATTTCCAGACTAACTGAGCTTTGCAACCTGGTGGTCACAATTGCAAATTTTGTTTATAACATTTCTTTGTTGTCAATCTTAGGTAAATAAATGTCTATTGACTCATTCATGTTTCAAGAACTTTCTTTTGTTGTATAAACCTCTAGAACTGTAGCAGAGATCTGCAAAGTACAAGTATTTATCTCTAAATGCAAAGTGGATTGATCCCCACTCCCCACCCCCAGAGGGAAGCAAGAAGAGGAAGCAGAGGAGGACATGAAAGGTCAGATAGGTCAGAAGCAAAAAGGTTTCTTAACCCTTACACAAAGTGAGATCTCTTTGAAGTTATGCTGGTCTTAATGTCTCCAACGAATACTTGAGTAGATTTAAAGAACATTTTAATACGTTGTTACTACCCATTTTTATAAAGCGAAAATTTTACCTTTACTTCATAATTATCCATCCTAAGGAACTTAATTTATAGAACAGATTGACCTGAATTCAATCCTCAGGATGTGCATGTGTATGCGAGTGTGTGTGTGTGTGTGTGTGTGTGTGTGTGTGCACTGCAATAAATTCTTAACCCTGGGGGATTTTATGGCTTTGTAAGTAGAAGCTGTGTACATTTTCTTTGAATAACTCTCACAAAAACATACTCAAAACCACTGCTTTGAGGTCAGAATTTCTAGCACACTACTTAGGCCCACTAAAAGTCTCTTGCATGCTAATCATAAAAATTAAGATCCACTTGATTGTGGTCAAATCCTTTCTTTAGAGATCAGGCTCTGGAGTCATCATCAGGAACTCCAGATTCAGATCTGTAAACAAAGAGCAGGGTTAAATAAAAATGTATACTTGCTCTCTGACCTGGCTTCTGTCACAGAGCTCCTGAAACCCTTGTAATTTCCTGGGTGATTAGGGTGCTTGGTGGATTGTTTGTCCTAATAGTCTGTTTTTGAGCCTGGTTTCTGACACAGACCCGCAAATTTCGTGGAATCTCCTGTATGATAGGAGCAACTTGTACTCCTACAAAGTGACTCTTGTTGCTGATCCAAAGAAATACTGAGCAGGATTAGAAGTTGAGGGTTTTCTGCCAACTTCTGCCCCATCCTCCAGGAAGGCAAGAAGAGTTACAGACTGAGTTAATAGTTGATCCTGCCGATGCCAAACCTCTATTAAGTTGTCTAAAGTATGAAGTTCAGAGAGCATCCCTGATGGTGAACATGTCCATGTACCAGGAGGGCACCACACATCAGATCCAAAGGAACAGAAGCCCCTGCCTTGGGACCCTTCTGAATCTTGCTTTACCAAATCTCTTCATCTGTCTGGTCATATGTAGCACTTAAAAAAGAAAAATAACCCTTGTACTGGAGAGATGGCTCAGCAGCTAAGAGCACTGACTGCTCTTCCAAAGGTCCTGAGTTCAAATCCCAGCATCCACATGGTGTCTCACAACCATCTGTAATGAGATCTTATACCTTCTTCTGGGTTGTCTGAACACAGCCACAGCCAGAGCAATCGGGGACTAGAGCAAGTGGGGCTGGAGTGAGAAGAAAAAGTGTCTGAAGACAGCTACAGTGTACTTACATAATAAATAAATAAATCTTTACAAAAAACTTCGTTGTATTAAGTGAGCAATAGTAAATAAACCATTTCCTGGGTTCTGTTGGCTACTCTAACAAATTATTGAATGTAAGGAGGGAGTTGTGGGAACCACTGTGAAGTTGACACAGAAACAATCTGGGGATGGTTGTGGATGAAACAGGAGCAGGCAGTCTTGTGAGGTTGGCTCTTCACCTCTGGTGTCTGCTGCTGTCACATGGTATCAGTGTTGAGTGTAGAACTCCCAACTAGTGGCCAAAATCTGGCTGGCAGGGGAAAATTTTCATGCATTTTGGTCACAGACATGTTTTTTGTTGAGTGTGAATATATAGAAGAACATTTGTTCTTCCTACATGTCTGATGTCAGAAGCAGATTGCTGAAAGCAGTGTAGGAAAAAGTGGTTTTTTCCTGTTATACAGGATGTTATTTGCTTACAGCGGATCAGTATGACTCTCACCCAGAAGCTTCCAGAACCAGAACTTTTTGTCTTCCCCTCATGCTTTCAGGTGATGACGTTGTCATCTTGCTGATATTTGTAAGAATAGAAATGACTTACAGTGACTTGACCTAGCAGCCGTTTACCTTTACAAAGCAAAATGTATAAAAGTAATACATACTCCAGGCTAAAAGATAGCGCATCGGTTAAGAGAACTGTCTGGTCTCCCACAGTACCCAGGTTCAATTTCCAGCACCAACATGGTATCTCACACCCATCTGGAACTCCAGTTCTGAGAGATATAACTCCCTCTTATGACTCTGGTGGGCATCAGGCATGCATGTGGTGCACACACATGCATGCACAAAGATGCAGGCCAAACATTCATACACATAAAATAAAGTTAATACGTCTTTTTTTAAAAGGTAGTATTCAGTGGAACCCGCGCTGAGGATGTCAATCTTTCCCAGGCTGGTGGTTTGCCATATACTACTCTCTTGTAAGACTGAGCAGCAGCATCAAATCACAACAGCCAAATAGCCTCCTGGTCATGAGAAGAATAACCAGCACTCTCCAGTGTACCTTGTTGCTAGGTATGACGCATGGTTGGTTGCATATATTCAATGTATTTACAGTGTGTGGTATTTCCAATTACAGTGGATTTATCACGATAGAATTTCATCATAATTTGAGGAGCCCCCCATAAAATGACACATTCTAAAAAGATTAACTTATGTTTAGTGCAGTATCAATTGTTTTTCTACCTTCTGTTTTTCAAATTCCAAGAAACTGGAATGTATTTCTACTCAGTATGTATAGAAATTTTATTGTCTGGTTGTCTTAGTTGCTGGTTAGGCTTTCATCTTTCTCCATCTCTTTCAGCAGCCATGACTGGCAACCTTTCACATGAAAACTTAAGGTGTTCAGGGGGAAAAACTTGCTGGACTTTCCTGCAACCCCCTCGACAAAACCAGGGACACCTGTTCCCTTCCTTATCTCTCTCTGCCTGGTAAGAGATGCCTTTCCTGCCCCCTGCACTAATCTCGCTGTCATGTTTGGACTTTATCATCTCCCCCTACCCACCGGGGACAGTAACCATCATGCCTCCTCCCCTTCCTCGTCCCCCACCTCCTAAACTCCAACATCTTTTCATCCGTGCCTTCCCAATACAGTTTTATTACCTTCTCAGAGAAGTCTTCTTCAGCCTGCGTTCTGACCACTTCACCATCTCTTGGGTCTGGGTGAGGCATCTCATAAAGCAAGATCTTCCCATAGAACTGTGCACTTAGGAGCTAACTGAATGAACAAAGGTTTGGAGGGTAAGATATTCCCAGAAAGTACTCGGTAATTAACATATACTTAGTAAAATAGAGCTCTTGTTCTCAGAAAATTTATATGCCACTTTGGGAATGAGGCAGTAAACACACAGTTTTAATAAGGAACAATTAGCTCACAAAAGAAGTGTGTATGAGGCACTATGGAGATAGAGAAAGAAAGGACTCGGGTCCAGACTTGAAGAGTGAGAGATGATTATTTAAAAAAAAAAAAAAAAAAAAAAAACGAGTCATCTTAGATGTGAAAAAAAAAAAGAAGACTAAGTTAGGAGTGAGTATGGGACCTAGAGGGAGTGGCTAGGAAGGGAAAAGAGGAAGGGTGTGAGGTTTAGGTTGCTGGGTAATGACAGCTCGGCCTACTCAGAGTAGCGAATATTCCTGTACCTTTCCCAGTCACTCTCTGACAGAGTAGACACTGGATGAACACTTCTTGAATGAAGGAGCAAGTGAACAAGGCTGAAAGAAGAAGGGGCCAACATACAAAAGGAGGACTTTAAGCAAGAGTCTGATGTCACCCAG
Source organism: Rhynchomys soricoides (assembly GCA_019843965.1). Lineage (NCBI taxonomy): Eukaryota > Metazoa > Chordata > Mammalia > Rodentia > Muridae > Rhynchomys > Rhynchomys soricoides. The sequence goes on from JADRCH010000040.1 coordinate 985,003, forward strand.
CTTATTCTTTATAAAGATTGCTCTGGTTAGAATCAACTGACCATGACTCATGGGGACTCGCAGAGATCGGGGAGCCTGTAGGGGTCTGACCTATATGTTATGGCTGAGTAGTTTGGGGGCTTTGTGAGAATCCTAACAGTAGGAACAGGGGACTGTCTTTTGTCTATTTGAGGGACCCTTTTTCTCCTACTGGGTTGCCTTGTCTAGCCTTGATGTGATGGAACGTGCCTGGTCTTATGGTAGCTTGTTGTGTCGTGTTTGGCTAATGTCCTTGGAAGGCCTGCTTGTTTCTGAAGGGAGGTGGAAGGAGGTGGATCTGGGAGAAAAGGGAGGTGGGGAGGAGAGGTTGAGGGGAGGGGAGAGAGGGGAAACTGAGGTCGGGATGTAATATATGAGAGAAAAACTTCCTATGGGTAAATGAACTCTAAGGAGACTGCTATATAATCATAACAGGAGACGGTGAGGAGGGGTGACAGGAGACGGTGAGGAGGGGTGATGGTTGGGGAGGAAGACAGCAGGTTAAGGACACAGAAGTCAAAGGGCTCGGCAGCCCACTGTCAAGTAAGGAGACAAAGGCGTCAAGGATGACATCCATGCTTCTGCCTTGATCACTGTTGGCAGCAATCACTGAGCTGATAAAGAGATTTCTGGAAACATGGCCTTGCTGTGAGGACCGTAGGAAACACAGAGTGTGGCTTTTCTGGTTCTTGTGACTGGTTACCTGAAAGAAGCCATTTAAAATGCGAAGGGTTTGTTTCAGCTCACATTATGGGGGAATGTAGTCTTTTACAGTGGGGAAGGCATGGTGGCAGGTGGCTCTGTGGAAGCAGGACCTTGCAGGGATGATTTATGACATGGTACACTTTAGGGAGCCGTGATCCACTTCCTCCCATGAGGTTCCACCATCTGAAGACTCACAACCTTCTAAAATAGTACCACTAGAGTACCAATAGGAACACACGTTCAAAAATATGAGCCTGGGCAGGGTGGGGGGGATCTCACACTCAAAAACGGAACACTCAGTTTTGAATGTGTGCGGTGAGAGTGAGGCTGGTAATGACCAGGCCAGCTTGAACACAGCCGATCTTCCCTGTTCTTTCTCTGCTTCCTTTGTGTCTCTGGGAATCACTTCCTAGTTCCAATTCTCAGGTTCTCCTGTCAGCTGGCAGTGAGGTGTCCTGGCAAGAGATCAGAGGACAGAAGGAAGGGAAAGCCCATACAGCTCCTCCCTTTCTACCTCAGGCATCGTCTGGAGCTCTGGATGGCTGTTTGTCACTCATTCCAGCTCTCTCCCTGTAGTCTTACTTCAGGATCCACCAGGAACTGCTGCTCTTGGGACTTGAACTTTGTACTCTAGCTGCTTTTCTCCATTCCTCTGCTCTTGGTGTGGTGCTGACTTCCTGCTGTGGCTGCAGTGGGAGCTCCTTGGTGATTCACATTTAGACTTTTAGCTGTTCTCTCTCTTGGGCATCATTTAATTCCTTTGTTTTGCCGTATTATTTTATAGTGTGTGTGTGTGTGTGTGTGTGTGTGTGTGTGTGTGTGCGTGTTTGTGTGCACATATGTCTACATGCCCATGCATGCAGAAGCCAGAGGTCCCAGTTGGATATCTTCCTTGATCGTTCTCGCTACGTTATAGTCTGGATGTCCAAGGGGCTCCAGGCTCTCCTCTTCCCCACTGCTGAGATTACGGGCATACACCACTATGCCTAGCTTTTTAATGTGGGTCCTGGGGGCCTAAATGCAGTCCTTCATGTTTTCACAGTGGGCACTTTAGGAGGTAAGGCATCTCTCCAGGCTCTTAACTCTGTTTTAAATACTCAGATTTCTTCTGTTTTACTGAGGAACATGGAAAGTGGAAATATCCCGGAAGTAACTGAGTTATGTGGAAGAAAGCTAGGGGCTGAGAGTTATCAACCCTCAGAGAGCAGGAGCTGCTGTCACAGCGATTACTTCCTCCCAGGACAACTGTCTCTTCTATTGTCTGTAACCTACAACAGTTGGAGAGACCCTGGAGTATGTAAACAGTCTTCTTTATCCATTTTACCTGAGTTCACTTAGTGCTCGGCACATAGTAGGTGATCAATACTGTTTATCTAGAAGTCAATGTATAAAATGCACTGTTTTTAGGCGTCATTGATTGGTGGTACATTTTTGTTATAAAACTGAGCTTAATCAATGTGAGGAGTGTCTCATCTGAATCATTGAATACTCATTAACATGTGCAGTTTTATTACCTCTGAGATTGTTATAAGGCAAACAAATGAACAGCAATAAGTCTCCTTAGTTGTTAAGTCATTTACTGAGCAGATAAGAATAATGAGAAGTTACCGCACTTGTTTATAGAGCTTCACACATGGAGGACCTTACGAAATGAACTGTAGCTGGTAGGCTTATTTAAACGGGTTAACCATCACCCTGAATCTCCTCTTGGGTACACAATGAATTCCCCTGGCTATGATCCTCAGTGATAACCTAAACTAGGACCTATATTGCCATCTGAGCTGTGCTTTAATAAATCAGGCAGCGGGAACAGGGCTCTATGAAGTGTTGATGCCCAGAGCAGAGTCAGGTGTGTGACCCTGGGAGATATAGATGATGTGTTTCGATTTGTCACCAGGGAAGGAGTCACACTGGGCTCCAAGGGTTGCATATGTGTTGGGCACAGACTCACTTCTGTGTATCTTCTGTCTTCTCATGACTGAGATTTTCTCCTGTTTTCTGCTGTCATGAGAGAGTAGGCAAACTATGTCCCCGGGACCTTACTTTGAGTAGCAGGGACAAATATTGCTAGATTTTAGAAATGTTCTTCTTACAATGTGAGCCTACATGGTCTGTCAAAAACCTAAAAACAGACATGAAAGGAAAAGGCAATTAAATTAAGAAATTGTTAGCTTCACTCTGTGAAGGCCACCCTTTCTGGTGATTTGGAATAAATCCTTTAAAACTATTTCTATGAAAATATATATACTTTAAGGTGCTTTGTATTAAACATACTATATATAGCCCATTTTAAAAAACTATTTATTTTTGTTTTATGTACATTATTGTCTTGACTGCATGCATGTCTGTGTGAGGGTGTCAGATTTCCTGGAACAGGAGTTACAGACAGCTATGAACTGCCATGGAGGTGCTGGGAATTGAACCTGTATCCTCTGGAAGAGCCAGTGCTCTCCACTGCCGAGCCTGTAATCTACATTCTAAAAGTAAAAAACGCCACAAATAGTCTTTCATGACAAGGAGCAGCTGTATGTGCATGGTTGTATTAAGATATTCCATTTCATAAAGCCGTCATAATTTATTTAGCTAATCTCCCACTGAATACCATTTGGACCAGCTCCAGTTTTTCACTCCTGCATGCACACAATGAGCCATCAGCAAACGACTTTTAAAGCAAATAGTCAAACACTTATAATGAAATATTTTGGCACAAAATGTAGGAAAAGTGGACATGAAAGGAGTTCAAGGGAGAGGAATATTTCATAAACTGAGATTGCTCTTGATATGGAGGACAGGATGACCAGGGTGGGCTGATGGGGGGACAGTGTACAGAGGAGAAAGTACAAGGGTATTAAATGACAGCCATGGACGACAGAGAGATACACAGAGAGGCAACAGCCTGAGAGACAGGTCAGTGACAGCATGGGGGTGGGGTGGTGAGAGGGAGGGAGGGAGAGAGAGGGAAACAGACAGAGACAGAGAGAAAAGACAGAACTAATACAATTCAATTGTCATCTAGGCTGCTTAAAGTCACACACACACACACACACACCGCATGCTTATCAGCTTTGTGATAACTGTCAAAGTAGACAGTAGTATTTATACAATGTACATGATAGAATGTTATGAATAATTCTTCTGTGAGACATGTTTCAAATCCCAAGAGGATTTTTTTTGGGGGGGTGGGGTTGTTTCTTGTTTGTTCATTTTTTGGTGAATGGGTTAAAATAGAAATAAGTTTAAACTCTCAGAGAAAGGAAAATAATCTGAAGAAACCTCATGCATTGGCTGCTTTTGTGTGTCAACTTGACCCAAGCTGGAGTCATCAGTGAGAAGGGAGCCTCAGTGGAGAAAATACCTCCATGAGATCAAGCCATAATGCATTTTCTCAATTAGTGATCGATGGAAAAGGGCCCAGCCCATTGTGGGTGCTGCCATCCCCGGGCTGGTGGTTCTGGGTTCTATAAGAAAGCAGGCTGAGCAAACCATGAGGAACAAGCTAGTAAGCAGCACCCCTCCATGGCTTCTGCATCAGCTCCTGCCTCCAGGATCCTGCCCTGTTTGAGCCTGTCCTGACTTCCTTCAATGTGAACAGTAATATGGAAGTGTAAGCCAAATATACCCTTTCCTCCCCATGCCTTTGGGTCATAGTATTTAGACACTTCATTCTATATCACCTAGCATATACATATGTGCAGTCCATGTGCTGAATACTGTCTCTTAAAAAATTTACAAAATCCTTTTCTATAATTCTGGCCTTTGATGTCTTTAATTGTGTATTCTATGGGCACGGTTGAGGTTTAAAACACTCTGCATCATAGCTTCAGAGAAAATGAAAGGGGAGGCATTAGCTTCCCCTTTCTGCTGCACTTCAGCCCACTTCCTGTTCCAGAAAAGTTACAGTAAGGTGTGAGTGTCCACTTTCTCTGGACCATTACTCGTCTCTACATTTTGGGTAGGGTGACATGTATATTTGTGGAGACTTAGTGAGTGGCTTCACTTTTCGTGAAGAGTTTCTATCTACCCAATGAGGAACAATGAAAATTATTTATACAATAAACATCATATGCATATTATAATGAATTTGAGTTTCTTAAACACCAACACAGATATGGAGAATAATCCTGACTCATCTGATGTGGAAAAGGTAAGGCGTGTGTGCCCGCGTATGTGTGTGTGTGTGTGTGTGTGTGTGTGTGTGTTATATGTATGTGGCTGGGCATGGCTATGCAAGCCTTTAATCTCAGCCCTCCAAAGGCCAAGGCAGATAGATCTCTTTGAGTTCAAGGCCAGCCAGGCAGTGAAACCCAGCCCCAAACCAAAACCAAACCAAACCAACAAAAAGGGCCAAGTTACTGATGTGAAGGTGTTTGTTTAACTCTAAAGACTTAGTAAGTTCAAGGTTTTTGTTTTGTTCTATTGTGTTTTGCTTTGTGATGGAATTTTGCTATGTAGCCTGGGTTGGTCTAGAACTCGTGGTCTTCCTTGTCTCTGTCTCTAGACGATGGGGATTATAGGTGCAGACAACCAAGTCCTCCAAATTCAAGGCCTTAATTTTAGAACTTTTTTATACTCTGGTATCTGTAGGGCCAATTCATAGACAGACGTAGCTAAGACTTTTCCCCATACCTAGAAGATGAGATGGAGGATGAAACTGGCAGCTTCCCCCGGTTCTGTTCCAGGATTCTCTTTCCTATAGATAACACGTGGGAAGTAGCCTTTTCCTCTGGGAAACCTAGTGAAGTGGTCAGGTTCCCCTTCTTTGAGCTAAAAATAAACAAACAATAAACTACTCAAGACTGTTTCTTATTAATCACATCCAGTGTGGAGCCCTGTCGCAGTCACTTACACCCAGAGCAAAGGAGGGAGAGGGTGGGGCCTGCTCTAAACACTCCTAAGGGCACCTTAATTACATCATGAACTCAACACGCCCAGCCCAGCAAGTTTGAGATGACTCAGCAAGGTACGAGTCACTTGGAGCCATCCACCCTAACAGTATATAAGCATGTCCAACCACCACATGTCCTAGAAGTACAGGGATTCCTAAAGGAACACTCCAGTCAGCCCATGAACTGAGCTGACTGAGGGAATTCTACAATGCTGGGGGTCCTCCTCAGGACGCAGTCTCTGGACATGATTTGTTACCTTGTATCTAACTCTGTTTGCCAACTACCTCTGCAGAGGGTGTTGAACCATGTCCTTCCAAAGGTTCTAATTTGAGTCTTCCGTTAGGAGAGGGTTTTGAAGCTGTTCGAATTCACAACTCTTCTTTGTTGTATTAGGGGTCTTTGTAACAGAGACAGAGAGAGAGAGAGAGAGAGAGAGAGAGAGAGAGAGAGAGAGAGAGAGAGAGATATTGATTTAGTATTTAACATAAAAAAGTCCTTCTGCCCAGCACATCACCAACTATGACCTATTTCTTCCCTTCTTAGATCTATGAGTAGAACGCTACTCTCCAAGCGTCTGTTCTGAAAGCATGGGCGCCTGTATAATTTGTTTGCCTTGTCATTCTGAGAGCTATTATGGGCACAGCCCAGACATCCTGTTTGTTTAATATGAGCAATGGCAACTTCTTTACCGTAACAAATGGGCTCTTTTTACTCTTCTGAGAAAAAGTCAAACTAAAATCCCAAGGACATTTCAGTCTCTAAAGAAGAGGATGTTGGAAAATCTCTGACACCACCTAAAGGGATTCCTCAGTCTCACTCTCTGCTGTGTGCATAAGGTGTCTCTATTGCTACAAACACACCACTTAGCAGAGAGCAGGAAGCTATGTTTTGGGTTCCGATTGATCAGTCTCTTCACTTTGAGATGTTCAAAACTGTCCAATTCTGGTGAGAAGAAGAACTTTAAAAATATATATTTGTGGCAAATTTCACATTTGTGCTCCTTTTTGTATTCCAGAGATTTTATAGAGTCAAAATTTAAAGTACGTGCAACTGCCCTAGCTGTTCCTATATGTGACATTTTTTTGTTGTTGTTGATTTTTGTAGTATGCTTTAGAACTGGCATGATATTAGCTACGTGTTTGCAGGTTCTGCTTTGGGTGTGAAAAGCATGCTGCTTGGCTCAAAATAGATGCTTTAGTTTTGCTTCTCAGCATTTTTGAAATGATGAATAAGAATTCCATAAACCACCTAGCTCAGGCTGGGTTCAATAAGTAGCTGAGGGTGACCTGGAACTTCTAGTCCTTCTTCCTCCACCTCTCAAGAGCTAAGATTAATTCATGGGTGCATGAATACACTGTCCTGTGTCTCAGACACTGTTTTTCCTGTTGTTGTTCTTTGGACCACTTGATTTTTCTCTAGACAAAGAGCACACTCTCTCCTACTGGGAATGATTAGGCCTCTCAGCAGGGCCACAGCAGCAGAGGGCCTGAACCTCTGTCTGCATTGATTTCTGACCCCTTTACAATGCAAGTCTTGAGGAGCCCACACACACTGTCAAGTGTACACAGTCTTAGGGTTTAGATTCAACATAGTTTTTTCTTTAGTTGGTTTTGTTTGTTTGTTTCTTTTGTTTATAAAGTTGTCACTAGGAAATCTTTTAAGAGGCCAAGTCATTACCATATCCCGGTACCTCACCAGAGTGATGGATGTCTTCCTGTAATGCAAGACATAGTACACTCCCACCCACAGCTTTTCACTTTATTATTTACTTGCTTCCCAAGTAAATGTCTATGCAGAGAGTTGAAAGGACTCATATTTAAAATGACTTCACACACATTCATTTATGTACAGAGAATATAGTCTTTAAAAATTGATAAGTGAACTCAGCTTTTTTCTCCCTTCGAGTGTGTTAACCATTAAAGCTTTTTAGAGCATTTTGATCCCCAAAGGACCCCCCCCCCCCAAGTCATTCAATCTATCATTAGACATCTGGAGAGGCGGGCGTGCTCTCTGCTTATATTTAAGTGTCGTGGCTAACGCTTCTTATTCATTTTATTTGTGGCTTGGCTTTACTTTATTATCGCAAAGGTGGTGGTTTTGATTTTTGTTTTTCTCTCAGTTATACATACTATTTTCAGAGTATTAAGTCCACGGCTGCTTCCACCAAGAGAAGTAGAAAAGAGAAAGATGCGCCAGGGTAAATTTAATGGGAGAAATTACAACATTTAATTTGAATACCATTTAATATATAAGCAGGCAATGAGAAACAAATGTTTATAGTGTAGTCCAAACGTGGCCCTCAAATCCTTTCTCCTGCTTCCACTTGTCTAGCTGTTGTTTTCTCTCTCACTTTCTAGAAAAATCTCTCAGAAATGGAGTTTTCAGTCCCTCAGTCTAACGGCGGTAGTTATTGATCTCACTTGAGGAACTCAGCTGATCTCAGTGCTCAGTTCAGATCACAGTCACCTAGACCAGATGCTTATTTTAGAAATAGAGATGACAGATCATTTAATCGTTCCGTCCTCCTTCTCTGGTTCAACGAGTTGGGCTTGCTCGTGGCTCTATGACATCGGTGTGCTTCTGAAGTTGTCTGTGGTACTCCTTTCTCAGCGCCTCAAGCCCACACATCATTTAGCACTTCCCTGGAATTTCCGTCTTTGGAAAAGCATCTCTTTCATGTGTGGCTTCCTGTAGTTTAGTAGTTTGGTCAGATTCTTTCTTCCACTCTTTACCTAGGTGTAGGATCTATTTGGGGTCCATGTATTTACTTTGGGGAGAGATGTTCTCGAAAAGAACAGTGGATTTTTATTCTGCAAGCAACCTATCGTGGGTACTGCTTGTGGGAATAGAAATCTTTTTCTTTTTTCTTTTTTTCATTTCAGGATTGAAAATAAAATTGAACTCAGAGAAAGTAAGTGAACCTTCCAGTTAATAGTCATAGGTCAGTTGACAAGAGTTGAGACCAGAAATTGGGTCTTTCTGGTATCCTGACCAGAATTTGTTTTTCTTCTTGAGTGATTAGGAGAGTGTACATTCATTGTTACCAAGCTTTTGAAAATCTTAATTAGTTAGATTAAACCAACAGTGCTTTCTAATTTGTGTCATTGCTTATTTTATTTTCGGAGACAAGGACTCACGCAGCCCTGGCCGGCTTGAGATCCTTTCTCTGCCCTGTCTCCCAAGCACTGGAATAACAGGGACTATAATACCATGTCAGTCAAGTTTTAGAGACGTAAAAGATGCCCCAAGTTGAGTTTTCTCTCTCTTGGAAGCAGGGATCTCATTTTCCAGACTGGTGAGTCCAGGAGGTACTAAGAAGAAGGAAATGGGTTGCATGGTAGATGTCTAATCATCTAGTTTGCTAGTCATTGATTGGTCCATATCATTGCAATGGCTGTCTTTGATCTTATTTTCTCCTTCCAGGGAGACTCAGTAGTCCAAAACAGCCTGCCTAAATATCATTAGATAGAATTTTGAGAAATCACATGCAGATAAACCATATGTAGGAATTTAGATTTCATCTGCAAAAACAATTAAGATATCCCTTTCCAAAATCAAAGTAGCAGCTAAATCAGGGAAGAAGGGGAGAAATGGCAGCTACCTGATCATTTCTCACAGGAACAGTGATACCTGGTAGCTCTTCCAAAGGGAAAAGCTGAAGCTCTCCCAAGCAGCTGTTTTCCCTGATGAGTGGTATCACAGAGAAGGGATCTGAATGAATCCACACCTAGATTGAATAGGTAGCAATAACCTTAGAAAACAGACATGCATGTGAGCCCATCTTTAGGGAGCATAGGTGTAGGTGGGGTGTGCTAGAATCATGTTTCTCAAGTGCTCACTGAGCTCCATTATGATTTTTGCCATCTATACACTGTTTATATGTTCCCGTTGGCATCATTTTCATTGTCTTCATCTTCGTCATTTCTCCTCCTCCTCTTGGTTTTTTTACATGGTGGGGATCAAATCCAGGGCTCTTTGCATGCTAAACATACTTCATACCACTAAACTATATATACATCCAGCTCTGTTTTTCTGTACATTGAATTCATTTAAAACGTGTGTGTGTGTGTTTAAAGGAAACATCACTCCTATAAATGAGAGACCAAACCATTTCCCATAAGTAGAAGTAATTGTGAAAATTAAAGTCAGCCTTAGTCATGAGGAAAATGAAAACTGAAACCACTTTGATATTCTGTCTCACCCCACTCAGAATGGGTATCATCAAGCAAATGACAGAGAGGGGGCAGAGGAGGGAGGGAGAGGGAGAGGGAGAGGGAGAGGGAGAGGGAGAGGGAGAGGGAGAGGGAGAGAAATAATCTCTATAGACTCAAGTGTTTGGACACTTGTTCCCAGGTTGGTGATGTGTCTTGGGGAGGTCATGGGACTGTAGGACTGGAAGCCTTGCTTGGAGAACTGGGCCACTGGGGTGGGGCTCAAGAGTTTATAGCTTAGTCTTATTGTCATTCTTTACTCTCTGGCCTTCCTCTGTGCAGGGGAGATAATCTCTCAGTTTCCTGCTCTAGACACCTGTTGCCAAGCCTCCCCTACCTTTACAGAGTATTCCCTTACACTGTAAGCCCTAATAAACCCTTCTTTCTATAAGTTGCCTTTGGTCATGGTATTTTATCACAACAACAGAAAATAACTGATACACATATGGCCCAGCTATTCCACTCTGGGGTACATACTTAAAGAACTGTAATCAACATACCACAGAGATACATGCACATCCACATTTACTGATACACTATTCACAATAGCTAAGAGGTGAGACCAGTCTAAATGTCTGCTAACACGTGCGTGGATAAGGAAAATATAGTACACACATACAATGAGATTTTGTTCATTTGAAAAGATAAATGTAATCACGACTTTGGTAGGCAAATGGATGTGAAAATAAACCACTCTCAAGGAGACAAATACTGCATGTTGTTTTTTTTCCATATGGGAAACTAGATTTGATATTATATACGTGTGTTATTTATATGTTCGTTATAATACATGTGTTATATATTTATATATGTTCATGGGCTATACATATGTTTGCATGTGTAACAAAAGTAGAAAGTGTATTATGAAAGAGAAGGAAGAGATCTTAAGGGATGGAACACAGAGTAATGGAATTCATGTGATGTGAAAGGACACAGGAGATGGGATGTAGGAAGGGTACCATCCGGAAGAGAGGCAGTGGGCATTTGGGAGCACGTGAGAAAGAAGGATATAGCAGACCAAGTGTTACAACTCATATGTATGAAAATGCCATAGTAGGACTCTTTAGTTTGTGTGCTAACTTCAATGACAAATAATAATAGCAAACAAATAAGAACAAGCAACATTATTATTATATTATAGTTAAATATAGTTACCTTCAAAGGCTGTGATCCCCAAATCTATCTTTGTGAGAAGATAGAAAAGCAAACATCAGAAGAATGTCAAATATATACCAACATCAAATGGAGAAGGACTGAAAAAATTAGAGAAGAGAATTTTCCTTGGCAGCGTCATCTCTGGCCTCCCTATTTTGTGTTGTCCTATGCCAGCTCTCTGCTCCCCATGCTGTGTGTGACCCCTGGGCCCACTCCTGCCTCGGTACCATTGCATGTGCCCACTGTTCAGGCGTTTTCCTCTGGATTCTTGCAGTGAGCCATAGCTGACTGGTCTCTGCTCATATGCTGGTTTTTCAGACAGGTTGCAGAACTAAAATTGACAAACCCAGTTACCCAACTGTACATCAATCAGCCATTCTGGGTGAGCAGCACTGGAGTCTACCAAATTGGTTTCTTTCTTTCTTTCTTTCTTTTTTTTTTTTGTCTTGGTCCTCTTTCTCCTTGAATGGCAGGGTCCTCTTTGCTATTCGAACAACTACACAATGAAACGTCTCCTCTGGTTACTGATGCAATAGGATTTGAAATATGTAGTAGAATCTTTTTTTTTTTTTTTTTTTTTTTTTGCAAAAAACCAAAAAAGGTGAATATAAAAAAATACAAAGGAGCACGCAGAACGTCTTAACTATTTGGCCTTCAGGTAGCAGTCATAACAATTTTTATTTCTCTTGCTATCCTTTTTAATATTGGCTAAAGAATAAAATCATTGCGCTAATTCCTTGTTTAAAAAGTGAGTACTTATTCCACTCCTGGGCATATACCCAGAAGATGCTCCAACATGTAATAGGGACACATGCTCCACTATGTTCATAGCAGCCATATTTATAATAGCCAGAAGCTGGAAACAACCCAGATGTCCCTCCACAGAGGATACAGAAAATGTGGTACATTTACACAATGGAATACTACTTAGCTATTAAAAACAATGACTTCATGAAATTCTTAGACAAATGGATGGAACTTGAAAATATCATCCAGTCACAAAGAATGAACACAGTATGTACTCACTGATAAGCGGTTATTAGCCCAAAAGTTTTGAATATCCAAGAGTCACTTCACAGCAACAGTAGGGCTGAGTGTGAGGTCCCAGATGGAGGAGCTGGAGAAGGGACTGAAGGAGCTGAAGGAGTTTGCAGCCCCAGGGAGGGAGCAACAGTGGCAACTGGCCTGACCCCTCGGTGTTCCCAGAGACTGGATCACCAACCAAAGAATACACATGGAGGGACCCATGGTGCTGGCCACATATGCGGCAAAGGAGGGTCTTGTTAGCAATCAGGGGGAGGAGAGCCCCTTGGGCCTGAGAGTGTTAGATATCCCAGTATAGGAGAATGCCAAGGAGGGAAGCCGAGAGTGGGTGGGTGGGTGGGGGAATACCCCCATATCGGCAGGGGAAAGGGGAGGGAATAGGGAGGTTCCAAAGGGAAGGTCTGGAAAGGGGGAAACATTTGAAACTAAATAAAGTATTAAAAAAAAAAAAGTGAGTTCTATTTAGCATAAATCCTCATCACGTGACACCAGGGAGCCAGCAAGAATAAGGGCCCAGACTTGCACTCAGGGAAAGAAAACCCGGTATATACAAAGTTACAGTTTAGATCCTCAATGCCTGGCAGCTAGTTCATGATGAACTAGCCCACTCAAGGAGGCCCTGGCTTCATTAAGAAAATGGACAGGCACTCCAGGGTTTCTGTTTGGCCATGGGGTTGGGGGTCAGATATCTTCTTCCCCTGCGAAACAGAGGCGCTTTCTGTAATGCTAATAAGCCTGACAAGTCTGTGGCACTGAACACTTCTTCTCTGTCTTCATCCTGGATTTTGCTTGAATCATTAGGACACAGGCTAATAATCCAAACAAAATTAAGACCTATCCAATGAATAATTCCATCTTCTTAATTAAGAATGTATTTTGCACTTAAGAAAACTGAACAAAATTTGTAATGCAGGAAAATATTCATGAAACAAATATGTCATCTTTGTTTCTATATTTTGGAATAAAGTTCATTTATACTTAAGAGAAATGATAGCTTTACTGGCAATTTCTCCTTTTTATGGTACAGAAAGCTTAATCCCCTTTCTTAAAATTATTCTATTTGGGCAGCAAATCCCACACTGAACGTTGCTCCAGATCTCGAGTTATATAACCCAACAGATGGCATTCTCCTGGCATTGGCATGTCAGGCTGCTATCTGAGGGCATGCAGAGCAAGCTGCCCTGAGCCTTCCAGACAGGCAGACAGATCACATGTATGGGTGGGTCAGATGAAGAATTGCCCTCTGACTCAGCTCTCTGTGGTCTATACCAAGGAGCAAACTCCTCAGGATCATGAGAGAGTTACAAATGGTCCTGGTAAAACTGGTATAAACTGGATTGATTATCAAAATCAACAACTCTCTCCTGGGGGAGCAAACAGAGGTTCCAGGGAATGTTCTAGGAGAATGGCTTGGTTTATGGCCATAGCTGAAATACCTTAGACAGGTGGACCTTGACCTGGATGTGCTCTGATTGCGCTCTGGGCTAGAGCAAAAAGAAGTAAGAGAGGGCAGAAAGTCCTGCCTTTATAGCTTACAACTTACTTTAGGAGAAAGACAGTCTGTCACTCCTTCAGGAAGCTCAGAAGCACACACATGCACAATACATACATGCATGCATACACACACAGTGTCAAAGAGAAAAAAAATTCCAGGAAATAGTATTAAAAATATATACATATATGTGTATGTATTGTGAGATTTTAAACAGGAGATCTTTTATAGCAATATGACATTCGACTAAAGAGCTAGAGGAGACAAGGCATTTATTTATGTATCAGTGGAAAACCACCCAGAGACACTCTATGGGAAGCCTAGCTACCTGTAGTCCTTCAGTCCAGGGGACTGTGAACGACAACAACAAAAACAACCTAAACCCAGTGTGTCTGGTGCAAAGCACTCACGGAAGAGTCTTGGAAGATGAGGATTGAATACCAATGTGAGGTCCACCAATAGAAAACGTATCTTTTCTCTAAGTCAGATGGAGCTCATTAGGAGCAGACAGATAAGTCGATCTAAATTAGCATTATCTAGAACCATTGTTTATGAGTGGCCGGGGCAGAAGCTCTTTGAAAGTTCCTGGAATTGTCTAGATGAGAAATAATTGTCTGGACCAGGATGGCATCTGTGGGGGAAGCATGAAATGGGCAAATCTTATGCATTTTTAAGGTAAAAATCATCAGTATTTCTGGCTATTGGTAGTGGGGAAAAAACTAAGAGGCATCTCAGGTCCTAGGAGAATAGAGTAGAGCAGAGAAGAATCATGAAAAGAAGCCCAGGGCAGAGACACGCTTGTGGGGTATCAGGAAGTCAGCTAGGGATACATCAGGTTTGACATGGCCATTTGACTGCCAAGTGAGAGTACTCGGGGGCAATTTGATGTACAGGTATCATGTACCAAGAAGAGGTTGGGCTAAAGACATAAACTAGGAAGGCAGCAACATGTCCCTGGCTTCTCAAGTCATAAGGCTTCATCAATCCCCAAAGAATGGCAGTGAGTGTCAAAGCCAGGGGACTATGGAGAGAGTGATAATCCATATGGGACATTCCTGATAAGCTGACTATTGGTTATAAGTAGGTCACCACTGATCTTAAGGGTCTGCCATGTAGAATCTCGGCCAGAAGCCTTGCTGGCTTGGGTTCAGGAGAGTGAGCAAAGACAATTCTTTCTAGAGCATGTCCTTTAAATGGAAAGACAGGTGGAGTGCTGCCTTGACAGGAAGATGGAGTCAAGAGGAGGACTTCACAAAGCTTTTATTAAATTATACTATGTGTGGTGAAGGCAATATTTCTTAAGAGTATTTATAGCTCTATAATTTTCACAATGAAACACACCCAGGTAACATACTCATTTCAGGGAAAAAAAAGTATTACTCATGCCCAAGAAGTCTCTCCTGGCCACTGTCTCCACCCAAGGGCAGCAACTATCCTAAGCTGACTTCAAAACTCAAAGGTTCTTGGTCTGCAGCTATACTTTGCATGGATGGATTCACACAGTTTTTTGTCAACATGATGAGATTTGGAATCTCCATGGAGACACATTTCTGGGTGTGTCTCCATGGAAACTTTTCCAGAAAAGTTTCACTGAGCAGGAAGACCTACTCTGAAAATAACACTATTTCCTCAGGTGGGGGTCTCAAGAGAATGGAATGGAACTGAGCAGCAGCATTCAGCTCTCTCTGCTTCCTGACTGAAGAGACACTTGACAGGTACCGCCACTTTCATGGCTTTGGGACTGACCGGGCTGGGATGATGGGGAACAAAGACACAGCAGACATACATACAGAAAAGCTGGGACCAAGCGAGCTGTGTGGGCTGATGGGGAAGCAATAGCAGTAGCCTGGATACTCTGAGTATTTATTGTACAGGGCAGGAATGAGTAGGCAGTGGGTTTATTATACACATCAGAAAAAGGAGGCATGTTCTGCTGCTCTCAGAAGGGAGTCTCTGAAGGGGACCTGTCCCAGTGGTGTGCAATCATCCTGGAGGAGGCAGCTGTGGTTATTATCTGTACACACTGTCCATATTCATACTCACACCATGGGAAGGCCTTGCCATGCCTATGGGTCTGAGGCATTGGAACCTTTGACATGGCCATCCTCAAGTTGATAACATTCACTCAGAACTTAATCCACTCCCCACAGACGAGCCCCATGATCTGGCTGCTATGACTTCCCTGCCATGACCATACCAAGAAACTGTGACCAAAATTAACTCCTTCCTCCCTCAAGTTGCTTTGTCAATTGATTATAACAACAAGGAAATCGCCAATACAGTGACGTTGTGTATCTGGCTTCTTGGTCTCCATAGAGTGCTTGTATTAGCCACCCATATTGCTTCCTGTAGTTAAGGTTTTACTATTCTATTTGTATAATAATCCTTTATGTGAGTGTACCAGGTTGTATTCATCCATTATGCCTTTGCAGGACAAGTGCGTGTGTTCTAGGTTCATTAATAGTGCTACTATGAACATTCTAGTACTTGTCAGCTCAGTAGCACACATGCATGTTTTATTGAGTGCATTTTTATAAGGGGAATCACTTAGAACAGAATTTGAATATATTTAGCTTTAGTTTCCCCAAAATGATTAAACTAGTCTATGCCTTGCCAGAATTCTAAAAGAGATGCCATGGGCATCAGGGATGATATTATCTCCAGTGGTCACTCTTTTGTTTCATATCTCAATCTGTTGAGCATTAAGGAAATGAAATCTCTCTCTCTCTGGAACTTCCACTATTTTCCATCCTATCTGATGTTATTCAAGATCAAGATGGCTGGTGTGTATGTGGAGGTAGGTGGCTGGGTGTAAAACATTTCCTTATTTTTAGTTACTACAAGGTTTTCCAAGATTTTCTTACATACATGCTGACCCAAACCTAGAATCAGCAATGCTCTCAAGGATCCCTGCTTCCTTTAACTGGAGAATGGCATGAGAACCAAAACTCCCTTCTAGCCGGGGTGTCATTGCTTTCTGGGTTCTCTCACTGACAGAATGAGGAAATGCCTATTAATACACTCTATGTCTACTTTGACTCTATCTCCATCCCTTTCAGTGGTGCTGTTTCTTTCATTTTCGTATCATTAGACAGTGTTGTCACTTCCTGCCTTCCATTCTAGGAGCTCTCAACTTCCTGCAAGGTTTTGCACATAATATGGTTACTGCTGATGCTGTGCTATCCTATGGGTTTGGACACATGCTCAGTATCAGTTACTCACAGCCATAGTTCCATATAGGACAGCTTCGCTGACTTAAGAAACTCTCAATTTAATGTTCCTCCCATCTTCCTGGGTTCTGGGAAACCCCTGAAATTTTTACCACCTCTGTAGTTTTGCCTTTTCCAGAATATCTTACATTAAAAACCAAAAAGTATGCGACCTTTCTGACTGGCTTCTTTTGCTTGGCTCTATCTGTGGTTTAATACTAGTGTCTCTTTGCAACCTGGTTGCTCATGTTTTTAAATCATTAAATGATGTTTTATGTATATATCACTTTCTTTATCTACTCACTTGTTGAATATTATAAATGGATATATGTAGTAGCTTTTGTGTGTGTGCACGCAGACTTACAGATTCTCAAATAAGGCGGCAAAACACTGAGGAGTTCAATTGCTGTATTACATGTGATACATACATGCGTTACATATCTAGTTTATCCGCTATATTTTGCTGGTACATACAGCTTCTTAAAATCAGGCAGCCTGCCTTTACAGCCCACCCTCCTTCCAGGTTTTAGCACATAAGTATGTCTTATGTAAAACTAATCATTCTTTGTATTTCAGTCTTTCTATACATCCACTGCTGCTCAATGGAAAAGCTTAGCTTTGACCCTAAACCCATGGCCTCACCCTGGAAACACTTCTAAATCCTTTCACATACAAAAGTAGGTGCTAATAGCAGCTATCCAAACCTACCTCTCTGTGATGGTTTGTATATGCTTGACCCCAGGGAATGGCACTATTGGGAGGTGTGGCCTTGTTGGAGTAGGTGTGGCCTTGTGGGCTTTAATACCCTAGTCCTAGCTGCCTGGGAGTGAGTATTCTGCTAGCAGCCTTCAGATGAAGATGTAGAACTCTCAGCTCCTCCTGCACCATGCCTGCCTGGATGCTGCCATGTTCCCACCTTGATGATAATGGACGGAACCTCTGAACCTGTAAGCCAGCCCCAATTAAATGCTATCTTTATAAGACTTGCCTTGGTCATGGTTTCTGTTTACAGCAGTAAAACCCTAACCAAGACACTCTCCATGCTGAGGAGAGCCAAGGGTGCCTAGAGGGGTATTCTCCTTTGATCAAGTGACGGCTCTGTTGGAAGGCTTGGTCAAAGTTAGAACTGTGACCTTGTCAATTCCTCTTCCTATACTTCTTCTACTAGAGCTAAGGCTACACCCACCCCATCCCCACATTCCTGCCCTCTAATCCATCAAGTGTCCCTCACTGATATCCAAACAATTGACCTCGACAGTAGTTTAGGAGAGGCTCTGGTAATATTGTGCATTTACATAGGAGAGTAGGAAGTGTTTTTAATCAAATAGGTTGATCCCATAACCATAATCAGAAATAGCTCGTTTTTCATCTTTAAGATTTGATTTTAACTGTAATATTCTTAACTCTCTTAGATCAATGAATGGTCTAAGTACTGAAATCGTTTAATGAACCATGAATTGAACTGTAAGAACATGAACTAGTGTACTAAAGTCTGTAGACATAAGATGGAGTTGTTCACAAACAAGTTTGGGCAGTTCTCATCAGGCACAGAGTGTTTCCAGAGCGAGGTTTAATTATTTTAAGACATTTTCACATTCTGTAGCCCAGCCAGAGAATGCATATCTGCTTTATGCTAGTTTTTGCCTGTAGAGGTTTTGTCTCGGTGACATCATGCATTATTAGGTCTTGTGTTTTTAAGTGTGTTGCACAACACTGGGAGCTGATCTATGAAGGTTAATCAGATGCTGGCAGTCACTGAACATGCCAGCAGCAACTGAGAAGACTTCAAGAAAGGTTTTAATGCAGGACACACTAGGGTTTCTTCTCTGTGGTCAAAGTTGGTGTTCTGCGATCAGTTGCTCATTCGAACAGTGGAAGAGGGAAAGTCTTGTAGAATTGACTGACAGGCAAAGGCTAATACTGTCACAATAAAATAAGCAGCCCCCCAGAAGTCCACATTGCTTACACACACACACACACACACACACGCACACACACTCTTGCACATGCTCGCACGTGCAAGCACACCTCTGCTGCAATCCATTGGCTTTGGCTAACTGTATGTGTGAGACGTGACTACAGCTATCATCAAAGCTCATCAGATTTTCAAAAATGCCTTGCAAAGATGCCAGTCATCAAAATGAAGCAGCTCGTTGATCAGGGCCACAGCAGACTTCAAAAAGCATTAGCAATAAAATCATATTCTATCCACGATAAAATGTAAAGATAAAATATCTTTATAAGGTAAAATATTTCAGCTAAATGTTAATTATGAGAGAACACCACTGAGCAGCTCCATGCAGCAGCCCCATGCAGCATTCCGTCTACAAGGAAAATCAGGATAGTTGAGCCATGTCTTCGTGGTGACCATGGGTGTCAGATTGCATAAACATTTAGTGGCACAGACCTTTACTAGAAAACAATGAAGAGGTACAGCATTTATTTGTTCCTCCATTCACTTAGTGTATTCATTTTTACAAATGTCCAGCATTTGCTATGTGACTAGTGTTGGACCTAACTCTGCAGAACAGAAAACTCAGCTGAGCATGATAGCCCTGTCTGCAAACCCAGCCCTTGGGAGGCTGATGTAGAAGGGGATCACCATGAATTCAAGACCAGTCTGGGTTACAGAGCATGACCCTATCTCAACAAAACCAAACCATAGATTGTATAAACCCAGATGTATATAGTACATACCTGTATTTCCAGAACAGAGAATCATAAAGTTGAGGCCAGTCTAGACTACACCGGGAGACATTGCCCTCTAAACAAACAAACGGAAGCTCACAAAACAAAACAAACAACTAAAAATATTTATGAAGCAGGAGATCTGACTGACTGATCAGATGTTTCCATTTAAAGCTTAAGGTTTGATAAATTAAAACAACCAAAACTTGGGGCCAGTTTTCGCCTGTGCATACTCAGTATGTGTAGACATGCCTTTCTAAACAATTTCTTCCAAAACTTGGGGCCAGTTTTCACCTGTGCATACTCAGTATGTGTATGCCTGCCTTTCTAAACAATTTCTTAAAAAGTCCTTGCCTGTTTTCTAACCATTGCGTATTGGCTCTTATGCCAAATACTGGCTATAGCTCACCAATTTAGCAGTGTACAAAATCAAGCAATCTTGATCTGTTTACATGAACTGTGCTCTATGCAGGCCAAATAAATGTGTCACTTTAATGAGAGCCAAGCGCCCACCTGTCATCCAAACACTTAGAAACCTCAGATGGAAGAGCTAACACACTGAGGCCATCCAGGGTTCCACAGCAAGTCCTTGTCTCGAAAAGTAAAACTAAATTGAAATTTAAGTGAGGTATGAAGTTTTAAATTTCTATCTAAAAGCAGCAGCTGGACCCAGACTTGGCCATAGTACAAGCAGATTCCCTGGAACTTAAAAAAAAAAAAAAAATCCTATGCTTGTCTCTCCTCACACACTCTCTCTGCGGCGTATTTCTTCCTTTGAATCGTAGACAACTGTCTGCTAAGCATGCTCAGGGCCTCTGCAGTTAGATCTGCAGAGCATGCTGTTTCATTTTAATGGAAAGGTTTTGAATCACAGCCAAAATGCTGTGGGACAAGCAGATTTTGTTTTGTTATAATTTCATTAGGAAAAAACGAGAATAGCAATATTGAAATGTCACAAATACAGAATGTTAGGGTTAGGCAAACAGCTGTGTTCCCTTAAGGAAGAATGTCATTCCTAAAGCCCAGGAGATTGCTTTAGTGAATAAATAAATTAGAAAGACATTTATAATGAAAGAACTCCTCCTATTAGTTTGGCTGACGTCCCTCCATTTTGTTGTGGGGTTATTTCATTATTAAAAAGAGAAAAATATGTAAAATTATATAAAAAAGAAAAAAGAAAAAGAGAATTCTGGGTCCACCACTCAAATAATCTTGGTGCGCTTCCCTGAATACATGATTTAACCTGCGTCCCCAAGAAGTCGGTTACAGTTCCTAGCTTCATAGACCACCTGATTTTCATAAATGCCCCCCACCAAGTCCCCATCCCCCGTGGGTTGCACAGGTTCACTTCTGGCCATCGAGTTACTGTTAGCATATCATGTATTATCTTTGCAAAATCGAGAAGTCTTCAGGAGATACACCACGCACACTCCTGCATTAATGCTCCTGTATAAAAAAGGAAAATCACAGTATGAGCCTGGAGAGACGACTCAGTGGTTAAGAGCACTTGCTGCTCTTGCAGAGGACCCGGGCTTGGTTCCTGGTACCTACATGGTGGCTCACAAACACATGTAACTCCAGGTCCAGATCTGCCACCTTCTTCTGACCTCCACAGGCCTTAGGCATGCGTGTGGTACCCAGACATACACGTAGGCAAAACATTCACACAAAACAAATAAACCTAAACTCTTTTTTAAAAAGGAAAACCACACAAAATCCATGTTCATATTTGTACAAACAATGAATATTGCATCTTGCCCAGTACTTTAGAACATTAATTGGAAGAAAATAATAGCCTCATTGGAAAATAATCAGCAAGAGGGAAAGCACACACTCCAAACAAAGGAAGGGACCACTGGTCTCCGCTCTGGGGGCTGCTAACTTTAACAACTTCAGAAAAACATTTTCGAGTTGAAAGAATAGCGTAGTCTGTGCTTTCTGTTTAGAACACACGACCCTTGTACAGCGTGCTTAGTGGTGGATGCGGATGCACACAGGTATCTGCTGAGTGACTAGAACAAGGAATTCTGAGACAGGACCGAAACAGGGCCTTAAGGTTAAAGGAAATGAAGAGATTTAACTGGAGAGGGCTCTGCAGGGACACGACAGAGAGTTCTGTTGAAAGACATGTTTATACAGAGGATGAGAGACTTAGTCTAAGTCACTCTAAGAGGCAAAACAAGCAACTGCATGGAGAAGACGTACAATTAAAGTCTCTCCAGATGGAAAGCCTTATAAGAACCTTTGACCATTCGAATTCTTACCTAGTTCCCTCATCTTCCTGTCTGCAGGAGCTCATTCATTCAAAAGCACATTTTAGCGAGTTGTATACTTATCTCTAAACTTAGCAAGTTGTAAAGATTAAGCTCGAATAGCTTTTTCATGTGTCAATCATCCCTCAGTAAAGTAACTTTAAAACCAGCACTGCCAACAACCACCGTTGACAACTGTATTGAGTATGTGTGTGTGTGGGGGGGGGAACAAACAGGGCCCCGTTGTCTCATTCACTGTCTCTGCTGGTGAAGGAGAGACGAAGGAAATCAGACACAACAAAGCCAATCGCTTAAGCTAACGATACAGGATTACAGCATCACTTGAAAAGAAGAGCAGAGGCAGGGAAGAGCGGTCCTGAATTGCACGCAAGGTCTGGGTGGGATGTTCACACTGTTCCCTGCAATCTTTGAGAACCCTGGGCTATCCCTTTCTCCTTACCTTCCCACCTCTGTCTGCAGCTGTGTAACGACCTATGTGTGAGAAGGATGTCCTACCTCCTCCTTCTTACTTCTGCCTTCAGATCGCCACCAAGTTGTTTTTAATGTTTGTTTTGAGGACAGGGACCTGTGTATCCCAGCCTGACCTTAAGCTTGCTTTGTAGCCAAGGATAACCTTGGACATCTCTCTTCCTCCTCCTTCCACCACTCAGTTTGTGAAGTGCTAATGGCCAAGCTCAAAGTTTTTTGAGGGTCAGTCAAGCATTCTACCAACGGAGCTACATCCTTGTCTCCCCCCCACCCCCACTGAATTTTGACCACCTTAATTCTCATGACTCCACCCACAAAGCCATTAGAATGGTCACTGATTATTCCTCACCAGGCCAAATCACATCTAATAGTTTGCAAGTGACAGGGTGTGACGTTGCATGAGATCTTAGTGTGGCTGGAGAAATCAGATGATTCTCTGTGTGTGTAAGTGGGGGAACAGTACCACTCCCTTAAAGATATGTCTGTGCTCAAATTCTAGACACTGTGAGTATTACCTTATTTGAGAAAAAAAACCCTGAAGACCTACATAAAATTAAGGATCTTAAGATGAGATTTCCCTGGTGTCCCTAGGTGGCCTTCACTGTAATACCAAACATTATTACAATAGACAGAGGAGGAAAGAGAAACAGACACAAAGCAGAGACTGCAGAGATGTGCTTACAAGCCAAGGAAGCCAGGTTGCTGGCAGCCCCCTGAGGCTGGAAGTGGCAAGAGAGGTCATTAAGTCTCAGAAGGAGTCGATTTCAGATTTCTGGCCTTCAGAGCTCTGAGAAAATACATTTGTTGTTGTTTTAAGCTGACCAATTTGTGATGATTTGTTCCTACACTCCCAGAAAATCTCTCTTGAACCACTGTTAACAGCTGTCCACCCTGCAATCAGGAGGCAACACTGACACACACACACACACACACACACACACACACACACACATCACTATGAACACGTTGCCATCACTCTCCAGCCTTTAGCAGCATTTTGGTTTCCATGGGTCCACTTGAGGTACAGACGTGAAGGTTTACAATACACGAAGCTACTGACTATCCCTCCAGCGAAAGAACTCCTACGCAGAAAAGGGCAGAACTGAGAGGGGACTTCCCGAGCATCAACACTTTCATGTAATTACAGAGCAAAATGAAAAACAGAGAAGAGACTATTTTGAGCCTGGCATATGCCATTAGATTCTCAGAACATATGATGGCCTGTTGCTGACGGCTGGGTGTCCCCTGGTACAGTCTCATTCTCTGTCTTTCCCCCTGGAATGGCTAGGGGCCAGTGCCAGCTCATTTCTCCTTCCTGACCCAACTCACTTGCTTAGACTAGTTGGCCTGCATGTAGCCAGTTCCCCTTTTCTTGAAATGCTTTTCCTGAAGTTAGCCGGCCCATGGATTCTTCTTCATTGTGTGAAGCCAAGTTCATGCCTCATTTGCTTCCACTCAAAGTTAGATTATGGAATCTCTTTTGCAATGACCTTACTTTTTTTTTTTTTAAACAAAATATGAAGCCTTATTTTATGCACTGCACTATATTATAATTCTTTCTCTATCCATTTCTTTGAAGGTCAAGTTATTTTAAACACATTTTAGTGCCCTCCATGCCTTGTACATCAGCCGATGCCGGTCCACTGAATTATATTGATTTGGATTTATATTCTGGAATTGACGACCTTATTTAAAAGCTGCATTACTTCTTTCCTGATCATGAATACCACTAATAGCACTGTGAGGCTGCAATATTGGATTTCATGGAATGGATTTGAGAGTTGAGGACATGATGGTCTGCCTTACCCAAGGCTGATGCTGAAAGGAAATATTTCATCCCAACAATGAGAAATAAAGGCAGTTTTGAGAGTGAATCAGAATTTTCTCCTGCTGTTCTTCCTGTAGATTTGTTCTGGGTCCCAGCATTTCTATGTTACCTTCTATTTGTGCTGACTCTGTGTAGCTTTCCAAGGACTACTGAGATATCCTGGTTTTTTTTTTTCATAGTGACAGAGAAGAGGACGGTGGCTCAGGCTTCCCCTGAGGGGTTGGAATAAAAATATAACAGTGCATCATCCGCAGGTCCTCTAAATGGCACAAAGGAGGCCTCTTGGTAAAAAGCAGAGCTCCCGCCCTTGTCCTTAAACTGGGATTCTGCCTGGGCTATTTTGGGCCTTGTTTCCAGTTGCCTCTGGCCAGTGAAAGGATTTCACACTCACTGCTGCCACTTCTCATTATGGCCCCTGCTGCTCTGGTCTCAGAAAGGCTTCTCCCAGGCTGATGAGCTCAGACTTCTGAAACAAGCAGGTGTAACTGGCCTGCCCCACTGTGCCTGGGAGACACTCCCGGCAATGTGGGCAATGTGGTTTGCTTGTGTTTGCAGATAGGGACTCCTGTCGCCTTCCAGAGAGATAGTTATTTCCTACCTTAGCTATGAGAGATTTGAGTCCTTCCTTAGGAAGTTGCAGTCTGCAGTGTGTTCAGATAAATGTGAGTGTAGTCAGCTTTTCTTAATGAGTCTGTCCTGAGAAACAGACCCATGTGGAAACACGGAGAGGTCTGGCAGCACGCTGAGGTCCAGAAGGACTCTTCCAGAGGGGAATCCCAGTAGAGTAAGTAAGAGGGGGCAGGCCATATTTCCTCATCTTTCCTCACCATGGGGTCCATCAGGCTGCCTTTGTTCTTTGGACTCACTGCCTCTCTGAGAATTAGAGCCATAGAGCCCCAGTTCTGTGTCCCAGTCATATTGTAGCCCAGTAGTGTGCTCTTTAACTTTTCAAGCCTAGGAATAGTTACCTCATACTGATAGGGACCTCAGGCCCTCCTCCCAACGCCCTACCACAGCTGGTACACCTGCACAAACAGTACCTTGTAAATCTCCATTCTCCAAAGTTGTTCTCTATTTGCTGTTAGGCTCTTACTGATAGTTCTCCTGGATTGCAGGAACATAAGACTATATAATTAACAAGGATCTTTAGAGGCTTCGGAGGAATATTTGGATTCAATAACCAGAGACTCAGAATTTCAGTGAAAAGAAGATATATGGAGAGAGTATAGGTGAATTTAAACAAAGATTAAGTACAATAAGGGGCAAGCAGTCCCTCTAAGAACTAGAAAGACTTCATATCTCTTCAGAGGTGCCAAAATTTCTTGCCGGGAGCATCTGTTCCAGTTTCTCTGTGGAGCATCCTCTTCTGGCCTTTTGATCTCTCCTTCACACACCTTTCCTGATCACTTAAACTTGAGCACAGTTTTTGGCTTTGAGAAATACTGACTTCGGTCTTCACCTTTCAGCCAGCAGTTTCTCCCGCTAATTAAGTAGAAATTATCCAAGTATAAAGCAATTAATAAGTAAGCTAATGAGTGTAATCATTAATAAGAAGATGAAAGCAAACTCAAATCTCTTATGGGAAACAGAGCACACATGGATGTTTGTCAAGAATGGAAAGGTAAATTGGCTAAGGTACACACCTACCCATCTCTGTAGGCTCACAGATGCTGATTGTTGTGGTTAACTTTCTACCGCTGTGATAAAACACCTTAACCAAAAGCAATGTGTGTGTATGTGTGTGTGTGTGTGTGGGGGGATGGTTAGTTGACCTGCAGGTTAGAGTCCATCCTCAGGAGAAGCCATGGCAGAAACACAGACAGGAATCTGGAAGCAGTAACTGAAGCAATGACCATACAGAAGTATTGTTTACTAGATCAATCCCCAATGGCTTGCTCAACCTGTTATCTTATACCATCCAGGACCACCTGCCCAGCAGCTGCAGTACCCCAGTGAGCTGGGTCCTCCTATATTCATCATTAATTAAGAAAATCCCCTACATAAACTGGGTGTGGTGGTGCTCACCCTTAATCCCAGCACTTGGGAAGCAGAGGCAGGCAGATCTCTGAGTTCAGGCCCAGTCTGGTTTACAGAGTGAGTTCCAGGACAGCCAGGGCTACACAGAGAAACCCTGTCTCGAAAAAAAAAAAAAAAAAAAAAAGGAATAAAAAAGAATGTCCTATAGGCAATCAATGTAGTGTACTGGCTGACAACCCTAGTGTGCTGGCTGGTTTTGTGTCAACTTGACAGAAGCTGGAGTTATCACAGAGAAAGGTGCTTCCCTTGAGGAAATGCCTCCATGAGATCCAGTTGTAAGGTATTTTCTCAATTAGTGATCAAGGGGAGAGGACCCCTTATGGGTGGTATCATCCCTGGGCTGGTAGTCTTGGGTTCTATAAGCAAGCCAATTGAGTAAGCCAGGGGAAGCAAGCCAGTAAATAACATCCCTTCATGGCCTCTGCATCAGCTCCCGCTTCCTGACCTGCTTGAGTTCCAGTCCTGACTTCCTTTGGTGATGAACAGCAGCATGGAAGTGTAAGCTGAATAAACCCTTCCTCCCCAACTTGCTTCTTGGTCATGATGTTTGTGCAGGAATAGAAGCCCTGACTAAGATACCTAGTTTGTATCAAGTTGACATAAGACTAACCAGGACAGTAACATATGTCTATTTATATATCTATAGTTCTTGGGAATGGAAGTGAAGTCACACAGGCAATTAAAGAAGACATTGCTTTTTGGGGGGACAAACTGGGATAAAAAACAGAGGTTTTTCAGAACAGAGCACTCTAGTGACACTGCATCCTGGTTTGAAAGTTCTGGAAGCTTGGGATATGATGTAAATAAATTCATAGCCAGTGAGCCATGGTGAGACATGTCTAAAATTCTAGCACCTGGGAGATAAAGGCAGGAGAATCAGGAGTTCAAGGCTGTAAGCAGCTATATATCTAGTTCTAGACCAGCCTGGAAATCAAGCACCCTGTCTGAATCAAACAAACAAACAAACAACCCAAAGCAGACATCATCATAGGTTCTATGCAAAATTCAAGTTCATTTGACTTTAGGAGATGCTTTAAGAAGGCTATATAACATGACCTATGACCCTTTGTGGTGTGCCAGCTCCCTGAGTAAAAATACTGATCAAAACCCCTCATCTCAGATAAACCTGGTGCATAGGACTGAATTGTAGATAAGAGTAGAGGACCAACACTGGGTAGATTTCAGCCAGGACAACATTTTTGCTAAAAACCATTTACTTTAAAATTCTTGTTTTATATGAGTAAATTGAGATGCAGGAGAGGCAAGTAACCTCCTCAGTCACACAGAGAGCTGAGGTCATTTATCTCAACTGCCTTTTAGTTAGTTAACTGTGAGACTGGCTCTGTTTTCAAATTCTGGATATTCAGGATGGAGGAAGACCTCAGTGTTCATGGAAAACCCTGGGGACAGTGAGCTTCATAGGAGGTTGGTAAGGTGGCAGTTGCATTTAGTGTCTCAACTGAGACCACTGGGAGAAAGAAAGAAGTATGAATAATAAATTAGGCCAGAACATTAGGTCAATTTGAGGTTGTCTATAGATAAGAGGCCTCCACAAGTAGTAAAGGTGTACAGCTATAGTTCTGGGGGAACCCAGTGTAGACTCAAAAATGGGTTCCCTGGACAGGTCTTTGTCCATTTTATTTGTCAGGTTCTCATCCTCTGGTTACTAAACCAAGTAGAAGATGGAAAGTCTGTAGCCTTAGGCTGAGGTTCTTCATATAATTAGGGGGTTAGTGTTCCCTTTGATGGGAAAGGGGAACCATTTATCTCTCTAATTACAGACCATTAGTATGTTGGACAGCTCTCAGAAGCACACTTGCCTCATCAAATTATGGGGTAAGGCTTTTCAGTTTAATACTCACTTGAGGAACAAAGAATTCATCATATCAATTCCACTACCAGTTTTTCTCTGTTTTCTTACATTTTATCATGAATAGATAAGAGATTGAAATCCTTTTCATCGAAGATCTTTTTCCTCATTTGGCATTCTCATAAACAGAGAACCAAGCTATAGTCTCTGCTTCCAGGTCATTGACTATGAGTATTTGTTGTCATATGACACCATGCTAAGGTCTTGTGCTGACTGAAGATCTATGCTGCACTGTAGGAAGCCAGGATGAGTGTAAGTCCCGTTTTCCCCATTATGTAGAAGAACAGGATCCATGCTTCTAGGTAGAGCAAAAGAAAAGCTTCTGCCAATGACTTAAGTCTACTTTTTCCAAATGAACCTACAGACTAATGGTTTGAAGAAAGAGCACCATGGCCAAGGAGTATTACAGCTAAAATCTTTCAGGTAATATTCTTCTTCAATTTCGAAACACAAAACTGTTCTTTCAGTGTTTTGGTTACTTTTCTGTAATCAGTATAATAAAGCACCAGGCCAAAGGCAAATTATAGAAGGAAGGTTTCATTCACATTTATGGTTCTAGAGAGTTAGGAGTGGTGGAGAGACGACTTGGCAGGCATGACAGCTAATATAGGAAGCTGAGAGCTCACTCACATCCTCCATGGAAAGTGAGAAGCAGAGAGAGTGAACTGGAAGTGGCGTAGAGCTTTTAAACTCTCAAAATATATTCCCAGTGTTATACTCCCTCCAGCAATGCCACATTGCCTAAACCTTCTCAAACATTTCATTCCAATTACTACAGTCAGATGGGCAGGCTCTCATGCTTACATACCTACATTGAGTATGCTATCTCCCTAACCAAGTCAGTCAAATTTTAATACCTATTGTTTTTATAATTGAAAATGTTTTTCCCCATAAAGTATATTCTGATCGTGGTTGCCCTTCCTTTGTCTCTACCCAAATCCTCTCCATCACCCCCCCCCCCGGGGGATCCAACTCCATCTCTTCTGAAACAAACCAATAAACAAACAAATAAACCAGAATAAAATAACACACACACACACACACACACACACACACACACCATACAAACACAAAACCAGAAACCATAATAGCTAAGTAAAAACGCTCAAACTAAGCACTATGAGACAAAATATCTCCAAAAATACCATTGAGTTCATTTTGTGTTGGCCATTTACTGTCAGGCATGGAGCTGCCTTTAAGTGTTTTATATACCCAGCGAGACTCAAAATTTATCCTTTGTAATTGGTTGTCAATTGGAGATAGTTTCTAGGTTAGGGATTAGGGCTCATGCCTAGTTCCCTCTCCCCGCTAGGACCCCTTTGAGCTTGGATCTGTTTGTAAAGGCCCCATGCATGCTGCCATAATCTCTTGTGAGTTCATATATGTTAATCTTGTTGTCTTTGGAAGACACTGTTTCTTTGGAGTCTTCCATTTCCACTGGCTCTAAGAATCTTTCTTCCTCCTCTTCAGCATAGTTCCCTGAGCCTAAAAGGAGGGGTTTGATGAGGAATGAGTATTCCAAGGTCTCTCAATCTCTGCATATTGTCCAGTTGTGGGTCTTTGTGTTAATTTCCATCTACAGTAGGGGGCAGTTTCTCTGATGAGGGCCGAGTGAGACACAGATCTGTGGCTATAGCAGAATGTTCTTAGGAATCTTTTTTGGGGGAGGGGCTATGTTCTTTTAGCAGAACAATATCTGGCTTACCATTAGGACCATAACTTATCTAGTCTCAGGTTCTTGGCTACATGAGCAGTTCCAGGATAGGTTCCATCTCATGAAGTGGTCCTTAAATACAATCAGACAGTGGTTGGTTACATCCACAGTGTTTGTAGTATGATTGTACCAGTGTATTGTGCAGATCAATCACCACTGTAGATCTTTAATGCCTCTTCTTAATAATTGTTTGTATTTCCATAATTTCCAATAATTGTTTTTATTTCTTTCCACAATTGTCACAAAGTGACTGTGCATTGTCAAGCCAAGTTCTGGTCTAGGCACACAGCTAGCAAAGGATTTCTTTAGGAAACATGAGCTTAATGTTTGCCTGAAAGTCTCATGCTTAGGTCAACATGGAAGAGGAATATTCTCTCTGTCCAAGTTAGAATCACTATTCTTTTTTCTTGATTTCCCAGCTAGGTTTCCTTAGAGTCAAAATGGCAACTCCACACTTTACAGTGACACAAAATGCCTTTGAAGCATCACATATCTGAAAAGGGCAATCCAAAGGATGTTATTCCTTATTCTTCAGATTCTAATGTCTAGAATCTCGAATCTAGATTGGATAACATTTCTCTCTGTGTTGAGATAACACAGCTTTCAGCCATAGTGTGTACATAAACCTATGCCCTTTGTGTGATATAAGAAATCCCATTTCTATAATTTATTTTCCTACTCACAGGTAGGGTTTTATTCCCTCTTAATCCTCCTAAGTCTAACACAAAAGGAGACTGCTTCATAGGTGAGTCTGCCAGGAAAGAAGGAGGAAGTCAATTAGCCATGGAGTCAGGATTTTTTGGAATGTAGTTCTGGGTAGGTAAATGTGCTATTTCTGAGTCATTCCACTCCAAAGGGGCTAATGTTGCACCTCCCAGTTGACCTTAATTTTACAAAATCCAAGTGAAAGATCCCACAAACTCATTGTTGTCATTGATGCTACATGAAAGATCAGGTAGCGTTTAAGACAAGAACCTACCTGAGGTATGCAGTCTCGACCACGATACTTTTCTCTTTTCTTTTGAGGAAACACAAGGTTTGCACTGAGGAATTAAATTGGTAATGATCAATAGTAAGTTATTCTGTTCCATTCATGCTTGTCACATGAGGATGGAACATCAGCTCTTTAACTAGTACAATACTGATCTCAACACTGAGGAGGCTAGCCTGGTCTACAGAGCAAGTTCCAGGACAGCCAGGGTTACACAGAGAAATCCTATATTAATCATTAATCAAGAAAATTCCTTATATAAACTGGGCATGGTAGTGCACATCCTTAATCTAGTAGTAGGGAGCTAGAAACAGGTAGGTCTCTGAGGTCTCTGAGTTCAAGGCCAGCCTGGTCTACAGAGTGAATTTTAGGACAGCCAGGGCTACACAGAGAAAACCTCATCTCAGAGAAACAAAACAAAACAAACCAAAAAAACCAAAATCAATTTCACACAATCTTCCTAATTAAATACCTTTACTTCATTAGAATTCAATTTTATGCCTTCAGAGTTTTTATAACAGGGCAGAAGAAGTTCTTTAGAATTTTATAAAATTCCAGTTGACATTATGTTCCATTTTCTTAGGACAAAAGAGTAGTTCATCCTTAAATCTAGATAAAAACATTTTATTGTAGAGCATCACACATCTTCACATATAGTCCAATGTGTTTCTATTTTTCTCAAAGCCACTAAAATCCTCTAAGTGATACTCAGTGACTAGCTGTAGCAATTAATTTAGTTCAAGTATGTAATGAATTTTATCTTTCTAATTTAAAAAATTTGGAAATTTGTTTTTAAGTATAATAGCTTATGCCAATCATAATGAAATGGGAATGTTATAAGTGTAAAGGAGATTAGGGTAGCCAGTTATATGCATAAATTTATATGCTTGATTGCTGTTTTTAAAAATTCCAATTATTTATGGGGAGACGGTTCAGTAGTTGAGAGCACTGGTTGTTCTTCCAGAGGATTTGAGTCCAACTCCCAGCACCCACATGGCTACTAACAACCTTCTGTAACTCTAGTTCCCAGGAATGAGTCCCTCTTCTGGTCCCCATGGGAACTGCATGCATATGGCACACAAACGTGCACCATACACATAAAATAAAAAGAGCTAAATCTTCCTTCCTTCCTTCTTTAAAGAATTCTGATTAGCTAAGGGCCAAAAGACTCAACTGTTTTGGTTTAGCATTGGTCAGTATTTAAGATACTGGATGTTGTAGTGGTTTTAAATAGCAAGTTAAAAATCTATATATTCTTTTGGATACAATTAGGAGTCTTTATCACAAAATTAATTTCCCTACTACTTTCCAAATAAATCAGTCAATGGTCAAAAGTAAACATTGACTGTTCTATTATTATTATTTTTTTTATTTTTTGTTTTGTTTTGTTTTTCGAGGCAGGGTTTCTCTGTGTAGCCCTGGCTGTCCTGGAACTCACTCTCTAGACCAGGCTGGCCTCGAACTCAGAAATCCACCTGCCTCTGCCTCCCAAGTGCTGGGATTAAAGGTGTGCACCACCACTGCCCTGCTCTATTATTATTATTTTTTTTG
Source organism: Rhynchomys soricoides (assembly GCA_019843965.1). Taxonomy (NCBI): domain Eukaryota; kingdom Metazoa; phylum Chordata; class Mammalia; order Rodentia; family Muridae; genus Rhynchomys; species Rhynchomys soricoides. The sequence goes on from JADRCH010000040.1 coordinate 1,017,143, forward strand.
ATCAATAAGGTTGTAGATTAAGAGTTCACATATGCACATTCTTTCCCGCCATGCCTTGGTGGAAAACAGAAATATATTCACATAAAATAAGTACCATATTGCCTGGGGGAGAGGTGAGCTTGAGTTGAAAAAACTGAATTGGACTTATGCGACAGTTTTACTGTGATATATGTATTAACGATAGTCAATTTTGATTCATGGAGTAAGTGAGTTCATGTTTCTTCTTGTTCCAACTTAGGTAGGAATTGTAGTTCATTAGGATACCCACTTCATCAACAATACACAGGATAATTACAACTAAAATACAGGTGCTATTTTATGATTTATAAAGTGGATAGGCAGGCAGCCAAAACTTACATCAAATTGTGCATCAACTACCTATTATACTCAGACTTGCAGTATAATAAAAGTGAAAAAAAAACAAACCACATGAACATGAACATAAAATGAATAACAGCTCCATCAGAGGTAATTCTGTCACAGACTACAAGCAGATCTAAGACTAGCTATTTATGTTTCAAGCAGCACCTCTGGCGTTATCTTGCATCTATTGTTCTTACTGTATCGTTTTTGCGTAATAGTGACTTGCATTCCTGCCTTCATGTCTGTGCTCCAGCCAGAAAACAGGAGGAGTCAGAAAAGAGCAGCCTCCCTGGAATCTAAGGAACCCCTTTCAACAAGTTCTACCTGTAAGTATTAATCATAACTTAGTCACAGGGAGTGTCCCCATTTAGCTGGAGACCCTGATACCTCAACATAAGTGTAGAGTTCTTTGCCTGAGAGGAACATTACACTAGGTAGTGTTTGCATTCTGGAAGCAGAATGTCTTGTAATAGCTAAGGGCATAAGCTTGGAGACAAGTCATCTAGTCTCTGTCGTCAGAGTCTCTTCAGACTCTGGCCCTGTGCACACTGCCTTTAAACTTAAATCAGGTAACTGGGTTCAATGACTCCATTGGTAAAGTCGAAGAGATGAGGACCCCAACCACTAATGCTACTGACTGGAAAACTGTAAGTGACTTAATGGCAGGACAATCAGCTGTCAATGTGTTTTAATGTCCACTACTTTTTGTTTATCTTTTGTTTTTTTAAAAATGTTTTTTTTATTGAAATAATTTTATACACTAAATTTTGATTGTGTTTTTCCCTCCCCCAATCCCTTCAAGTTCCTCTACACCTCCATACACACAATTTTATTCTCTCTCTCTCTCTCTATGAATATTCAGAATAACTCTCTGATGTACAAATTTTTAACTCCATTTTACAGAATTCAGTCTATGAAAACCACATTTTCTCTGTGGCTTTCCACTTGGTGAATGGTGTAGATCTGCTCCAAGAAGAAGGCCCTTGACTTCAGATCCTCATTCAGTGACGATCTTATCTGAGCAGAAGGCCCTTGACTGTAGATCCTCATTCTTCCTGCCACACACACACAGTGGATGTCTGTCACAGGGTATCTTAGTCATGTTTTCTCAAAAGCAAATTCCAGGAAAAATACAGATGTTGCTTTGAATCAAATAATAGATAATAACTCAATCTCCATTTTGTCTTATGGAAATAATATGAAGGCACATCTCAGCTAGTTTGGGGGTGACAAGGGGGAAAAACTATATTCACCACCTCCTGTCTACCACTGATGAAAATTTTTCTTCCTATGTGGGCAGCAAACAGGCCTCATAGCATCACAGTTTAGAGCAGTGGTTCTCAATCTTCCCAAGGCTGCAACCTTTTAATACAGTTCCTCATGTTGAGGTGACCCCGACCATTAAATTATTTCATTGCTACTTTATAACTGTAATTTTGCTACTGTTATGAATTGCAATGTAAATATCTGAGATGCAGGATACCTGATATGTGACCCCTGTGAAAGGGTTGGGGTCACGGTCCATAGGTTGAGAAGCACTGGTTTAGGACATCGAGAGAACTCACTGAGGTGGGAAGGGAGATGCATACATTACAGACACCAGGTGAGTCTTGTCAGCTTCTCACTTGCAGAATTGATGGAAGGCGCAGAAAAGGCTCAGGCACAGACACAGACCATGAGCTCTAAGGAGCATAAGGACACAAGGACATAGGAGGACATAAAATATGTTCAGCCAACACGGTACCCTGGACTCCCTCAGCGAGTCTTCCCTAGCTCATAGCTTGAGGTCAAGCCAAGCAAGATATTGCTTAGGGCGATTGTCTAGTTTATGCTTGCTCTTCCGGGTTTATGGCAATCAGGCAGCAGGAAATGCACTGTTGACTAAGGCACCATGCCACTGGGGTTACCAGATAAGATAGGGGACACTCAGTTAATTTTGAATTACAGGAAATCAAGGTGTAAGTACTGTTTCAAATATTGAATCATGTAAAATTTGACTTCCAAAGAAACAGTAATTAATTCTTTCAGTATGAATATGACCCTCCGATTGCGTAGGTTGTGTGTTCATTTTTAAATGTAGCTATTGTTCATCTGAAATTCAGTTAAGGGTGATGTCTTGCTTAGTTTTGTTTGTCAGCTTGACATGAAATAGAGTTGCTGGGAAGCAGGAACCTCAGTTGAGAAAGTTGGCCAGATGGCCTGTAGGCAAGTCTGTGGGACATTTTCTTGATCAATGATTGGTGTGAGAAGATCCAACTCACTGGGACCAGTAGCAGTCCAGGTCAGGTGGTCCTGGGTGGTAGAACAAAGCCGACTGAGTAAGCCATGGGGAGCAAGCCAGTAAGCAGCATCCAACCATGGCCTCTGCATCAGCCCCTGCCTCCAGGTTCCCGCCCCATTAGGATGGAATAAACCATAAGATGAAATAAATCTTTTCCTCCACAAAGTTGCTTTTGGTTGGTATGTTGGTTGGTTTTATTACAGCAAAAGAAACCTAACTAGGACATTGTATGTCATTAATTTTTCTCCTGTAGGCTGACAACCTTAACACTGGTCTCTGTAGAGAACTGTCTGAGACTGGCTGTACATGAAAATAGGTGGGCAGACAGTAAGTGCTATTGAAGAGGGGAACAGACATCTTCTTGGCAAATCTTTCCCATGGGTTTGTGATATTGGATGGGACATTTCTGCCATTTAAATATTTTCTTTAGTAGACACTAGGGAGAATTAGAGAGAGGTAGTGGTCACTGGAGATGATCAATAGGACACATACAAGTATGCCATTTTCAAAGAATGAATACAAATATTATTTAGTTGGGGATTTAGCTCAGCAGTAGAGTACTTGCCTAGCAGGCGCAAGGCCATGAGTTCAGTCCTCAGCTCTAAAAAGAAAATTATTAAATATATTATTTGTATTGTAACATTTTGTCTGCTGAGGTTTTAAATTGAAAGGTAAGCTAAATACTTTGGAGGAGTTCCTTGCTACTAAGCTAGAATGGCTGAGTATGCAACTATGCTACCTGGAACATGTGGACTTCTCAACCCATAGTAGAACATGAGAGACGAGAGACTTTGCATGGCCTGGTACTGTTCTGCCTTTCGTTGGCTAGAGCAAGCCAGGTGGCTTCTTTGAAGGAGACCAAGCCGTACAATATTCCTTCATCCACACCAGGAAGATGATTGGAGCTAGTGGACACTGGGGATGTCTTTCTCCTAGTGCCCAAAGAAGGGAAACTTGGAAAGTTGCATTTTGATTAGGGAGACTACCAAGGCAATAGCAAGGGCCCTTTACAGCAGAAGGCTCCATAATTTGTAATGTTTCATTGGAAAATGCTAGAAGTTACACAACTATAAATAGCCCCAATTACTGACCAGGAATTTTGAAACTATAAGATGAGATGGCTTAACTTGGCCTCAACGAGGTAGAGAGGAGTGGATAGATAGTTCGGTCTGTAAAGTGTTTGCTGCAGAAGTGTGAGGATCGGAGTTCAACCTTCCAGAACCATAGAGAGGAGCCTGGAGCCTGGAGTGGTGGCACTTACTTCTACCACTGCTGGGGAGGCAGAGACAGGCAACTCCTGAGGATTTCTGGCCAGCCAATGATCCAAACCCTAGATTCTAGAGAGAAACATTATTACAAAGAACAAGGTGAACAAGTTCTGAAGCATGACACCAGAGATGTTGACCTCATTTACATGCGCGCATGCACGCACACACACACCCGTGCACACACACACAGGAGACAAATAAATGACAGATTGAACATGTTATTTTGTAGCTTGGCAGCTCCTGCTCAAATTTATTCATCTTTGTTTGCCTATATGTAGTTGGATATGAAACCACGAGCTCATATGTCCATGTTAAAAGCTGTTAAGAGAGAGCCATTTGTGATTTCTTCCATGAACATCACCACGGGCTTTAAACCACACTTTCAAGAAGACATAGTGGTATAATCCGCCAGGTATAGCTCCAAGCTAGAGTTAAAATGGCAATTGATAGTGCTTTACAACACTTCCTTGAGATGGTCTATCTCAACCCTCGTTTTGAATATGAGAAGTAAAATAGAGGAGCTAAGTTATGGACCTAATGTCATACAGCACATGATGATGGTAAGATGAATCCGAGTGCGTGAGCGCGCGCACGCGCACACACACACACAAACTGTTACATTTTCTTATTACATTCACTTATTACAGTGACTCTGGATTTTTGTTGTTGTTTGCTTGCTTTTGAAACAGAAACCTGCAGTGTAACCCAAGCTGTACTCCGAACTTTTGAGACCCTCGTGCCTCAACTTCTCGAATACTGGCATTACCTTATAGGCATGCGCTGGCACTTACAGGTCTCCCTGTTTTTATCCCCAGTGATGTTTTAATGTGGTTTTGTTGTATCTCCCTTTTTAATTCAGCTTTAGTGGGGGTAGGTGTCTTGGTGCATTAGTGTCTTGCTTCCTTTGATTGAGAATTGTATGTTGAAACTAAATAAGAGAGAAAGAGTAAAAGCACAGGAAGTGACATTTTGCAGTTGGTCCTTAGGACTGTTTTCCTGTTCCTATGACTGAGGCCCCTTTGTGTCCACTGGTGAAACCGAATTGTGAGACAAAGGTGAGGAGAGCCCAGGGTGGTGGTGTAAGTGTCTTCAGCTTTCATTATCTTCCTAAACATCTGTGCTAATTTCCCAGCAGGAATCAAGCAGTATGGAACCTGTGTGCTTGAGTCTCAAGAAGAGAATACATAAGAGAGGGTAGAGTTGAGGAAAACTAAGAGGGGATGGTGAAGGTCCATTTGCTGGCAACACAATGGAGCCATCACCACTGGGCTGATCTCTAGACCCGAAAGGTGACAGGAACAAGAGATGACAGACACCCAGAGAAGTACCATACGGGAGCCGGACATTTGGTAGGGGAATGCAGCCATTATCAACCATGGCTGGCAGAAGAAAGCAATTGCTCTCTCCTTCCTCTCATTTTTTCCTTTGCTGATGATACCTATTGGTCAAACCTAACCAGGAGTAAGGAGCCTACAGCAAGGAGCCTAAAAATGCAGCCTACAGGGCCTCCCAGAGCAGGGTAGAAAAGATAGAGAATAGGCCTGAGTCAAACAAATGAAAAAGATCCAGCACAAGCACACTGTAATAAAAGATTATCATGTTTTACAAACAGTGGAATCTGATCTCATTATGTTAAACACAATGTGTGCACTGAATTTAACAATGTACTGTTTGTAACCAGATCTTAGGTGTGCAGAATGATTAAAGTCATTCTATAAAATTTCTGAATCCATCTTGTAAGTACTCCGTTTTTATATATGTCCCTTAAAGAAGCCAAAACCACATGAAAAAACACTAGTATATTCATGAAGGCTATAATTAATTTTGGACAACTTATAGGCTTTGAAATGCCTTGTTGAAAGGCCAAAATTTCTTTCTTTTTCTGGGAGGAAAGTTACCCAACAAGCAAGATCAAAGAAGTTATCCTGAGTTAATAGAGATCTGTGTGGTATGATTCACCAACATCTAGAAAGCACCTCGTCACCGGACCCTAAGATAGTATATCAAACAATCAGAAATTCATTTCTATGCATTAATGGGTTAATATTTATTGTTTCATTTTTCTTTAACTGAAAGTGCTTGAGAATTAGAACAGTATTCATTCATTTAATTCGTCCACCATGAAACATTCATTGTCACTATTTGTCAAGAGTACGGGTCCTTGTCCTCAAGGTGTTCAGAGTTCAATGGAGATTGGAAAAAGTATTCTAGAACCCCAGAACTGGTCTGTGCGCACTGTGGAAGGTGAATGCACAAGACACTATGTGGGAATATCTAACAGTTCTGGAAGATGAGAGAAGAGAAGGAGGGGGCAAGGAACGAGAAAGACTGCTTGGGGGTGGAGGAATATCTGAACTGAAGGTAAATGGAAGTGTACTGAGTGGACACAGTGGAGGTGAATAGAGAAAGCATCCAGGTCAGCTGGGCCCTTCGTGATTTGACCTCAGAGGACACAAAACTACCAGCTGACTCTGCACTTCTGTGATAAAGGTACGTGAACTCTATCCCAGGAAGTCAGCGAAGGATTAGGTAAAAGAGAGGCTTTCTAAGATTTGCTCTATGGAAATGGGGATTAAAGAAGTGTATAGGATTAAATGAAGGAAGCAAGACTAGAAAATGAACCCATGGAAAGAGGTGCATGACATTTCTAACAAGAGATGGAAACAGTGAGGGACAGTGAGGGTAGACAGAGAGGAGGGATCCTGAAACATAATGGGGACACTAAAAACATGGTTTTGTTATTTGTCTGTTGGGTTGGGAGCTAGAAGAGGGCATAAAGTTTATACTATAAACAACCGAAGAGGAAGAGTTACAAAGTTGCCCATGGTTTTTGTCTTCAGGACCCGGCAGAGCCCCAGTTGAAATGAAGAAGTCAGAAGAGCATGTTTCCCCGTAGTGCCTGGGCTTTGTTTAAATGTACCGAGAAGAAGTAGCAACAGACTGAGTGACTGGCCAGACCATGGGTGGTGACTGGCGTCATGGGCTGGTAGGAGCCCTCCTCAGGAAGTACTTGGAGAAAGCAGAGAGGAGATTCCAGGGCCAATCTTTACACCAGTGTTTCTTAGACAATGGAATAAAACCACCATGTGAAGGCAGATGAGCTCTGAGATGAGGAATCTTGAGGAACAGAGGCCTGTCAATCAAGAGTACAGAGTCAGGGCATATTAGCTTGGATGCACTTGGTTGCGTGCACCAGAATAAAGTGGGACTGGATGCATGATAAATGGCTTATGGAGAAGTCAGATGAAGTTTGCATCAGAAAACATCCTGAACAGAAATTAAGGAGAGTTGGGACACTAAGGCTCTTTCCTGTGCTTTAACCTTTTTCAAGGAGGGAAAGTTTCCCCAGGGGACTTTATCAGATTTTTCCTGAGGTGTCAGTGACACAGCTCTTTTCTTTTCTTTTCTTTTTTCATACTTTATTTACATTTCAAATGCTTCCTCCTTTCCAGATCTCCCCTTTGGAACCTCCCCATTCCCTCCCTCTCCCCCTGCCGATATGGGGGTATTCACCCACCCACCCACCCACTCTCCTCTTCCCTCCTTGGCATCTTCCTATATTGGGGTATCTAACACCCTCAGGCCCAAGGGCCTCTCCTCCCCCTGATGTCTAACAAGACCCTCCTCTGCCACATATGTGGCCAGCACCATGGGTCCCTCCATGTGTATTCTTTGGTTGGTGGATCAGTCTCCAGGAGTATCAAGGGGTCAGGCCAGTTGCCACTGTTGCTCCCTCCATGGGGATGTAAACTCCCTCAGCTCCTTCAGTCCCTTCTCCAAGTCCTCCATCTGGGACCTCACACTCAGCCCTATGGTTGCTGCGAAGTGACTCTTGGGTATTTCAAACTTTTGGGCTAATAACCACTTATCAGTGAGTACATACCATGTTCATTCTTTTGTGACTGAGTTACCTTGCTCAGGATGATATTTTCATGTTCTGTCCATTTGCCTGTGAATTGTATGAAGTCATTGTTTTTAATAGCTGAGTAGTATTCCATTGTGTAAATGTACCATATTTTCTGTATCTATTCCTCTGTTGAGGGACATCTGGGTTGTTTCCAGTTTCTGGCTATTATAAATATGGCTGCTATGAACATAGTGGAGCATGTGTCTTTAGAGCATCTTCTGGGTATATGCCCAGGAGTGGAATAGCTGGGTCCTCAGGTAGTATTATGTTCATTTTTCTGAAGGTCCGCCAAACTGATTTCCAGAGTGGTTGTACCAGCTTGCAATCCCACCAGCAATGGAGAAGTGTTCCTCTTTCTCCACATCCTCGCCAACATCTGCTGTCACCTGAGTTTTTGATCTTAGCCATTCTGACTGGTGTGAGGGAAAAGATCTTTACCAATCCTACATCCGATAGAGGGCTAATATCCAAGGTACACAAAGAACTCAAGAAGCTAGACTCCAGAGATCCAAATAACCCTATCAAAAAATGGAGCTAAACAGAGAATTCTCAAATGAGGGAACCCGAATGGCCGAGAAGTACCTAAAGAAATGCTCAACATCCTTAGTCATGAGGGAAATGCAAATCAAGACACAGCTCTTTTCTACTTGCATAGCAGTGGCTTGAGCGTGCGTTCGAGGGACCAAGGACAGGACGTAGTGGCTGCCTTGGATTAATTAAGACAAATTCTTGAGGATGGACAAATAAAAGAGGAGTTCTGTCATCAAGAAGGATCTGAAAATAGCCGCTGCAATGCCTGTCTCCCGTAGGAGTCTTAAGTGCAAGAGTGAAGGGTACCCACTGATTATGGACAGAAGAGCTTGTTGGGAGTCTGTGAGAGGTTCCAGTAGATTTATGTTAGGAAGAGGCAAAGACACCAGTTTGCAGTGGGTCAAAGTACAGAAGGAGGCTGGGAACTACTTTTCAACTAAGTGTTGACTATGTGGTATCAATCCCTTGTTGGAAAGAGTTTCTGATAAATGAAGAGGAGGATTGAAGGGTTCAGGAAATGAAAAGCTGAGCTAGAAAGTTCAAACTCAGAAGACAAACTTTACCCGATTCACCATTGGGGGGGGGGGACTCTCTGGCGCAATTTTGGAGGATGACTTTCTTCATCTTGGATTTTCATCGTTGTCCTTGGCTCCAGACTGTAATTTTTAGAAGTCTGAGTCGGCAGTGAGAGAGAGGAGGCTGTTTTGAAGTGCAAATAACGCCTGCTTATTCCAACTGTGTACAGTTCAGGGAGAAACGTGATTAAAAGGTTTCTACAAAGCACTTCAATTACATTAGCTGGAAGGGATTCAATTTTGAACTCCTTCCAGGATTTTTTTTTAAATGAGAGATTATATATTTCATAAAACAAAATAAGGAAAAGGTAGAGGGAGGGTGAACCATCTAATTGAATAAAAGCAATAGGTTTTCCACTAAAGCCATGCCCTGTAAGTTTTCGCTGGTGTTTAAGAACAGCCTGTGTGTGCTTCTGAACACATCTTCTCTCCTTCTGCCTCTTGCTGGGTGTACTGGAGGATGGTCTGGTCTTCCGGAGCAATCAGCTTGAGGACAGATGTAATCAGCTAATGTCTTGCCAGATGAATTGTCTCATATGCTGTTTTGACCACCAGAGGCTGAGCTCTTGAGTTTAAGGAAATACAAAGCAGTAGGAGAAAGGTTGTGACTTGTAGATGAAAAGTCCCGATCGGAGTCATCTGAAGGCAACCATGACCTCTTTCCAGGTTGTGAAGCACTCTAAGCACACATTTTCGGGAAAGAATCTTAAGTACAGAGAAGCTAAATACAGGGTAATTCTGTCTGACTCTATCTGGCTGGCGCCTCTTTTTTTTTTTTGAGCTGCTTTACCCAGTTTGGAACAGAATTCCCTCTGGGCTTTACCAATTTAGCAACAGAGTATCAGCAATGAAGGATTTCAGCAATCCTCTGATTCATATGAGAAAATAGAGACCTGCTAATCCCTGTCAGATATATGAAGCTATGGCTTGCTCTACTAGAACTGCACTTTCACAATATCTTAGTAATTAAAAAAAAAAAAACTTAAACAAAAATAATCTCCAAACCTTTCATATCTAAGTTGTTGTCAACACTCCATTTATTTTCAAGAACCTAAAATAGCTTTAAAGCCTCCGTTGACCTTGCAGCTTTTCTAGGCAGCAATAAGCTGCCAGCTCAGTAGCGCTGCTTTCTGTGTATGGAAGTGCCGAAGGGAGGTTAAATTGTGTTTTGCTTATTTAATGGTCTGAATGTGAACCGTTCCCCCACAGGCTCCCGTGTTTGAACTCTCAGTTCCCACCTGGCTGCTCTGTTCTGAAAAGCCAAGGAATCACTAAGAGGTGGAGCCTTGCCGGGGGAAGTGAGTCACTAGGGGAGGGTCTTGAGGTTTGGTAGCCACACCCCTCTCTCTGTCCACTGTCTCCTGACCTGAATGTGACCAGTTGTCTCATGCTCCTGAGGTGACTCCATCATTGCCAGTGTATAGCTTGTAATCTGAAACACACATCTCTCTCTTACACTGTTTCTGATAAGATAGTTCGTGATAGCAAGTTGAAGGGCATTTTATCTAGTTCTTTTACTTTCTTGTAATAATAGGGTAACAAGGCAGTGAGGCCACATTAGTTCTGGGTAGCTAGAAACAAATCATCCGCACCTCAACTTCATCCGCACCTTTCTAATTAACTCATTTAGCAGCATCTCCCTTACTACTCAGGCATGCTTGTCATCTGTTTCTTACCAGAAACATAACACACAGAGCCCAAGAAAAAGTATTAAAGAGACAAACCCCTCACCCAGCCAGCATTACTCAGGAAGCATGAACTCTGGGATTTGGGGGTTATTTGTTACTATAGCGAAGCCTTGACTCTTCTGACTGGTATGAAGCCATCCTAGTTGCTTACCATGCACTTCCTTTCAGTCAGTAATTAGTCTTAGTTACGTCCCCTGTTGTTATGATAAAACCCCTGAGGAAATCAACTGAATGAAGGAAGAATTTATTTTGGCTCACAACTCTAGGTTACAGTCCAGAGGTGTCATAGTGGCAGAGCCTGAGCAGCCAGTCACACTGCATGCAAAGCCAAGAAGCAGAGAAAGAACAATGAACACTCAGCTCGGCTCAGCTTCTTCTTGTACAGTTCAAGACCTCAGCTCAGGGAATAGCGCCACCCACAGAAAAGGGTCATCTGACCTTAATTAGCCTAATCAAGATCTTTCATAGGGATGTCCAGAAGTTCATCAGGTTGACAACTGAGATTAACCAACACAGTGACACAGTATAGGGGTTAACAAAAATATCCATTCCTAAATTCTATTTCTGAAAAATCCAATGCAGTAAGTCTGAGTTAGGGCCAAAGTTTCTTAAGCTCCAAAAAACCTTCAAACTATTGACTTAAGATCTATCTATCTATCTATCTATCTATCTATGTGTGCAAATGCATGTGTATGCATATGTGTCCGTGTGTCTCTGTGTGTGTGGTGTATGTGTATATATGTGTATGCAGGCATATTCATGCCATGGCATGCATTTGGAAGTCAGACAATAACTCTTAGGACTCTGTTCTTTCCTGTAATTTTATAGGATCCAGAGATTAAACATAGGTTGTCAGGTCTGGGGACACGTACCTCTACCCACCGAGCTCTCTTGCTGGCTCCAAACCATTTTTGGTTTTTAGCACTGTCAATATTGAGACTATGTCTCATGTTGGCTTATCTTTTATCAAATGTTATCTTCTGACTTGTGAAGTATGGTGGTGTTTTACAGTACTCTAGTGAAACAGAACCAGCAGGATGTATTTCACCAAATTGGCTCATGCAGTCATGAAGGCCAGTAAGCTCAAAATCAGCAGTCCTAGCTGGAAGGCACCTGCTGCTGGAGTCTCCCTGTATTTGGGGGATGTCAATAGGTGTTTTGTTTGCTTTGGTTTATTTTGTTGTTTTTTTTTTTGTTTTTTTCTACTTCAAGTCTTGTCTATGTCTGAACTACCTGAACATGACAGTCTCATCTGTTCAAGTCTTTGGGTGAGTAGAGGAGACTCACCCACATCAAAGCCACAAATTGAAATGTTAGTCTCTTCCAAAAATACCTTCACAGAAACACCCAGAATGATATTTGATCCATGTCTGGGTACTATGACTCACCCAAGTTGATAGAATTAACTGCTCTAGAATGTTGTATGATTAGACATAAAGTATTAAGGAATTATTGATGTTGGCAAGAATGTTAGAAAAAAAATCAGTATTGGAATGGTGAGATGGCTCGGGGTCACCCACATAGTGGAAGGAGAGAACAGAAGCCTTCAAATGCCTCTGACCTTCACAAGGTGCTATGGAATTTAGATGCCCATACACATACCCAAAATAAATATACAAAACTATTAAGTAAAAAGTATCTATATCTGTTGCTATCAGTGAAGTGAGACATTTACTAAAATCTAAAGTTTCTAATTTCATGTGTGTATGAATTCATGGTGTAGGTATAATTCCCCTAAATGCACATAGAACAATTAATTCCATGTAGTTTTATCATTTACTAGCCTACTTCTACTCCTGGTTGGCTGTGTGAATCTCAATAAGTTCCTTAAGGTCTGTTTTAAACTTTTTTATTATTTTATTTTATGGGTGTTTTGCTGAGTGCATGTCTGTGCACCATGTATGTGCCTGGTGCCTTTGGAGACCAGAAGAGGATGTTGGAACCTCTGGAACTGGAGTTACAGCTTATAAGCTGCCCTGTGGGTCCTGGGAATTGAACCTGGGTCCCCTGGAAGAACAGCCAGTGCTCTTAATCACTGAGCTGTCTCTATAACCTACCTCCTGCCCCCAAACTCCTTGTCTTTGGTTTTCTCATCTGTACTATGCTTTCTGTAGTATGGTAATTAAATAGAAAGTTGTATATAAAATACTTATAACAGTACCTGATGCCTAGTAGATGTTCAATATAGTCATTGTTAAGTTCATATCTTCAAAAAAGATTGAGTGGAAACTTTTATGTCAGTATGTAATTATGAAGAGACAAGTATAGTCTTCTTAATTAAAGCAAAAAAATTTGAGAAAGGATCTCACTAAGGTGGTTCATCTGTTAGGGAACTCACAGAGATCCACCTGCCTCTGCTTCCAAATGCAAATGCTTGAATTAAAGGCATGTTCCACCATACCCAGATTCTTTCAACTTTTTTTATAGAGAGGGGTTAGGGGCTGGGGAGAGGCTCATTTGATGAAGTCCTTGCTGGACAACCATGAGGACCTCAGTTTGGCTGTTCAACACAGATGTAAAGGCCGGGTGCTATGGCACATACCTGGAACTTCATTACTTGGTGGGGTAGAGGAGGAAAGATAAGCAGATTCCAGGAGTTCAATGACAAGCAAGTCTAGCCAATCAGTGAGCCACAGATTCAATGAGAGACATGGTCTCACAAAACAAGATAGGGATCCTCTAAGAAAGACACCAGACAGACAGTAAACTTTGACCTACACACACACACACACACACACACACACACACACAGAGAGAGAGAGAGAGAGAGAGAGAGAGAGAGAGAGAGAGAAGAGAGAAGAGAGAGAAACATGTACACCAGTCTATCTCTCACACACCATACAAAATAAAAATTTTATTTTTAATCTGTTGAGAAATGATGGTGATACAACTCATCCCTTCCAGACTCTCTTTTGACATACATCTGCAGGCTAGCTTCCTGGAAGTGACACAGAGTGAGGGGTGTGGCTTGGGGTGTGTGTGGGAGATAAGAACAGCTCAAGACCATCATCCTAGCTGCCTCACAAATCTCCTGTGTGGGAACAGTTTCTGATTCAGAATCATTGCATAGATGTATTGGCAAAGAACCTGTCTCTTCTTTAACCAGAGTGATGATTCATGCTTAACCTTAATAAGAAAGAGAGTGAAAGAGAGAGAGAGAGAGAGAGAGAGAGAGAGAGAGAGAGAGAGGGGAAGTGGAAGCCCCAGGGGTGGAAGACAGGCTCTAAATACATTGCCTTTCACCTACCAGCAACCACATCTGTGGTGTACTGTAGAAATCAAAGCCTCTCCTTATTTGCAGAACAACCTGAGTCTATTGAATCAGGGGTGTATGAGCCAGGAGCATGTGAACCAGGGGGTGTATGAACCAGGAGCATGTGAACCAGGGTCATATGAACTAGGGGGTTGTTGTGTTGAGCATAAGAAAGGGACAGGGAGATAAGTGACAGCTTGCTCCTTTCACAGGCAGGAGGTGTACCCCACCTCCAGTTCACACTCTTGACCTTTGCTCCATGGTTTCATTTTTTGCAACATTTCTGATAGGCAGCAACAAGTCAGAAACCATCAGTCCTTTGTGGTCACAAGCTTCATCTTTATTAAGTTGATCTCACCTGATACTACTTAAAAGATGGTGGATCTAAAATTGTCTTCTGTGTGCATTGCAAATGCACACGTGTGTAGAGTACATACCTGTGCATGCACAGGTAGAGGGCAGAGGTTGACTTCAGGCAACCTCTTCTATTGTTCTCCATGTTAGGCTTTGAGACAGCATCAAAACCTGGCGTTCTGTTTCAATTAGGTGGTCTGCCCAGTGAGTCCCTCTATGTCACCCTGAACCCTATCTCAACCTCTTCACTGCTGAGCTTCACCACACTTAGCTTTTAAGTGGGTACTAGGGATGTAAACTCAGATCTTCATGCTCATATAGTGGGGATTTTACCCGCAGAGCCATCTCCTGAGGCCCTAGATCAGTCTTAAGACATTTTAGGGATGTTTCCACACTCCCTGGTGCTTTGCAGCAGCCTAGAAGACACCCTCCACTCCTGGCACGTGCAATGGATGGCCCCTTTAGTTCTTTGTTTGCTCTGCTGATTGCCAAAGTCCTGGGTACCATAAGGTGTAGGCTTAGATTTTTTCAAAATCTTCTTTAATTCAGTTCAACCTCCCTTCTAGCTCACTGACCAAAGGTAATGGAGAAAGAAGGTCAATAGGAAAAGGAGCTGTGGACCTGTGTGATGGTTTGTGTATGCTTGGATCAGGGAGTGGCAATATTAGGAGGTGTGGCCTTGTTGGAGTGGGTGTGGCCTTGTGGGTGTGGGCTTTAATTCTCTTGTCCTAGCTGCCTGGAAGTCAGTATTCGGCTAACAGCCTTCATATGAAGATGTAGAACTCTCAGCTCCTCCTGCATCATGCCTGCCTGGATGCTGCCAGGTTCCTGCCTTGATGATAATGGACTGAACCTCTGAACCTGT
The DNA here is from genome assembly GCA_019843965.1 of Rhynchomys soricoides. NCBI lineage: Eukaryota > Metazoa > Chordata > Mammalia > Rodentia > Muridae > Rhynchomys > Rhynchomys soricoides. The sequence goes on from JADRCH010000040.1 coordinate 1,032,228, forward strand.
AAGCCAGCCCCAATTAAATATTGTCCTTATAAGAGTTGCCTTGGTTATGGTGTCTGTTCACAGAGGTAAAACCCTAACTAAGACAACCTGTTTAGGAGCAGTTCTTTGGGGCTATTCCAATCTTCATTGTCAGGATACCAGCAGTTCAGTTCAATAGCAAACACCAAACATGATTCAGTAACAGCAGCCCAATCCAGCAGAAACTGCAAGGATCCTCTGAATCCACAATAGAAAAATCAAGTCTTAGGACTGGGAAGGTGGCTCTGTGGATAGAGATGCTTACCGCTAAGCCTTGATAAGCCTGGGCTTGGTCCCCAGAACTCAGAAGGAGGGAACCCACTCCTGTAAGTTGTCCTCTCATCTCTACAGACGTGACATGGCACATGAGTAATGTGACATGGCACACGAGTAATATGACATGGCACATGAGTAATATGACATGGCACACGAGTACGTGCAATCCACATGTAAATTCTTATTTGTAAGATTTTTATTTATTTTATGTATGTGAGTCCACTGTAGCTGTCTTCAGACACACCAGAAGAGGACATAGGATCCCATTACAGATGGTTGTGAGCCACCATGTGGTTGCTGGGAATTGAACTCAGGACCTCTGGAAGAGCACTCAGAGCTCTTAACCACTGAGCCATCTCTCCAGCCCAACACATGTATGTTTTCAAATAAAAAGAAATCGAGACAGGCATGGTGGCTTGTGCCTTTAAACCTAGCACTATGAGGCAGTGACAGAGGGATCTCTGTGAATTTGAGGCTAGCCTGGACTGCACAGTAAATTCCAGAACAGCCAGACCCTGCCTCAAAAAAAAAAAAAAAGTTAAAAAGAAAGCTCAACTCTAAGGGTTATTAGTTTGGCTTGACTTTGCTCTAGAAATGGGCGCTGGATGTCTAGTTAACAAGGACTGTGAGAGGCTGTGGCCATGAGCATCAAGTTAATCAAGAAAGTCCCAGATTTTCCATTAGGGCCAGATTCACCTAGCTTATGCTCTGTATTTTCTTTGGATAGATTTTTTTTTTCTAATTTCATTGGCTCTATAGTTCCTCTCTCTTAGCTCATTGTAGAACTTACCACACTGCAGTGCAGTGTTTGGAGTATATATGTTTCTATGTTCTAGACTATAGATTCTATAAGGTTAGAGACCACACACCATAGAAATCTAAATATCCCCAGTGTAAAATATCTGTTACATGTTTGTTGAATGAATACATGTCCGTATATTAGTTATACTTGCAGCAAGACAGACAAAACAAAGACTATTCCCCCAGCCCTTGCTTGGAGTCAGCAGAAATGTCAAGAAGCAGCTGGAATGCCAGGAGAAGCTCTTTGGTGAGTTTCTCTCTACGAAGTGAAGACCAGCAAAGTGTTGCAAGACATGGCAATGCAAGAGCATTGTCTCGCTGTCTGTGGGGTTATATTTAATTCTTTCTAAACATCATGCACCCTCTCAAGCGTCTGTTCCAGCAAAGCATCATATGCACTCTCACTTGTCTGTTTCAGCAAAACATCCTCTCACAAGACAGCTTCCAGAAAAACATCATGTGACACATCCGAGTTTCCAAAGAAACCAGAAATTTCCACTTCAACAAGGTTCCGGTGGGCTTTGAGTCTTTTGAGTGCCCGGGAGTCTTTGCCAAGTGTTGCATCTGTAGACAGGATTTTCCAGCAATATTTCAATTTCATTTCCCCCTCTTCTTGAGTATAGAAACACCAAACAATGATCAGAGGAACTCATGCAAGAGAATGTCAGTTGGGTGCAAGTATTTTACAATGATATGCTATTCTATCATTTTTGAGAAGGAACTTTTTTTTTTTTTAAAAAAGAAGGTTACTTATTTCAAAGCATCAAGTTTGCTCTTATGGTTGGGGTCTTTCTTCCTTCTCCCTCTCTTTGCTACCCATTACATCTCCAAAGATAATGTGACACAACACAACACAACACAACAAAACAAACCACCCAGGATAGATAAACCAATCAACAAGGGAAGAAGTTAGGAAGGCCAAGTTTCATCTCTCACACAGTCTATTGTTTATACCACAGCTAGGATGGGTTTGGGCAAGCAAAGCAGAGTACCACCCTATACCCTTCCTGTCTCTGTACGAATAGCTCCATGATTCCTTGACTCTGTGGAATAGATCAAGGGACTCACCCTTTTCAAATGTAGACATTGCCTGGGGTATATAAAACATCTTCTCAGCATGGTAAAGGCACTCGCCGCCAAGCTGATGACATGAGTTCGGTCTCGGGAACCCACATGAGAGAAGAGAAAGGACACCCACAAGTGTGTGACCTCCACATGTGTGCACATGTCTGAACAAGTTTTAATACATAAATAAACACTAAGTAAATAAATGTGACTTTCAAAATTCTATCATCTAAGGTGAAAAGATCTCATCATGGGATATGATTTTTATCCTCATGTTGAACAACTGGTTATATATTGGCACTTTAAAAAAGGGGGGGGCTATTTAAAACATTGATATATCAGAAGTCACTGTGTTACTGATATATCAGAAGTCACTATATTATAGCAGAAAGGCTGAGCAGCAAGCTCAGTGGGAAGGAGAAGCGCAGCGATGGTCTTGTTTCCAGTGGGAGCAGGTAAGTGTTAGGAGCTACAGGGAGGCCTAGAAAGATAAAGACAAACAGGATCCACAGTCACAGGCAGTTGGGGTTTATCCTTGCAGAAGAGGCTAGCAGGCTGATTAAAGTGAGCGGGAGAGTGAGATGGGGTGGGGAGACACCAGAACCTGACCAGCACGGAAGAGTAGATGTGCAGCAAAGAAAAGAAAGTTTTCCTTTGTGAGTGTGGTTTCTTCTTACAAGTTAATTTTGGCAATTTTGTGTGAGTGTACACTAAATTTTGATGATTTCCACTCTTCATTACCTTCGCTCATCCTCTTCCCTTTCTACCTGAAAAGCTTCTCCTTCCCAGCAAGCCCTGCTTCTGCCATGATGTATTTCTTGTTGATGACAATGACGGTGGTGGTGGTGGTGGTGGTTGTGATGGCATCAGTCCTATGAGTTTAATCTTTCTTTCTTTCTTTCTTTCTTTCTTTCTTTCTTTCTTTCTTTCTTTGATTGGGCCTTACTATGAAGACTTGGAACCTGCTATGTAGACCAGGCTGGCCTTGAACTCACAGACCTCCACCTTCCTCTGCTTTCTGCAGTGATGATATTAAAAGCATGCACTTATGTGTTATGGTTGTGTAGCTTGGCATTCTGGTGGGAACCCTAAGAGTGGGATCTGGGGCTGGCTTTGATTCTTTTGCCTACCTTTGGGACCCCTTTCCTCCCACTGTGTTGTCTCATTCAGAGTTGGTGAGAATTTGCGCTTGGTCTTACTGTAGCTTGTTAGGCCATATGTAGTTGATATCCCTGGGAGGCCCACTCTTTTCTCAGTGAAGGTGAAGGGAGTAGACTAGGGAGGAAAGGGCAGTGGGAGGGAGAGTCTGGGGGAAGGGAGGGAAGGAAAACTGCAGTAGGGATGTAATATATGAGACAGAATAAATAAAAAGGTAAAACAAACAAACAAACAAACAAAAACAATGCACTACCACCCTTGGCTCGTTTCTTTTATGTTTAAATTTTATTTTATGTGTATGAGTATTTTGCCTACATGCATGCCTGTGTACTAGATGCGTGCTTAGTGCCCACAGAGGCCAGAAGAGAGTGCTGGATCTCTTGGAACCAGAGTTACAGATGGTTGTGAGCTGTCATGTGGGGGCTGGGAATTGAACCTGGGTCCTTTGGAAGAGCAGCCAGTTCTCTTAACCACTGAAATATCTCTCTAGCCCCTGTTGTTATTTCTTAAGCAAAGAAGCTTGAGTGTGTTCAAGTGATTGTTTCAGCCTAACTATTGTTACATAGGACTATCCAATAACTCAATTTTTTGAATACAAGGAATAGCCTGATGATCTTGTAGGTCAGAATTCAAAGGTTTAACTAGACAGTTGGGTATGTTCATGGTGGTTGATACAACAGGGTCCACTTCCAAGATGGCAGCTCCATAGATATGTGGTCCTTTACCTCTCCTGGGGCATCTCTTCCCTCTCCAGAGATTCCCAGAGTAAGGCTGGGAACAGTCACACCCATTACATTATGATTCATTTCTGAGACGTCCAGATGGAAGGCACATGGTTTTTATGCCCTAGATTCGAAAGTCAAAGAAGGTCTCTTCCACCACTTTCTATTAATCATGTATGTCATGAAGGCTTGCACAGACTCAAGGGAACTGAGAGGAAAGACTAACTCTCCATGAGGGATGGCATGAAGCCACAGACAGGGAAGGATTTGAGGGCAGCTCGCTGTCCTGGAGACAACTTAGAAGGAGAAAAGGAAGTTCCCTCAGTCCCGAGGCAGGGGGAGTAGATGAGATCTGAGTTTGAACTGTAGATGGGCTGCTTGTAAGGTTTCTGGCACTAGGCAGTAGCTCCCTTTATGAAACTACACGTGCTCAGACCTCAAAGGCAACCAGAGATACTTTAGGCGGCATTGCAAAGTCACAGTTTCTTATCCAGCTTCTTCATGTGTGTGGTACCCTCTAAGAGGAGGTAAATGGTAAAGCTTAGGAGAACACTCTGCTAAGCCAAAGAAAGCTACATTGTACACAAATAAACAATAGATAAATATGGTAGATGGTCCACTGAGGTGTGCAGTTCTCTTGGGCTCTTCCATACTAAAAACACACCAAAGAAGGTTCTGGTCAAAGGTCTTTCTTACTATCTTTACCCATCTCTTTTATGATCAGCTGCTGACTTTAATTAAACCATTGTTCTGCATCTTGGAGAGAAAATGTGGTGATAGTCCCTGCAAGTAAGCTACCTCTCCAGACCGCTCTACCTACTGGCTATATATGGCCATTGTACAAAGTCCTTGACTGATCACCGATGATTTCCCCATCTTTCCCAGAGGCACCAGTAACCTCACTGTAATCCCAAAGGGTTGTGGTGAGAAGAAAATAACAATATTCACGTGAGGGGAACCTAGCTCTCAGGAACGATGAGGTAGTTTTACGGCTGCAACCGTGCTCCTCTCCAGGTCTACTCCTCTTCTTTGCATGGGAAGCAGTTGTTCCAATCTCTATCATCCCAGCACACTTTCTAAGAAGCTGGAGATGGTGGTGACTCACTTCCCATAAGTGGGCGCTTAGGGCAGAGTGTAATTTTACCCTGTGCTTCATAAGAGCTTTACAAGCTGCCCCAGGTTTACCAGGAGAAAGTACCATGGGCACGTACATAAGATCATAAAGTTCACTGACTCAGAGGTAAGAGAAGGACTTTGAGCATCTCTCTGCTTTGCCTAAATCATTCTGACATGTGAGTCTGTCCATGTGAACGTTCATGTTACTCCTCAGTTCCGTTTCCAGTCACCTCCTGCTCCAGCCAGTGCTGTCCTTCCGAGATAGGAGCAATCCACCCAGCTTAGCCTGCCGTAGAACTCTGGGCCTCCTTTATTTTTTAATCCAAGAGAAAATTTGGAACAACGGCACTTCTCATCCTTTACCCAACTTTGAAATAAGAAATGACAACACAGAACCCTGACTAACTTGTTCAAACGCCTCGAGCGGCTTCTTTGGGACCCGTTCAAGAATGTGGGGAGCCATGATGGCAAGCGCCGACTTCGTCTCCTTATTTTGCCTGCCAAATATCCAAGCTGGCTTAGAACCACCTTCTCCGTTCCTCCATTTCCTCTTTCCCTTTCACAATATCCAACCTTCGCAAGGAGAATCAGTTCCACACAGGATCCTCTGGTATTCCCACAGCTGTTCTTTACTCTGGTGTGAAGACTAAATATAGCCGTACCTCAAAGCTTCACCGGGGCCTTCTCTTATCTAAGCATGGGAACTCGCTGGATGCTGGGCGCCTCTCTCTGCATGACTCTTTCTTCCCCCTTTGTCCTCCATCCCTGGAAAGTGTTTCCTTACCCATTCCTCCATTCTCCCACTCCCCGTGCTCCAGAGGTCCAGCTCTGCCCTCCTTTCCCAGTGTCTATGTACCTTTGGTGAATTTTATTTATTAGTTTACTTTTTGAGACAGGCTCTCCTGCAGTCCAGGTTGTCTTGGCACTAGCTATACAGCCAAGGGTGATCTTGAAACAGTGACTCTTCTGCCCTAGTCTTCAAGGTGCTGAGATGGTAAGTGTGCACCACCGTGCAATGCCCTGTGAGTTACTGATCCCCTCATCTATATAGAAAATTATTTGTATACTATGTGTATATATTCACTTTATACATAAAAGAGTAAAGTTCTGCCTTCTTTGCAATCAATTTTCACCCTTTAGGGAGTACATCATGACTATTGATCATGAATGCCCTCAAACTAACTAATGTAAGGTACATAGCTTATTTAGGAAACAAAGATAAATCTGGTAGGTGGTGGTAGGGGGTGTTTGAAGCCTGGAGGTTGATGAGGTAAAATGGAGCCACTGACCACTGTGGTCAGCCAGGGTTCAGTACAGCTGGCTTGCTGGGAGCTCTCATTTCCAGGTTCCCTGGTCCGGAGCGACCCATTACCCTTGACTTCCACCGTCAGTCATTGGCTGGGGTTGCTTAGAAGATATTCATTCCCTAGCAATTTTCTTTTGTCTTCAATGAAAAGAATGGATTGTAGAAGACAGAGAAAGCTCTTAGTGGCTATGTGAGTGTTGGCAGTAGTCACAGGTGCTGGCTGAGGACACAGAAATGATTATCGTGAGAGGACTTGTCCCAGGGATATGGACATTTGTGACATTCCTTATGTCCCCTTTTGCTTATCCCCACGGCATACTGTGTTTATGTAGCTGTAGTCACATGAGAGATATGATTTTTATACTATATGCCCACCTCCTGGAGAAGTATACTTTCAGGTTGATATAGTTTTCATAATTATAACTCATAAAAGCTCTGTAATTTTACCATGCATAATCCATAATTTCTATAAGCATCCCTCCATTGCTAGTCATTGTTTATTTCTTTTTTGACTATTGTTAGTGGCTAAGACAAAATGAAACAACAACAAAAAACCCAGAAGGCATGGACTAGCACACAACAATGTGTTAACAGCAGTTGTCTTAAGTGACTTAATTATAGGCAATTTTTGTTCTTTATTCCTATAGCTGTTTATATAGATAGGAAAATAACTGTTTAATGAACAATTTTGCCAGAAGAATTAGTACCTAGTTGTTCAAACTCAAATCTAGGTGTTGCTGAGAAGGTATTTAATGGTTGTGATAAAGATGTACTATTAGTTAACTTTATGTCAAGGGTTCTCTAGAAAACCTGGGTTGATGTGATCCAGTCAGGCCTTAGGAACAGAACCCAAGCCTTTGGCTTAGATAAAACCTCACTTCCTATCTTCACTTCTAGCCTATCACCCTTTTTTATGGCTTGCCCTATGGATGGTGGACTCAGCTAGCCAGCTTCTGCGATTACATAAGCCAGTTCCTTCCAAAGAACTTCATATCTATTTCTGTGTAACTCCTAAATGAACCAACAATCTCTCATGTTGCCAAAGACTGTACAAAGAATATTTTAAAGTGGAAAGTCCTTTGGCTGGGAGAGGCTTTTTGTTCTTCCCAAGATCAAGACTTCTGGATGTAGCTTGAACTAATATAGTAAGCATAATAATTATTGTCAGTCCCATACAACTGCTGTGGTGAAGCTAGAGCCAAATTAAAGGGTGAGCCACACAGTCATGTGATGAGGTGTCAGTTTAAGATGTGTCTCAAAAACATACCTGCAAAGATGAAGAACATTGTGTTCATCCAGAGTCCTTCCAGAAGAGCCCCGAGTGTGACCAGAAGATATTAATTTAGCAAATTGTTTGAACCAAAGCTGTGAGACTTCCAAGGAGAAGGTTCAAAGAGAAGCTGAATATTCCTGACCTGACCTCCAAAGTCGTAAGTCCAGTGGTCACTGGGAATCTGGGTCAGTGGGATGTATCAGTTTAGGAACAGCATAGGCTTCCAGGGAGATCAAGGAAAAGCAAGCTTCACTACAGTGTTCAACCATGCACACCAAGTCTTCCTTCTCAAGAAATTTAAATATTTAAGCAAATAGCTACCGAATGGAGTGTTTAAAATATCAGTGTGCTGGGGTTGCCCCTTGTCTAAGCTTCCTCAACGGGGCTCAGTTTGAAGCATGGATTCAGTGTGCCAGCATGTGCAGTGGGGATCTACTGCATTGGCACAGTGCCAGGTAAATCTTGGGACATGTTTAGAGTTTGAAAGAGAGAACCTGAGAGCACAGTGGCCAGGATATGAACAGCTCCACCCATAGAAGATACTCAAAGATGTGGGTTTTCAGGACCTGTCTCCATTCATCCAATAAGCAATATATTTTGAGTAGTAGACATTATACTAAGTGCTAAGCCTAAGAATGGGAGAGACAGCTTGGCCCTCCTCCTGACGGAGTCTAGATGATTGACCACTAGTAACTAGATTGTGATCACCTCCTTACTCAGCAGAACAGGAAAAGCAGTACATAGGCCACCTGGGGACCGAGAAGGCAGGGACCAGGGCAAGCCAGAACATTAGAGGAAGCCTTGCAGAACCATGTGTTTTAATAGGACTGAATATCAAGTTGCCTTTCTCGTGCTGTTCCCAAGCTCCGGTGTTCATGTTAAGTGTGTATATTAGGGGTGGGAGGGAAGAGCAGGTGGGACATAGGATGAGGAACTTGGCACCTTGCGGGGTTTCATTTTGATGCTTAGAAAGAGTATAACACAGATACTCTCAGCAAAGTAGCAGAGAGGAGACAAACACTGCCAGGAGATGAGCAACCTGCCTGTACCTCAGGTTTTCATCCTTAACAGGGTATGATTAGCAACCACAATGAGGGAACATTGCTCAGTACTATACTAGGAGACAGGGACGGTGTTAAGAGAACTCAGTGAACTATTTTCTTCAGTCTTCCAAGTGCTAATATTTAAGGAGAGTGACACCAGGCCAGGCTTTAAGACCTTTCCTATAAACTTTTTAAATCTTCCCACTATAATGCCACTCATCCAAAAGAAAAACCAGGAAACCTATCTGGAGGTTTTATTATATGGTTGATTGATGTGTGTGCATTTGTGTGTTTGTGTGTGTGTGTGCAAGCATGAGAGCATGCTTGCAGGTGTGTGTAGAGGTCAGAAGACATCTTCCAGGAATTAGTTCTTTCCTTCTACTATGTGAGATCTGTGGGTCAAGTCCAGGTCACCAAACTTGGTGACAAGCTTCTATCTCACTCTTCTACAGAGACTTCACAGAACTTGCTTCAAGTAATAGCATCTAACACAGAAGCTACATATTGACCACAGAAACAAGCACTAGAAGAATAGGGCCGGAAAGACCAATGTTGGAAAAAGTGGAGCATGCACTGAACATTTCCACTGACCGCTGTTTATTCCTGGGACGGGATCTGTGTTTCCTGCAGCTTGCTGAGGAATGAGTCATTCTTTTGATCTAATAGCAGAGTAATCAAACAATAAAATCATCTGAATAGGTTGAAGTGAGACTTTTTGAGACAGGATCCCACATGGAGCCCTGACTGACCTGGTACTCACTACGTAGACTAACCTTGGCCTCAAACTCAGAGATTCTCCTTACCTCTGCCACCAGAGAACTGGGATTAAAGGCGTGTGCTACTCACTATGTCTGGCTGGAATGTGACATTTTAAACTCTGCTCTCACTGTTGGTGGGACACTGCTTTCTGTCTCTCACTGGTTCTGATTATTTTTCCTTGGCTGTAACTCTCACTAGAAGTTTTTTTTCCTTTTCTTTTCTTTTCTTTTTAAATGAGTCTTGTCTTTGCTAATTTATTTTAAATTCAACAAACTCTAAAATAACTCTCATCAAAGAGATCCTCTGGGTTTTTGTTTGTTTTGTATTGTTTTTTGTCTTGTCTGACCCCTATGATCTTGTCAGAGTGATCAAGGACATGCTGATTATAAGCAGAATTTGACAAGTTGACATTTCTAGTAATGCTGCATGTAGCAATTCTGGACTTAGTACGTAAGTTCTGGGGCTGGAGAGATGGCTCAGTAGGTAAGAGGGCTTGCCACTCTTCCAGAGGAGCTGAGTTCCATTCTCAGCACCCAACTCAAGCTGCTCACTACTGCTTGTACCTCCAGCCCTCCCCTGGCTTCCCAGACACCTGCACGTGTGTCTTCCCCTGGCTTCCCAGATACCTGCACGTGTGAGGCATATGCTCACAGAGACATAGACACTTTAATAAACAATAAAATAAAAAAAAATCTTTAAAAAATTTAACTTTGGTAACTTCACACAGAGAAGAAATTTGCTAAGGATGCTTCAAAGCGCAAAAAAAAAAAAAAAAAAAAAAATAAGCTTGATAAATAAACAGGGGCAAAAGTGCCAGATGTCTAGTTACATCACGATGCCGGGATGTCCGGCTATGTCACAATGCTGGGAGGACCTACTTAAACATTTTTGCTCCTAGACACTCTCCTGACAGGAACTTCATTCCCATAAGAATGATTTGCAAGCCAAGCATGGTGATGCATCCCTGTGAACCTAGCACTCAGGAGGCAGACATATGACATTGTAGACTACATTGGCCCTGGGGTATAGAGTAAGAGTATTATCTCAAAATACAGCAATTTCCAAATACTGTTGCATTTTTGAGTCCTTACGAGTCCTTCCTGATGCTGTTACGGAGGACAAAGGGAAAGTCTTGGGTCATATGCCAGAGCTCTGGCTACTGAGGCTCAGAGAGAAAACCAACACACACACACACACACACACACACACACACACACACACACACTTTGACAGCCACAGTAGGCAACACAGCCAAGTGTAGGGGTGGAGCATAAAGAACAGTGTAACACTGGCTTTTGGGTTTTTGACAACAAGGAATTTTCATAAAAATGTAAAATTTAATTTTCATACTATTCAAAGTCAGCAAGGTATTTCAAATATGAAATAAAAATTGGCTATAACTAACAGAACTATCATACCCTACAATTTATAACCCATGGCCCAACACGGAGGTAAGAATACAGGCTTTGGTTGGTCTTCTTGTCTGCACAGCTCTGTAATGTCTCTGTTGATTCTGAACCTGTTTAAATGCAAGGATGTGTGACGTCCCAGCAGCTGGAGACCATGCTGGGAAGGGAGTTTGCATGGTCCCAACCTGTGACAGACATCTCAGTAGACACCTTGGTGGCCAAGTCCACCTGTACTGAGGGCAACCGCCATTGCACTGAACTTACAGGAAGGAACATTCAGCACCAACACTGCTTAAGTTGTCAGCACTTGACAGGAGGTGGCACCAGTTTGGCTTGGACCTACTTTCACTCTTATTTTACTGCCTTACTTTATTTAATGGTTCCGGGAATTGAACTTAGGGCCCAGCACTTACCTCTCCTCTTGTGTGGACACTCACAGGGGAAGGGGAACAGGAAAGGGCTTTGATTTGTACCAGGTCCACATAGCATATCCAAAACTCATAAAGGTAGATGGCATCTTACTAGTGCCTTACTAGCTCCAGTTGTGCCTTGTGCTGAGGTCCAGCAAGCATGAACCATCCAAGGATGAGAGCACAGAGCCGCATGGCCCAGTTAGTAATCCCTGGCTCAACACTGACTAGCTGTCTTCAAAATGACTGCCTTCGGCCATACAGGCAATAGGAATAGGCAGTTTTGGGTTTTGTTTACATTCATTGCTATTGCAGGAAAGACAAGAGAAAGCCCATAGTCTGCTGTGATGTGTGCTCATCTCTGAAAGAAAGACTCAGTGATTAAAATCAAATTCCCACCTACGAGCAAAACTCCTGCTAATTAGGTGCATTGGCTTTGTGCAAGGCTGGGTATAATAATTTTCATTTCACTCATTTCTGAGTCAGGGCTGAGGGGATCAGGAGGATATGTTCCACATAAGATCCCTTTTATGGTTCTCCAGGAAAGTATTCCTTGTGCAAATCAGTGGAATTTTCAGTTGAACTCACTTAGAGGATGATTTTGTAAGTAGTGGGGCTTTCGTTACTTTGTGTATTTTACATTTTTAGCTGCATTAGAAATCATAAGATTTGGCTAACCGTGCCCTCCCGATAAACAGGAATAACGAATTCTCAGACACATAGATGGGTAATGACTGTTTCACCCCCAAAAGGGCCGCTTTGCACTAAGTGTTTCTGACACCGATGTTCATGCTTAAGCAAACACATTACTTCCAGAGAAGAATGACTCTCTGGCTTCCCTGGGATGCTGGGCACAATGAAAGCTGCAGTTACCCTGCATCTCATTAGAGTGGGCACAGGGAGACGCAGTCCTGTAGATAACAGGGAGCCTCAGATTCATGGGCTCCTATTTACACATCACACATAATCATCATCTAACAGCTAGTTCCTAAGGAGAGAAAAAAGAACTAGCGGATATTAATAAGCCTGAAATATTTACATCTTTGGATTCTTTGCCTTCTCCCTTCTTTGTTCTTGCTTTCCTCTTTATATGAAAATATTCACATTTATTTGTTTATTTTTAAGAAAGAGGCCCATTGGAGAATCTAGAGAGAGCTATATATGGGATCATTTCTTAATCTTTTCCACTGCTGCTAGCTCCTCGGAGTGTCTGTGTTCGTATTAGCGTTTCTGTCTGGAGCTATGAATTACGCTGTCCAGAGGCGTTTCAGACTGGGCTTGTTACCTGGTTACCCACAAATATGCCCGGTCTGTTTGTGTAAATTTGAAAAAACCTTCTTTGTCCTTAGGAAACCAGGCCATTCTGCATATTTGGAAGGGACAGTGAGCCCAAGATCCCAACAGTGTCCTGGGCCATTCGGGGACCCGTGCCTGGATAAATAATGGGGGAAGCAGCCCGCAGTCTGCTCCTGACTGGGGCGGTTGTGCTCAGTTCACACAGAGGTGGGTTTCTGTGGCTAGGGATGTAGCCTGAGTGAACCATCAGACATCCCTAAAGGCAAACCAAAGACCACATCCCATCTGTACACTGTCACTGCTGTCACTCATGATGCTACACCACATGGTGTACAACATGCCACAAAACAGTCCAGCTGTTGAAGGGAAGAGCAGAAACAAGGACCAAAGGGACAGGGACAAGGGCAAATATATAGGGATGACAGAATTCTATTGCTCAGACCATCTGCACCCTGAAAGAGACCATAGATCTGCTGAGAGATGGTCCAGCTGTTCTCTCATCACCCCAGGCTCAAGCACTGGCATCTGGCTTTATCTCACGTGTACCTTTTTATAGCCCACTGTCCCCTGAATTGAGGCTCAACAGAGAGATGGCTATGAGTCAGGCTGAGCAAGTTGTGTGCTTAGGAACCCTGGAGGCACCACATCCAGTAGCAGCCTTGGGAAGAAGCCTCCAGTGGCTTCCTGTTCATGGATACATACACCCCAGATGGTAATCGTCAACGTCTGTCACCCGAACCCTTTGGGCTGAGCCCACTGGGATTGGCTCATGAAAATCGATGGGAGAGAAGCAGTCAGTTCTGACAGGGCCAGCTGCTTATGTATCTTATCTTTGCCATTGACACTGTGCAAATGTCCTGGGGCCACCACCTTGCCACTCATATGTGATGCTTCTGATGTTACTTAGCTTAGATGTCTCCAAGTACAGTTATAGGAGAAGTCATATCTGGTGCATGCTTTAAACACAGGTTCAGGATCTCTGGGTAAGGGACTTGCTCAGTTTTTTTCATTTGTTTATTTGTTTCTTTTTTGTTTACATTTTAATTTTCTTTTAACGGATGATTTTGAGTTGATCCCCATGAATGTTAAAATCTGAGAGCACAAGAGTTCTTTGGCCCATGCATTTATCATTTATTTTTATTTTAGGAGTCTGGAGTAGAGCTCACTATTCAGATGTGATGTCACTGCCACCGTTAAGTCACCAATCTTTGGAGCCATTGAGATGGCTCAGTGGGTGAAGCACTTGCTACCAAGCTTAATGACATGAGTTTCATCCCCAGGACCCACACAGCAGGAGAGGCGTGACTCCTACAGGTTATCATCTGACAGTGCCATGGGCACTGTGGTATGTGGTCCCCTTCCCACAACAAACAAACAGTGTGAGTCTAAATTATATATGTATATATACATGTATATATAATATAAATTACGCTTTGGCAAAACATCCCAGTCATTATATCTAAATCCCATTAGTACTTGAAGTTTGACTAGTGATCCATCTTTTTTATGCTTATCCAAATCCCATGTTGTTTCCAAGTGCTTGCATACAGGGACACACACACACTTACACACACACACACACACTTACACATACACACACTCACACTCAGAAACACACGCACTCACACACACTCACTCACACACAACACACACTCACACACATACATACACTCACACACACTCACACACATACATGCACACACACACTCACACACACACTCACACACAGTCACACACACTCACACACAACACACACTCACACACACACTCACACACACTCACTCATATACAACACACACTCACACACATACACACACTCACACACACTCACACACATACATGCACACACACACACTCACACACAGTCACACACATACTCACACACAACACACACACACACTCACACACTCACTCACACACTCACATGCACGCATGCACACACGAATACCCTTTCCACATATCCTTTTGATCCACGGACTAGTGTTCACTTGGTTTTACTTTGCGGACTGATTGGCTCCTAGACAGAATGGCTCTATCAATTCCAGTCCACTAACATTACATCTTGGCTGTGATTTATTGTGATTTTCTCTTGTCGACTCTTTAATTTACATTTCTCTGACTGCTATTAATACGGTATATCATCTTCTCATCAATCATTCATCTGCTGGCTTTGTTTATGGTCTTTTTTTGAGACAGGGTCTCACTATGTAGCTCTGGCTGTCCTGGAATTCACGCTGTAGTCCAGGCTGGCATCAAGCTCTGTGATCTGCCTGCTTCTTTCTCTGAAGTGCTAACACACTAAAGGTACATGTCACCACTTTTGGATTGGAATAACTTTAATGTTACTTTGTAGACAAATCTATCAAGTTTTCTTTTCCTCATAGTTCTTAACTCTTGCTTTTCTTTACAAAATGTCTTCACTTCCAAGCCACAATGATATTTTCCCATTTCCCCCTGATTACCACAGAATTTTATCCTTAACATTGATGTCTCTAATCCTTTGGTGTTTCTTTTTTCTTCTTGTTTATTCATTCATTCATTCATTTCACACCCTGATCGCAGCATCCCCTTCCCAGTCCCCCCTCACATACTCCCTCCTCCTATTTCCTCTCCTTCTCCTCTGAGTACAGGGAGTGCCCCTGGGTACCAACCCACCCCAGCACATCAAGTCACTGTAGGGCTAGGCACATCCTCTCCTACTGAGGCCAGGCAAGGCAGCCCTGTTAGGGGAACAGATCCGAAGACAGGCAACAGAGTCAAGGACAGCCCCCGCTCCAGTTGTCGGCACAAAGACCAAGCTGCACATCTGCTACATGTGTGCAGGGGGCCTAGGTCCAGCCTATGTATGCTCTTTGGTTGGTGGCTCAGTATCTGGGAGCCCCCAAGGGTCCAGGCTAGTTTACTGTTGGTTTTCCTATGGAGTTCCTTGTTCCTCTGGGTCCCTCAGTCTTTTCCCCAACTCTTCCACAAGACTCTCTGAGCGCTGTCTACAACCCACAGACCCAAAGAAGCTAAATAACAAGGAGGGCCCAAGGGAGGATGCTTGAATCTTACTCAGAAGGGGAAATAAAGGAGTCATTGGAGGTAGATGGAGGGAGGGAACGGGTGGGAGAGGGGACGGGAAGGGGAAGTGGGGTAGAGAGATCAGGTGTGGGGAGAGCCTGAAGAGCGCGTGGAAAATAGAGCTGGGCGGTGGGGGGCACTCTAGGATGTGCCAGAGACCTGGGATGGGGGGAGCTCCAGAGAGTCTATGAGGGTGACTTAGCTGAGACTCGTAGCAAAGGAGGATATGGAGCCTGAGGTGGCCACCTCTTGAGGCCAGGCAGGACCCCCAGAAGAGGGATAAGGATGCTAATCCACTCATAAAAAACTTCAACCCAAAATTGGTCCTGCCTACAAGAAGTGCAGGGACAAAGATGAAGCAGAGACTGAGGGAATGAGCAACTTGAGACCCACCCCACAGGCAAGCACCCATCCCTGACACTATTAATGATGCTCTATTATATTAGGCTTGCAGACAGCAGCCTAGCATAACTGCCCTCTGAGGGGCCCTACCAAGCATCTGGCAGACGCAGTCGCAGAGACCCACTGCCAAACAGTAGACGGAGCTGGGGACCAGCATGGAAGAGTTGAGAGAAAGACTGAAGGATCTTTGGTCTTTCTTTTGGGTGGTCTAGGGACTGCTGGCTTGCCCAACACTGGCAACAGATTCATCCACTGTCTCCTGCGAGACTTGTCTCACTCTCTTCTACATACCAAGTTCTTATGGAGAGCTCACCTCTTTTTCTGGTTCTCCATTCTCTTTATCCTTTTTTTTCCTTTAAAAAATATAGATTTGTGATTCACCCTAATATCTCCTAAGTCAATCTTTTTTTTTTGCTTGTTTGTCCTTTCAAAGTTAGCTGCTTCTAGGTGTTAATTCTTCTACATAAATTTCTAAGTTCCTTTATCAAATTTGTACAGTCTGAAGGAGGACCTTTAGCAGAAACTGCCTAGGACTGATAATTTAATGGGGGTGGGGTGGATATTCTTTTTTTTTTTTTTTCTTTTAAGACATGGTTACTGGGCGGCGGTGGTGGCGCATGCCTTTAATCCCAGCATTTGGGAGGCAAAGGCAGGCAGATCTCTGAGTTCGAGGCTAGCCTGGTCTACAGAGTGAGTTCCAGGATAGCAAGGGCTGCACAGAGAAACCCTGTCTCAAAACAAACCAAATCCAAACAAACAATTAAAAAAGACATGGCCATGCTACATAGTTAGGCTGGCCTCAAACTCACAGCGTAGTCCAGGCTAATCTCAAGCAATCTCTCTGTCTCTGTCTCTCATGTCCTGGGATTTCAGGAACATGCCTCACATTTTGTTAGGAACAGGTGTGTACCACCACACTCAGTTTGTGTAGTGCTGGAATTGAGCCTAGAGCTTTGTATGAGTTAGTTGGACACGCTACCAATCTCACACATGCACACTCGCTCCTCAGCCTTTTTGATCCTGTCTCCCCATCCCACAGCCTTGACCTGGAGCTCTACCTGATCTCAACGGTGACCACTTGGATACTCTGTTCTGGGTGTTCCAGAAATGTCACATAAAGCTGTATATGACATTCATCCCAGGTCGAAGCCTATGTTTGAGAGGGACAGGTTAAAAACAGAACAACTAAAATGCTGACCCAGCTTTATTAGGTCAAGGAATGCATACAGAATTGGATTAATGCCAAAGAGCAAAGAGTTTCAGAGAAAAAAAGGGGGGGGGAGGAGCTCCTAGTAACCAAAGACTCAAGTAACAATAGCTTAAATAATAAAGACAATTTTGATTTTACACAAGATATGTGCTGCTGGCTCAGGATTGGGAGCTCTGGTTGGAGAGGTCATCTTGGCCTTTCTTCCGTCTTTTTTAGATGACAATTACATGATCCCATGGCTCCAAATGTTAACATTTGTATTCTATCACATTTAAAACACGAGGTGCCAAGGTAGACAGTCCTAAAGAGTATTCTCCTTTTAGTTCTGTCTCCCACAAAGTTTTCCAAAGCCTCCCAAAGGACATCTCTTTCTAGCTCATTAGCCAGAATAACGGGGTATAAACGTTGACACCTTGCTGGCAGAGTGAATGGAACTGTCGTGATTAGTTTAGACTGATATATGATTCTATCCCTGGGCTGAATATTTCTCCAACTGAACAACAGTAGCAACAACAACAAAAAAATCAATGCTCTTATATGTAGCAAAGGTCACATGGAATGGTACTAACAGAAACAAGCAAAGGCTCTTGTAGATGAGACAGTTTTTGTCAAGATTAGCTATGTTCTTACATGGTAGGACCTCAAAATTACAGGGTTCTTATTTGTTTAGTGGAATTGGTTTAGTCAATGAAGACTCAATGATAATCAAAACTGGACAGAGCCGTAGTGGCCTGGGCTCTGGGATGCAGTAGACCCACCCACTGAGATCAGACAGACAGATGGGACCAAAGGCATCCCATTGCTTAAACCCAAGAATCAGGCATTATCAGCTTTCAGAAGATAAAGTTAGGCATATTATATCACATTTCACAGAATGTGTCCAGGTAGAGGCACTTAGGGATTGAGCAGTTCGGGGTCCAGTTTGGAGCTCCACCAACGGCACATGAAAAGAAAGCATTTGTAGAGGGTGACTGTGGAAGGAAGAAGGTAAAGAAAATATTTGGTTAAAATAGAGCAGTGGGCACCAAGAGATGGCTCAGTGGTTAAGAGCGCTTGATGCTCATACAGAGGACTTCAGCTTGCTTCCCAGCCCTGCACAGTGCTTAACCATGGTCTGTGACCCCAGTTCCAGGGGATCTGATGCACTTTTGTGGGCTCTGAGGGCACCAGGTATACACACGACACACGGACATACATGCAGGAAAAATACTCACACACAAAATAAAGGCAGGTGAATTCTTGAAGAGTAGAGTAGAAGCCAGATTCAGATCATTCCAGTGAAAAGTCCCTGGCAAAGTTAGTTAAAGGCTTATATAAGAGCCCAGGGTGCTGCAGCTGGTCAGCCTAATTACCTCCCAATTAATCCTCTCAATCACCCCACTTTATAGGCAAGGAAACAGAGGCAGGTCCAAATAAGACAAGTAACTCTTCCACGGTCACACAACTAACAAGTGGTTGGTCTTGAACTTGAACGTGATGTGCTTTTACAATCTCTGTGCTCTGAACCACAAAGTATGGTGGTGAGTTTAGTAAGACACGCAGGCAAATTGTCCAGATTATCCAGAGACGAGACCGTTGCTCATGAGGGGATGGTGATGGTGGTGGAAGGAAGCCTTCTGGAAGAGCCAGCAACCGAGTCAACTGCACATCCTTTATTCTCTGGCATGCAATGGTGGTTACTGTCCATGCAACTTCAGCATCTGCTTGTTTCCTCTCTTTCCTCCTTGGTTTCTTGGTCATGTGAGCCTGACTGTTGGTGTACCCAGACCATTTTAACTGCATATCAGATGTGGTGCATCTCCAAAGCAGTAGAGCCTTTGTGTGAGACCTCCTTTCAAATAGGATATACCCGCTCTTTCTAGCTCTGGCTCTATACGTCTTCATTGTCCTAGAATAGGAAGGTCGTTGTTGAAAATAATTCATAAAATAAAAGAACATTTCGAAAACACATTTGAAAGACATCAAACGGGGAAAACATGTGCAACTGAGATCACAGATCAAGTCGCAAATTCCCCTGCTGTGTGTATGAAAACCACTTACAAATCACATGAAAAAGACCAACCATGTTTGAGATGAAAAGGATTAAAGGGGTGAGAAATTCATAAGGCAGAAATATAAATTACTCTTTTTCTATATAGAACAGAGTTTAGAGCATGGATAGGGGAGTTAAGGGGGTAGTAGAGATGGGGGGCAGAGGGGGGATAGGCCGGCCATGAACACGTGGAGAGAGAGGGGGGGGGGAGGGGAAAGAAGGGACAGAGGGGGAAGAGAGCAAGAGCTACAAACTATTCTTAATATATGAAAAGATTCTTGATGTCACTCATGAGAAATACGAATTAAAACCATACTGAAATGACATCACTCACCTTTTTTTTTGGCTAACAATACTCAAATAGGAAAGGTGTGAAAGAATAGGCCAGTCTACATCACTGAGAAGGCATGGAGTTGATAGATTCTAAGTAGGGATATTAAGCAATTTCTGTCAAAATTACAAAAATGCAAAAATATCTCAATTATAGCATTGTTGTTGCAGCAGAATTGGGAACAACATGAACATCCAAGCACAGGGAAAATGGTTAAGCAAAATATTCTTTATTCATGTGATTGAGTGTAATGGAGCCACAATGAAGAAGCAAATGGCTCTTTCTGAATGAGTCAAGAGTATCTCCAAGATGTATTTCGGAGTAAAAATATCCAAGTGCAGAGCAGTGTTTTAGTATGCTTAGTATAAATACTCGATAAAAGTTTGTATCACATCCGTATGTACCTGAGTATGCTTAGAATAAGCTAGAAGGGTGTGTGGGAAAGCAGAGCTCTGCTTTCTCTGAGACCAGGAGCTGAGTTTCTAGGTCAATGTGAGAGGGAAATGTCTCATGATCCATCTTCTGGTGTATTTTGAATTTTAAACTTGTTAACTGTATTTTCTATTAACTAGATATAAGTACAGAATCACTTTAGGGATCAAACCAGGTTTTATACTTCAGTGCCCTTCACTGAGAAGAGACTTTCATAAGAAGAAAGGGTGGGACAGGGAGGACTGGCTTTTTGTTTTTTAATCTTACTAAGGTCTGTACATTTACATATTTAAAAATCATTATTTTAATCATGCAAATCTGTAGGTTTTAACGATCACAGTTTGAGAGTTTTCTCAATACAGAAAACATGCTCACAAGTGTCCTCAGACTATCAGTGCTTTCTGTGAGGCCTTGGCTATGGAAGGGTTTCCCATGCTGCCCTGGGAAAATCACGTGCTTCCTCTCTCAATGCCAGTGTTTAAGGCCCTCCCACCTGAATGACCTTTGTCAACTAGCTAGGGTGAGAGGAGATGCACTGAGAAGTGTCTGAAGTTTCCTTCCAAGGCTCAGACTGAGCGGATTGCTGTAGGTTTTCCACGTAGGGACCTGTGAGCTTACTAGGGGATCTGTGAGGGCTCCACTTCGTATTTCACTCTCCTTTCAAAGTGGTGTCCAGGAACCTTTTCCTCCCAAAGGCTGGATTCTGAGTGTTGGAAGCTCACAACTGGATTAATCTGCATTGTTTACTGTCTTCGGGAGACACACTGTAACTCTCTTCACCCAACTTCATTTTAGGAGAACAGACTTTGGTCCTTGTCCCAACTCTACACACTAGCTTTGCTTCTACTCTTAGTTCTAGTCTCTGTTCTGAGTGGAAAGTGTTCTCATCCATAACAAGTCTTATTCTAGCCTTCGCCCCTTAAAATAGGGGGTTCAGAAAGAAAGTGCTCTAGGTCTTTCCACAACTGAAACTCTATGAGCCAGGGGAAGCATTCTCTCTTCTGCCAAACTACAACGGAAATTGACTTTGTTCTTTCAATTAAAAGCACCAACCGTAATTCTAAGAGCTTGAGTACTCTGTAAAATAAGAATCTTCAAATTGTATAGAAAGCAAAGGGTAGATAGTTTTTAATTATAAAGATCTCTTAGAAATTCGTAGAAGGGCAAGATATAGTTCAAACATAATCAAATTACAAAAAACCCAAAAATTTAAATGGACAATAAACATAAAAATATTTTACTTTGCTAGTTATAAATGAAGTGCCCATGGAAATACTTTTCAACTCATAAAACTGAACGCCTTAAAAACAATGACAATAGCGGGAGCTGGGAGGCACGAGCTGATAGGAATGAGGACGTACCTGCAGGGAGTGTGAATTGATTCAAAATTTCTGGAGGGCAATCGGGCAAACTGAAGCAACTTTTTTAAAACGTGAAGAATCACACAGAAATGTTCACGCCTAAGAATAATTTACCCTGAGGAAGCTGCAGGATGAATGTAGAAAAAAGTTCAGGCAAGATTTTTTTTTTAAAGATTTTTAACATTTAGTGTGTGTGTGTGTGTGTGTGTGTGTGTGTGTGTGTGTGTAATCAGAAGATAACTGCAGGAGTCCATTCTCTCTCTCTGCCCTGTGGGATCCAGGGATTGGAGTCAAGTTGTCAAGTTTGTTGACAAGTGCCACCTGCTAAGCCATCCAATGCAGCCCCATACATATATTCTTTAGTATGTAATTTATCATAACAAAACACTGGAAAGCCTAAATATCTGTCCAAGGAAATGGATAAATTACACAATAATTTAAAAAGATAGAGGTACTGCACAACAAAATTCACACAACTTACAGTGGAGTAAGTATGATCATTTTTTCCATTAGTATTTTTAAAATCTGAACACCGGATACTAGTTACCATCATCTCTGAATAGGGGATATTTATTTTCTTGTTAATATCTGTTTATATTTTCTCATTACTGAGAAAAATAATGAGCATTTATTCTTTTTATTGTTAGTAAAAAAATTACAAAACTATGCTTCTCCTTCCAAGACTCACAAGTCGTCTGTCCTTAGAAGAGAGAAGATAGTAATTACAGAACAGTGATGTAAGTATTTCTGAGACACAGTTTTTGTTACCATAGCAAATTAAACAGCAGTAGTGCCCTGGATTAAACCACTCCATTTGTCAAAAGCAACATTCGCTTCCTCTTGCCCAGGGAAATTCCACAAAACTGCCACTGCACCAGCGGACTCCAGCAATACTATCTAGAATAAAATCCAATATGGCAATGGTCTTTGGTTTCCATGTTCCACGGAGAAGTGATGGCAAAGGCAGAACGTTCAGAGCTCTCTTTACCCTAACCCAGACCATCTTTTCTTCTCCCCTTCTTCCTTCTGTTTTTCATTTTTTGTTCTCCCTCTCCTCTCCTTCTCTCTTTTCCTTCCTTTCAGTCATTCTCTCATCAGAGATGTCTTAGATCTTAGTGGCAGTGCTAGGCTCCCAAAGCATCCAGGAGCACCCTGGAGCATCTGGGAGCACCCTGGAGCATCTCGGAGCATCCTGGAGCACAGGAGCCAGTACTCCCTCAGTTCTGTGCAGGTGAAGGAAACATAAAGGCAAAAAGCAACACTGGGATTTGGGGGCTTGCTTTACTTAAACATTGAAACAGCACAGTTGACATTGTTATTATATTTTCAAATATTCAGAATTATGATATAATCTAGAACTTCATGACATGGTGTATAGCATTCTTCAGAAGCACACATCATAGCAACTTTGCAACTTTCCTGAAAATCATGAGGCGAACATATGTGCTCATTGACAAATTTTAAGCATACAGTGCTACGCTGCTCCAAGTTAACGGTCAAGTTCATCATAGAATAGTAAAAATCAGCTCTTATAAAGTGAATTTTAAACTAAGTTTGAAGAACTACCTTTGAACAATTCTAGTATTATAAACTGATTTTTAAAGTGAGTGCAACGTTTTAAAACAAAGTATGGTGATTGTGTCATTATTGAGTTGCCAGCACATTTTTATTTCTGATTTTTCCAGTTGTTAGAATTCCTCTTTCCAGCTCTGTGACAGCAGGTGAGCAGTGAGGGGCATCGTAGACTAAGTTTCTGACTCACCTGCATTCTTGTTCTGGGTATCTACTTGTGTGTGTGCGCGCATGCACGCACGTTCCTTTGTGTGCTCATGTCTTACTGTGTGTCAATGTCTTTAAATCTATTTATATGTGTGTGTATGTGTATATCTTTGTGTGTGTGTCTACGTGTGCATGTGTCTGTATGTTTGTATGCCTATATGTATGTCCATGTGACTGTGTGTGTCTGTGTGTCTTGTGTGTACACACACTATATTTTGATGTATAAGGAGAATATGATCATCATTTATGGTAACTCCATGCTTTTATTTCTGAGGGTAGAGACAAAGGGCACTTGAGGTGATGTGACTTCTGAGGTCACAGTGAATTTAACGACAGGACAGAGTCTTTCCATTACAGTACATGTGCTAAGAGTCAATAGTGAATCACCAGAAAGGACTAGAATAATCACTTGTTTCTTCCATTAGTGGAAAACAGCACTTCTATTCTCTTTAAAAGAAAATATTATTGCTTGTAGAAACATTCAAACCTCTTGTGGTTTCTGTACAAAAACTCCAGCAAGGTGGCCGCTGTAACTGTGGCTTCCACTTTGGAAAAGCTATAGTTCTATGCCTTTGGAGGAGGAAGAAGAGAGAAGAGAGAGAGAAAAGGGAGGAAGGAGCAGGGGGAGGAGTAGGGGGAGGAGTAGGTGACTCAGTTGTGGTTTGTGGGAAAACACATTTTTTGAATCTAGAAAATGCAACATGAGGTCAAGGCCCACGTGAGCTCTGTCACTGGGACAAGTTGTTAGATGTCTTCCCCAGGATGACACACTCTCATTTTTCACTGCTCTGTGGGAGTCCGGTGGGAGCCTGTGTGAGAGAGACTTGGGAAAGCATCTAATGAGTCAGGACAGCTGTTGGTGATCCCCATTGCCTGTGTGCTGGCCTTTGACCAGCTGTGGACACCCAAGAACAAGCTGGGCAGCCTACAGACCTATGCAGGGTAACAATGTGATTCTTTTATTCTGCATCTAATGGGCCTTTCAGATTATAAGCATGCAATGATGAGATTCTCCCAACAACACTGAAATCAAAACACAACCTTGGGTGATATGAAATGACACCCCAGCCTGTTCAGTGATGGAACCTGTCCACATACTGACTCTTGGAGCCAGCACACTCTGCCCAGCTCCTTGATCTGTATCTTGACTTCTATCCCCCTAATGGTTAGAGTGCAGACTCACTAGCCTTCTCTAAGTCTGGACACACACACACTGTGAACCTCATGTTTGCCTTTGTTCATGCCATTCCTTCAGCCAGAAGTGCTGCTCTATTCTGTTTCCCGCTAGATACACATATGAATCTTTCAGATCTCGTTCGGCCGTCACAGCCCAGGGGCCAGATGTCTCAGATGAACTCTCAGGACCATGAACCTTGGCTTGGGGAATCTTAGCTACAAGTTTGTACTTCCATGTGAATTTTTTGGTTTATGATACTAAACTCCATGGAGAGGGGGAGGTCTTGACTCTCACTGTGTCCCCAGCACCAAGGATAGGGTCTGACAGCCAAGTGCTGGAGAGTGGAGTGTAGAACAAAGAGATACATATCAGTGTGTCTTTGGCCTATGCCGAGAAGGCATCTGGTTCCCGCTGGTTCCTAACCACGATGTATGCATAGCCAGGCAGCAGGGGCTGCATCAGTAGAACAAGTCTTTGTTGTTCTACTGATGCAGCTAAGGAAAGGGCTGGGTATTTGGTTCAATGGTGGAGCCATTTGCATAATACTACCTATTATGCAAAAGACCCTGAGTTCTACCTCTAGCACCACAATGAGCAATAATAGTTTGTTTTACACTTTTATCATTAAATATGATCAGATCTTGTTTTCTAGAGAAAGTCAACTTCACCTGAGCTTACTCATCACATGAAGGTTCTGCAATGAGCACACTTTGCATATTTCTGAATAACCATTTTAGGTACGTCTTAGGGTTTTACTGCTGTGAACAGACACCATGACCAAGGTAACTCTTATAAGAACAACATTTAAGTGGGGCTGGCTTACAGGTTCAGAGGTTCAGTCCATTGTCATCAAGGCAGGAACATGGTAGCATCCAGGCAGGCATGGTACAGAGTAGCTGAGAGTTCTACATCTTCATCTGAAGGCTGCTAGCAGAAGACTGACTTCCAGGCAGCTAGGATGAGGGTCTTAAGCTCATGTCCACAGTGACACACCCACTCCAACAAGGTCACACCTCCTAATAGTGGCACTCCCTGGGCCAAGCATGTACAAACTGTCACAGTGCTATTCTTGTTCCTTTTTCTGAGCTTTGACCCCTCGGCAGGTAAAAGGAGGAGCAATGGGAAGGCCCTTTCTTGCCAATCTCTGGTTCACTGTGTGCAGTGGAAGTTTTGGCTATCATCCCGCTGCTGAATTTATTATGCATCTTCCTTGGAAGAAAAAAAAAATGTCACATTTTGCTGAGTGTTCCTATTTGTGATGTCTGACTTCAACACCACACCACTGTTGTGAAAAGATAGCATCTTCCAAACCTCATACACAGTGAAAGCCAAAGGTCTTGCTACATTTTCAAGTTCATACAAAAAGTATTTGGAAAGACAGGACTCCACTCAAACTCAACTCATTCAGTTTTAAAACTTTATTTCTAAATAGAGAACCATCTAGAAACCCACATGTCACAGGCTTTATAATTAGGCTTTGGACCTATGTCTTCTATTTGATAGCACTTCTTATTATTCTAGGTATGCGACATCAAGTCGTGGGATGCCCACAATAACTTCCCAGGATTAATGAGACAAGTATTCATTTAGTTGCGTAGGTAAGTAAGCAGGCCCTTGCTGGTTAATGACACATTTAGTCAGCTGAACAGTTTGAGACAAATTTCAGATCTCTGTTCTCTGTTTGATTACCAGCAAGAGAGGGACTAGTATTTCTCCAAAGATGCCCCAGTGCTAGTTTTCAAAACCTGAGTGTGTTACTCAATGTGGCGTAGGGGCTTTGGCAATGCTTTTAAATTAAGAACTTGGCAACGGGGAGATTACTCCATGTTATCTGGGTCAGCTCAGGATGATCACAAGGGATCTTACAAGGAGGCAGGTCAGAGTCTGAGAATGAGATAGGATGGTGGAAGTATATTGTGTGTGTGTGTAAGAGAGAGAGAGAGAGACAGAGAGAGAGAGACAGAGAGACAGAGAGACAGAGAGAGACAGAGACATGAGAGAGACAGTGAGAGACAGAGAAAGAGACAGAGTGTGAGAGTCAGAGAGAAAGAGACACACAGAGAGACAGAAAGAGAAAGACAGTGAGAGACTGTATGAATGTGTACATATGAGATAGACAGATTCTCTGTGTGAAAATGTATGTATGAGAGAGAGACAGAGATACAAATAGAGCAAGAGAGTCAGAGAAAGTGTATGTGACAGAAAGAGAGGGAGAGTGTGTATGACAAAGAGACAAAGAGAATGTCTCTGTGTGAGAGCATGTGAGAAAGAGAACGTGTGTGTTAGAGAGAGAGAGAGAGTCAGAGATTCTATGTGTCATCTTTGAAGATAGAAAAAGGATCCACAGGCCACAGCAGGTGGTGTACGTGATCCCCATAAGCTAGCAGGTCATGAAGATGGGCACATTTAACCAGGTTCTGAAAAGAACCTTTAATATTAGGGGCTCCCACCTCAGACCTTTCCAAGTGTGTGTTGTTTGGAGCAACGAACTGGGACAATTTGTCCCAACAGCAATGGAAAAGGAGCACTCCCCTCTGAACCATGACTTCCAAAACTGAGGAGAAATTCAGAGCTTCTGCCCTGGTCCCCAATGTGTCAGGCACAGTCCAGCCTCTGCCTCACAAGGTGAAGCCATCTCACCAATGTCTTCCTTGATAAAGGGTTCCAGTGGCCTCAGGACACAAGGCCCAGCCTGCCTCTGCTCTTGTCTTCCCCTCACTCACAGGCAGTAGACTTGATTCTTTGTATTGCCAGTAACGGGAGGACTTACGAGGCCTCTGCTTGAAACACCGTGGGATTGTGTGGCCCTTTACCTCCAGTCTTTAAGGAGTTTTTACCCATGCTCTAACAGTTGCATGCCTTCTGTACAGCATTTAGCACTGACTGGGACCATGTGCTTTATTATTTACCTGAGTTGTCTGCTCTCACTAACATGCACCCTCTGTCCGAGGGCCTGAGTGTACTGTGTACATCCACAGTACTTGTCAAGTAGTGAAGGATGGAGGGAATCACAAACCAGAGCATGGCTTTCCTCAGCCTCTTCATGAGCCTTCAAGAGGAGTTTCTGCTTGGGTCTGCATGCTGTGGAACCTTAGATTCTTTTTTTTTTCTAAGGAATCCTGGTTGCCTTTAGATATAAGCTGCATATTTTCCTGAGGATGAGAAAACCCAGAGAGCTACCCACACCCTGCCCCGCACTCACACCAGGCTCTTTGAACACATGAATTTCCATAAAGCATCAATAGCAGAAAAGGCCACTCTGAGCACAATGGAGCAGAATCAAAACAAACAAAACAAGATTACTCCATAATCATGTCTGGACCCATACAAAAAACACGAACGCAGTCCAAACCACAAAAGTGACCAACAGTGCCCCTTCCTGGCTAATACCTGGTGACTTCTGTTTCTTTACTAATTATAACTTTGGTCTTACCTCGTTTCTCCTGCCTTCTAGCTAAGAATTATTAACGATATGTAATTATATAATTAGCTCTACTCCTGATAACACCCAATTCACGACATCCCATTTCCTTGAACCCTCCCCATCAGCCAAGTCCAAGACCTACAGTGATAGTTTTTCCCCCACAGTGCTGGGTTCAAATCTAGAGTCATGTGCATGTGACACACAAATATTCCACCACTGAGCTATATCCTAGCCTCTACTTTTCTTATCATATTCCTTTGCTGAGATAACCAACCGATCCCCATCTCAACTCGTCAGACAACTCAACAATGTTTCTTCCACAATCCCAGCAGTCTCCAGCAGTAAACATGAGAAAGCAAGCCCAGTGTTTCTGCCATCTTGGTGTGGAGAAATTCTCCTTGAGTCAGGAGGTCAGCTAGAAAATCCTGAACCAGAGTGCTAGCCAATCAATAACACTGGATGCTCCTGGGTGCCTAGCAACAACGTGCATGGACAGGAACTTGAGAGGTTCCTAGTGAGTGGCTTCCTGGCAGGCAAAAGGGCCTGACAAGTCCCAGCTAGAGCACCTGTGGCCTGGCTGGCCTCAGAGATGTCTCCTCCTAAAGCAAGTCACTCCCTATTGGTAGTCTGACCAACTCAGGGCTCTTCAAAGCAGCTTTAAGGGACCGGGGTGACAGTTCAGACAGTAAATCGCTTGCCATGATGAAAGCCTGAGATCAACCCTCAGCAACCACACTAAATCTGAGCACGATGACACGAACTTGTAATAACACATGGGAGGTAGAGACAGAGGGATCCTTAGGCTCCCTGGCTAACCAGACTACCTTAGTCAGTCAGTGAGCCACAGGCCATTTCGAGATTCTGCACGAAGGAAACAAGATAGAGAATCACTGGGAAACACACCTGATACTGATATCTGGCATCTCCACATGTGTGAGCTCATATATAAACATCTGGACGCGTACAGAGCAGCCTCAAGAGGTCCCTTCCTCTTCTGTTTCTACTCTTCCATCAGCGCCCTTTCCCGTGTTTCTTGTATTCTTCCTTGGACCTTCCTTCCTTTATGACTTGGTCCTCCCGTTGACCACCTCCCTTTTCTCTACTCCCATCAACTCTCCACCACCTCAGCCTGAACCTCTGCCACAGGTCTGTGCATCGGGGTCAGCTTGGTTCTGGCCGCTGGTCCCTAGGCCTCTTCCCTCCTTCAAATTCCTGCTTGATGACTAACTCCGCTTCCCCATGTCTCAGTGGAACCCAGTTGGCTACTCCACCTTGGAGCAGCTGCTCTCAGCATTTATCAGGGGAACTCTGGCTACAGTAACTACTCGATTGATTTATGATGTTTGGGAGTATGCTTGGTTGTGGTGGGCGTATGGCTCTTCCCTGCCACAGCCTGAGCTAACCTGAGTATAGGCCACTCCCACAGGACTTTGTTTTCACTACTTCCTCCTTAGGACCTGGAACCTGGATCGTGTGGGTGACTGCCCAGCATCCCATAGGCTACCATGATGTATCTGAGGCTTAATCACCTGAGGTGAATCTCAGAAGAGCCTCAGGTGATCTCCCCACTCTGTCTCTCCCTCAGATAGCAGCAGCCTCAGCCCTCAGAAAGAGGTCAGGAGCGCGTCTCTGGAGGCACGGCTACCATCCTAGGCTTAGCTGGTTGCTCCTGACTCTAAGCTCCCTAGCCACAAAACACTGATCCTAGAATATTTTTCTCTCCACAGCTGGGTGTTTTCCAGCCTCTCTGACTGCTTGGGTGCTCAGCTCATTCTCAGTGAGGGGTGATTGTTAATCTCTAATGCCTTCATCAGTCACCCCTGACTCTCCGCAGAGCAAAGCCAAAGTTATGGCAAAACACACTTTTGTTTTTAAGGGAAGGATATTGGAGTAAACATCATGCTGCCACCTTGAATAGAACCAGATTATCGGATATGCACAGATTTGGGATAATGTCCAAGATAAGAACTTGAGGGTGAAAATGAGGGTTTCAAAACCTGGAAGTATATATAGCAAGAGACGGTTCAGACAACCTTACGTGCTGAACATCCTTGCTGTGAACCAGCAGGGTGAAAAGGCAATTTACTGTGTTCTTCTGGAAAAGCTTTCTCAATATTTAACCTTTAAAACTGTTTCAATTAGCTCAATTAGTTACAAAGTTACATTTGTTATTTTTATAGTCAATAAACAATATTTTTGCAAAAGGAATTTGAGATCACCATTTCCTGCCATTTCATAATGTCTCTTTCAAAAACAGTCCTTAAAATGTAGCCTAATGTACGGGTTCTCTCTTTCCATTTTAATCTGCCATTTTCAATTTGTTTATTCTTTTAGTATCTGACAGCACTTTAGATTTATCACAAGATCTGTACTGATGCCAACCTGGGGAAGTGAGAGATTGGAAGATCCTTCAATCCCCAAGAAACAGTTCCCTGAGGAATGGTAGAAGGACAGCCATTCATTGTGTTCTATCGGTGCTTCTAGAGGGTTCCCAACCAGGTTGTGTGCTGGATGTTGGGGCCAGATACAAAGAAGGTTATGATTCTAGACAAATACTCAAGGGTGGTCAGTTGCTCTCCAACCCTTTGCTTGCTCCCATTAATCTGGGAAGTGGAGACACATGTGAGTGGAAATTAGATTTCCAGAGCTTATTCCTAGCCCTGATACCAGTTAGGCGTTGGGTCAGATGCTAATTACAATAGCCAACAGTAAACACAGGCTTAAATACGATCATTTACTTTTCTTTCATTTAAACAAGACCTTAGGCAAGCATTCCAAAGCTATTGAGCATCCTCTGGTCTTGCTTCACAGATGTTACCTTGTAGCTTTTTGGGGTGGCGGTAAAAACTTGGTGCCAGAAATCTAGCCAACCTGACAGCACTCCAGGCAGGAAGCAGGAAACAAGGGGGAAAGATGGAGAAAAACCCCACATAGGCGGTCTAAACCCCTCTGAAACATCTTTCAAGTTTAGTCTTGTGCTGTGTGCTTTCACCTTCTGAGCCCCAGCTGTCTGGAAGAACGGGAGGAAATGAGACTTTTGTAGTTATGAGGAAGAGAAAACGTTGTAGTTGTTCATCCCCCTTCACCACATCAACTCAGGGTTACCTTAGTAACACAGCAGAGAGCAGGTGGGCAATCTGCCTGGGGTTCACAGTACTGCCCATCTCACCAGCCACTTAGGAATTAAGTAACAGTATTTGTAACCCTCAAACACATCTTTTCTTTGAAAGCCTTCCTGAGCCTCCCAACTTCCTAAAGTTGGGAGTTAGCTTTTTTTTTTTTTTTTTTTTTAATTAATGTAGGAATCACACATACACATCATCCCTACATTCTAACAACTGGCAATAGTGTGTGCGTATGTTTTGTGTACATGTGTATTCCTGTGTATGTGGAAGTCCAGAAGTCAACCTTAGGTGTTGGTCCTCAGATACCTCCTACTTTTTGTTTGAGACACAATCTTGGCCTGGCATTTCACCACATACGCTAGACCAGCCAGCCAGCCAATTCCACTTGCCACCATTTCCACCATTTCCAACCACGCATGGCTGGGATTATAAAGCACACAAAACCATGCCCAGCTTTCAGTGTGGATTCTAGAGATTTGAACTCAGGTCCTCATGCTTGTAAGGCGAGTGAGCACCTTACTCCCTGCGCCCTGTCCCCACCCCCTCATCCACCTTTTTATCTGTTGTTTCTCAATAAATCCTGGCTTAATAAATCTAATCTCTCCTTTACTTCTTTATCTGAACCAATTTTACATCCAATCTAATGCCTCTAGGCCTTGAGCCTTCATTTTTGAAAACTCACCTTTAGACACCAGGTAGAAATAACAGACCAAATTGGTCTCAAATATCTACTTTTATCTGCCATGCGACATGGGGAAAATTGCTTAACATCTGAACATTGGCTTCCTTGCCTGGGAAATGGACATAATACAGTGTGCATAAGTATGTGAGATAAAGATTAACAGAGTGTGCTTAGCAGGCACCTCCCATCATGTCAAAACCTCTGCATGGATGTGTGATTCTACATGTGTCCATGTGCATGTGGATACAGAGCCCAGAGGCTGACATGGAATGTCTTCCTTAATCACACTCAGTCTTATTACTCATTTTTACTTTTTAGATGGGGTCTTTCACTGCAGTTGAGCTCCCTGGTTAGTGAACCCTTGGGATAATCTTGTCTCTGCCCCTTACCCTCCAGCTCTGAGGTCATAGGCACATACTGTCACATCTGGATTTTTATATGGGCTCTGGGGATTTGAACCCAGGTCCTCAGGCTTACACACAGCAACTACTTTACCAACTGAGCAGTGTCCTCTGTGTCTTCTGGTTTGATTTCCTCTCCAAACCTAATAGAGCTATCAAATTGGAACTAGCCAACTACTTACCATATACCTTAGTGCTGTTCCTCATGTAGCTCTTACAATAACCCTGAGGTAGGCATGACTGCCATCACTATCAACTAGCAGGAGTGTGTGCGTGCGTACACACTTGTGAGGTCCTGATTCTTTGGGATTCCCCAGTTAGAGGACAACAGCAGGGCTGTGGTAATATGACCCCAGCTCATGCTTCCAGCCTCAGTGTGTTCCCTGTCATCCCTCCCACCCTTCACTCCCTGGTAATTTCCTGTTCTATCTCCCTGGAGATAGAACGGGAGGATCCTGGATGACAGTGGTCTGCTTTTAACTTCCCATGGCATCCTAGTAGCGACTCATACTCCATAGAAAGCTTTGGAAAAGTTTCTCTTCAGAGCCTGAGAACATCTATGAGCTTAGACTAGTTGTCATTTTAAGAGACCCTGCGCCCCATCTTATGAGAATCGGCCTATACAAAATTCAAACTTATAACAAAGATCAGTGTGCTCGAGAGGACACTGTGCATTGCATCAAGATAATCCCTTTATAAAGTGAGTCATGCCAGCCTGCCTTGATACAGAGGAACTGTGCACTTACAATGATTTAAATTCTTACAAAGTCCATTTATATGAAATTTACGGGGATTCATTTATTAAACGAAGTACAGATACGCCCATGAAATTCTGTGATCCTCATGTTACAAGTCAATCGCAGCTGACCCTGCCTGAGCTGACCCTTTTCTTTGTATTTTCTTCTTCCAAATTTTCCCCGAAGGAGGAATTTTTTGAATCCTATTATAGGAAGAACATTAACGAACATCATTCAATTATCACAATAGAAATAAGTGAACTTTAAGGTTACTGGAAGCTTCCATTAACTACCAGCACCCCTTTTCTGAGCTGGAAAAGTACAAGTCTCCCCTCCACCCCCACCAAAGCATTTTAAAAACTTACAGAGAGTACAAAATCCCCAGTTAAGGCATTGGCCACCTGCCAGGGCTAATGCTAATGATATCATGGAACTTAGAGCTGGAGGAAGAGGCAGCACTGGGCATCAGCTATTGGAGTTCCCAGGCAAGTTATCCCAGTGGCTATGATTAATGATGTGCTTCTGACCAGTCTGCCAGTGACAGGACTAAAATCACTGGCCAAAAAAACTGGGCAGAAATCGGGAGGGAGTAGACAGCCTGGGGCTGAGAGTCCCAGAAACCCCTGAAGAGAACAAAGTGAAATGTATGTGTCCGAGCCACTTTGCAGAAACTTAAAACCACGTGTGGGTATGCAACAGAACAGCTAGGGATGTCAGGGACCGAAGCTACACAGAGACCAGCACTCTGGACTGGAGCAGAATGAGGAATCCAAGCACTTCAACAAGATTGGGAGTGGTTTTCTAGAGGATACTGGAGCCTGCTGGGAGTTTACATTGCAGGAGGCTGCCCTGGTGTGGCCTGTCCTGACTCACCCTCATGGGGCTGGAGTTCAGGTCACTGCTTGAAACGTTGACATTTCCTTTTAAAGGAATAGAATGTAGAGTTGAGATCCAGGACAGCCCAGAAATCCTCTCCAAGCTCTTCTATGCAGCCCTTCTTCACCTTTATCTTTCACAGGACCGAGCTGGGGCAGCGGTGAGATGGCTGTGGAGCCAGAAGACAATACTCTAAGTCTCAGAGTGGGTCATGTGCAGAGCTGGCATCTATGGGTAGCCATACACTGGGCACTTTCCTTCCTGTCCTACCTTCCTGATTCCCTGTTCAGTTATCTCTATCCTATGTCTGTTAGCTGGAGATATACTATGGGTGTTTTTCAAAGCTCCTCATGTGATTTTTAAAATGTGAATAAAGATTGGTTGCATTTAGGAAGGACACCAAATGGTAGCAATCAAACTTGACTATCTTTTGCTAGTATGTTACCTGGGGTTGGGGTGGGAGGACGCCTTCTCCAGTTCACTGTGGTTCAGGCTGCTCACTATAAGTTACAGAGGGTCCTGTGGAGTTACAGTTGCCAGGTGGACCAGAACGAATATGAATTTCAGAAAAGGGAACGTAACTTTTAGACCTATCTGAAAGTCAGATTTCACCTGTCGTATATAGGAGGGGATAATGAGAGACTCTGACAAGATGGAAGGCAAGGAGTGACACCTGAGGTTGTCTTCTGACTTCCACACCCATGACGATGCGTACACACGCACAGACTTACACACAGAGATTCATACACACAGACAGACACAGAGACACACACAGACAGGCAAACATAAATACACACAGACATACACACATAGACACACACAGAGATACACAGACACACATATATACCACACACAGACACACACAGACATACGCAGACACACACATACACCATATACACACAGACACACACAAACACAGACACATATACATAGACACACAGAGATATACAAATATATACACAGACAGACAGACACAGACACACACAGACACACAGACACACACACATACATACACACACACACACAACTGGAAAGAAAAGCATGGAGCCCAGACTGGAGGCTGTATTATTTCACTAGGGCTGTCATAGCCAAGATTGATAGGCTAGGTAGCTCAGACAACATCTTTCCCTATTTGTGTTTGCTTATTATTTTGGTGCTAGGGATAGAGCCTAGGAACTTGTACAAGCCAGACAAGAGCTTTACCCCTGACCTATGTACCCAGCCGCCCAACACTGTTTCCTCAAAATTTTGGATGCTGGGTGCAAGTGGGAGCGAGGTGGGGTGGCATCCACAGACCTCTCTCTTAGGTTTGCCGACAGCAGTCTCTCCCAAGCACCTTTCCTCCTGTCCTCACAGCATTTGTTCTGTATGGATCTAGGTCCCAATTGCCTCTTCTTACAAGGGCAGTAACTTTGGGGCCATCTATGTGGCCCAGTTTTACCTTTATTACTTCCTTCAAGACCCCACCACCAAATTCCACGTCACCTTCAGAGGCATGGGAGCTGTAGATGTCCACACACAAACCCCAGGAAGAAGCAATGCAGCCTCTGATAGAAGCTGTTACAATTCCAAAAGACGATGTGCCTGTGAGTAAAGGCATTGGCAAACAAACCAGGGAAGAGGGAATCCTAGTTCACCAAAAAGCCAGGATTGGAAGGACAGGGAAAGGGACTAGGCATGACAAATAAAAAAAGGGAAAAACTGATTTTCAGCACGGAGTGGCTCACTAATATCTCTGTTCCCATCTCTGAGTCCTTCCTATAGCATGAATACATACTCACAATGTAGAATTGTATCAAACTCATTTCAGAGATAGAAGCACAAACAGCACAGTTATTAAGTATTTCCTATTTCATTACTAGAATGTCTACTGGGGTTTGTATTGGGATGACTGGCTGTGTTTGCATCACTGATCTTCATATTTGGAAGGAGATGCTGGGTATTACAGGAATATAGGGCTTGTCTGTGCCATCTCCGTGCTGGCTCCAGAGGGTGGAGATCTGGTGGTTTCTAAGAACAAAGGTTTGTGAGCAGTCTGATTCTGGAAGAGTGGCATGAATAGACTTGGCTCTTTTTTTTTTTTTTCTTTTTCATTGGATATTTTATTTATTTACATTTCAAATGTTATTCCCTTTCCTGGCTTCCCCTCCAGAAACCCCCATCCCATCTCCCTCCCCCTGCTTCAATGAGGGTGCTCCCCTACCCACCCACCCATTCCCGCCTCCCGGCCCTGGCATTCCCCTACACTGGGGCAAGGGCCTCTCTTCCCATTGATGCCCAACAAGGCCATTCTCTGCTACATATGCGGCTGGAGCCATGGGTCCCTCCATGTGCACTCTTTGGTTGATGATTTTAGTCCCTGGGAGCTCTGGGGGTGGGGGGGTGTGGTTGGTGGATATTGTTGTTCTTCCTATGGGGTTTATAACTCCTCCATTGGGGTCCCCATGCTCAGTCCAATGGTTGGCTGAGAGCATCTGCCTCTGTATTTGTCAGGCTCTGGCAAAGCCTCTCAGGAGACAGCTATATCAGGCTCTTGTCAGCAAGAACTTCTTGGCATCCACAATGCAATAGTGTCTCGGTTTGGTGTCTGTATATAAGATGGATCCCCAGGTGGGGCAGTCTCTGGATGACCTTTCCTTCAGTCTCTGCTCCACACTTTGTCTCCGAATTTCCTTCTATGAGTATTTTGTTCCCCCTTCTAAGAAGGACTGAAACATCCACACTTTGGTCTTCTTTCTTCTTGAGCTTCATGTGGCCTGTGAATTGTATCTTGGGTATTCCAAGCTTTTGTGCTAATATCCACCTATCAGTGAGTGCATACCATGTGTGTTCTTTTGTGTCTGGGTTACCTCATTCAGAATGATACTTTCTAGTTCCATCCACTTGCCTAAGAATTACATGAATTCATTGCTTTTAATAGCTGAGTAGTACTCCATTGTGTAAATGTGCCACATTTTCTGTATCCATTCCTCTGCTGAAGGACATCTGGATTCTTTCTAGCTTCTGACTATTATAAATAAGGCTTCTATGAACATAGTGGAGCATGTGTCTTTATTACATATTGGAGTGTCTTCTGGGTATATGCCCAGGAATGGTATAGCTGGGTCCTCAGGTAATACTTTGTCCAATTTTCTGAGGAACCTCCAGACTGATTTCCAGAGTGGTTGTACCAGCTTGCAAATCCATCAACAATGGAGGAGTGTTCCTCTTTCTCCACATCCTTGCCAGCATCTGATGTCACCTGAGTTTTTGATCTTAGGCATTCTGACTGGTGTGAGGTGGAATCTCAGGGTTGGTTTTTTTGTTTGTTTGTTTGTTTTTTCGAGACAGGGTTTCTCTGTGTAGCCCTGGCTATCCTGGAACTCACTTTGTAGACCAGGCTGGCCTTGAACTCAGAAATCCGCCTGCCTCTGCCGCCTGAGTGCTGGGATTAAAGGTGTGCGCCACCACTGCCCGGCCTCAGGGTTGTTTTGATTTACATTTTTCCTGATGACTAAGGATGTTGAACATTTCTTTAGGTGCTTCTTGGCCATTCAATAATCCTCAGTTGTGAATTCTTTGTTTAGCTCTGTACCCCATTTTTAATAGGGTTATTTGGTTCTTTGGAGTCTAACTTCTTAAGTTCTTTGTATACATTGGATATTAGCCCTCTATCGTATGTAGGATTGGTAAATAAAGATCTTTTCCCAATCTGCTGGTTGTCACTTTATCCTATTGACAGTGTTCTTTGCCTTAAAGAAGCTTTGCAATTTTATGAGGTCCCATTTGTTGATTCTTGATCTTAGAGCATAAGCCATTAGTGTTCTGTTCGGGAAAATTTCCCCTGTGCCCATGTTTTTGAGGCTCTTTCCCACTTTCTCTTCTATTAGTTTCAGTGAATCTGGTTTTATGTAGAGGTCCTTCATCCACTTGGACTTGAGCTTTGTACAAGGAGATAAGAATGGATAGATTTGCATTCTTCTACATGCTGACTGCCAGTTGAACCAGCACCATTTGTTGAAAATGCTGTCTTTTTCCCACTGGTTTTAGATCCTTTGTCAAAGATCAAGTGACCATAGGTGTGTGGGTTCATTTCTGGGTCTTCAGTTCTATTCCATTGATCTATCTTCCTGTCTCTGTACCAATTCTATACAGTTTTTATCATTATTGCTCTGTAGACTTAGCTCTTTAAGAGACTGTGGTCTTCAGGACCTTTAAAAATACATTAAAATCATTTCATTAAAGCCATTCCAAGACCAGTGAAATGGCTCAGCAGTAAAACTGCCTGTTCTAAAAGCCTGATGACCCATGTTTTATTACCAGACAACATGATAGGGGAGAACCTCAGACCTCTACAGGAGTGCTATAGCGTGGGTGTGTATAGCACATAGCAACAACAACAGTAATAATGACCAACCCCAGTCACAGCCAAGACCGCCAGATTAGCCAGTACTGTCTGGGAACTAGAATCCTAGTCAAATTTGGTCTGCATGAAAAAGTCACTAAGTGGTATAAGTAGAAAAAAATGTAAGCAAAGAACTCCATGATCAACAACTTCTAGTTTTATAGACTCTGGAAAGCAGATAACTTGCAAAGAGAAACTCCCATGACTGCCAGAGTTGGGGCTAAGGACCTCTGCACTGTTTTCAGTCTGCAACTGGACAGCCATGGTATAGAGAGGGTGTCGTGGTAACTCCCTAAAATTCTGCC
This sequence comes from Rhynchomys soricoides, assembly GCA_019843965.1. Lineage (NCBI taxonomy): Eukaryota > Metazoa > Chordata > Mammalia > Rodentia > Muridae > Rhynchomys > Rhynchomys soricoides. Next base: position 1,070,601 of record JADRCH010000040.1, read on the forward strand.
CAAACTATCACATGCAAGGGCCCATCTTTGCTGAAGTGTGCAGAATTCTTGTTGATACAAGTGTGCCTTCAGTGTTAAAAGCAATAAATTCCTTCTGGTTTAACTACAAAAGAAAATAATTTGAGAGAACTTGGATCTCATTCCCTTTGTCTCCTGAGGGTTGGTGCATTGCTTAAGCCCTTGGCTTCTCCATCAGTTATGGATGCTGGCCAAAATGCAGGCATTGTCTGCCATTTTGCCCCCTTTTGTGGTTTTAATCTCCTCCCATAGCTTCTTTCCACCCACACTTACAGTCTACATCTTTCCAGTGATTTCTCCGTCCTGATTCATCAATTCAAAGTTCTTAATACTCAACTTTATTGTAGAGCCAGAGGTTTGGCCAGGATTCTCTGTTGAAGGAATAGCCCTTAAAACATAGAACAAAAATGGACTCCCTGGGGCTCCTACCATATTCTCTGGTTATGGCAGCTGGTGAGAACCAGCTGCCATTGGACCTAGTCTTAAAACAATTTCTTGTACATATGCAATGCTCCAAGCTTACTAATGTGCTCTGGAGCCAACATCTTTTCTCCTGGTATAGAGTTAAATGCATGCCACTACAGTTGAAGTCCTTATCCTGCACTACTGTAACACCTTCTTGACAAAAATGTCCCAAATCATTCCTTCTTTGTATCCAGGACCCTTTGCGATGTCACTATAGGGAGACTTGTCATGTGGCCTGCTTTGCTCTGTAGGTATTATCAAAAGGGATACAGTGCCATTTCCAAGCCTTGCATTAAGAAGTCTTGTGAATTTTTGTTCTCTCTCCAAGAACTCTGTTCAGATGCCACATAGAAAAGTTCAAGCCTGCCTGCCAGATGGTGAAAGACAACCTGTAAGCCTTGTTGCCTCACCTGACAGCCAGTCATTGCCTCCGTGAAGGGCTCCTGAGCTGACCCATAGCGGGCGATGCATGAAAAACACTTGACATCCAGAAGAATAAATAGTGGATCTACACGAAATTGATTGGAAGAATCACAAGCTCACCACATGATTACTATTTTAAGCAACCGAGTTTTGGGGTGGCTTGTTCCACACACATTATTCCTAATGCACCATTCAAGATATTCAGATGCTTGAAGAACATAAGGAACTTCTAATCAATCAGTAACTTCTCCCATTGCTGCTTTGATACAATTTTGATGTTGTAAAACTACAGCACTAGGAGATAAAACAGAAATCAAAAACTGGGTGGCTGGATCATAGAGACACACCCTCACAAGTGGCAAATCCACTGTTCACAGCATGAACACAGAGGGGCTGAGGGAACCGAAACTTACAGCGAGACTTAACAAGTACCGCTTGAGACAGCCATGACAGCTCATCTCTGCTGGAGGATGATGGTGGGAGTGGCCGTACAGCTGCTTCTCCAAGTGCGGTAAAGGGGTGATAATGTTCTTAAGTCAGGCACTCTCCTCTGCCTCTCTGCTATCAGTCCTCACTTCTCAAACGGCGAGGCAGAATCAGGTGGTGTCCAGCCTACCACTCTGTCTTCTTTTCTGTGTAAGACTAAGTCTTGCCTGGCTTCCCGTGGAACTCCTAAGCTCCTTTCTTTATTCCTCTTAAATGGTCCCGCCTCTTCTTAATCCCTCATGCTGGAGACAACTTAGTTTGGTCACTGGCTCTTCCCTTTTCACCCCTACAACGCCACCTATTAAACAACATCTGCAATCAGGAGTGTCCAACATGCAGCCCACAGGCCACCTGCTCTCAAGATTGCTATGAAAGTACCCAACTACACTTAAAGATAATAGGTCACACTGTAGTGTCAAAAGCTTGGAGACCCCTGGTATGTCAATGATTCCCAACTTCAGTTTTGAACACAGAAGTGCTTCTAAATCCCAAATTCCCAATTTTAAAACAAATAGCAACACATTAAACACAGACATTAAGTGAGATTGTTGAGTATAAAACAAAATAAAACTTGAGATATTTGAAATAAAATTAGAGTTATTTAAATAAAAAGTTTTGGTAGACAAGATAAACTACGTGCAATTTTACATGACGTGACATTAATGAAATAGAAAGTAGTAGTGGGGGTTTGCTTCAAAATGGCCAAAGAAAGACACAGAGCAGTTATGGAAAGCCAAGGAATATAAGTTGACTGACAACTACCATATATGGAAAAATAACATTTCTGAAGTGGAAAATTAGGAGAAATCATATCTGAAGAGAGAAAGAACAGAGCTTTTGTAATTATAAAAATATAACCCCTTGGCCACTTGGAACCCTTGGGTGCTTAAGTAGAGCGAGTAAGGAGAACGGGCCTGAATGGCTACAGGCAGTGCCAAACTGCTGAGCAGCAACATGAAAAGAACAGAGCCATTTACACAGGGAAATGCATTTGCTGTGAAATAGGAATGAAGCTGGGCAGTGGTGGCGCATGCCTTTAATCCCAGCACTTGGGAGGCAGAGACAGGTGGATTTCTGAGTTCGAGGCCAGCCTGGTCTACAGAGTGAGTTCCAGGACAGCCAGGGCTACACAGAGAAACCCTGTCTCCAAAAAAAAAAAAAAGAAGAAAAAAAGACAGAAATTCTGAATACTTATATCTTTGTTAGAAAAGTTTGTGATTATCTGCGTTAAAAGGAAAATCACAAAAATCAACAATTAAAGTACATATTAAAGTTCTATGGAAATAAGAAAATCCAAAATAAAGCAAACATTTAAGCATACTAAAACAATCAAGTGGTTAATGTTTATTTGCTAAAAATGGCTCTTAGAGTAGATCCTATAAAAATCCAGTCATGTGTTCCTCATAGGAAGCACAGCTCAAACAAAACTGAGGACCCTCAGTAGAAAGAAATATGAAACATGAATCATGTAAATAACACAAAAAGGAAGCTTGGAATAGCAGACCAAGTAGAATTCAAGGCAAAATAATGCTACAAAGAAACATAGAAACCATCACACGGAGATGCAGCATTCAAGAACCCGGCCATACGCAAGAGCCTAATTGTGAAAACTGCATAGCCAAAGCCAAGGGGATTCTAAAGAAAACTTGGTGAATGTATCACAAAGGAGAAGTAATTTTATTGAGAATTTGGAAGGTTTGACTGACAAGTCTGTATCTGCTGATTCATAATCTGTCTTCTGAAGTTGCAAAGGACTCAGCAAGGGTGAAAGAGCTGACTGGGCAAAAATGCAAGTCAATCTAAACTAATAACGAGACCCTGTCTCAAAAAAAATTGTTAAAAAGATAGTAACAACAGCAACAATTTTTGGGGGTGGCAGGAAGCAATGAAACAAGCCATGTGTTAAGGACTAATACCCAATAGAACAGATGAAGCATTTAGAGGTAGGGTTGGTGAGACGGCTCCCTCTGTCAAGTGCTTGCCTTTCAAGCACAAAGACTTGGGTTTTATCAGCAGCACTCGCTAACCTGACTGCTGTAACTCCAAGGAGGATGTGGAGGTAGAAGGCGCCCAGGGCTAGCTGGACAATCGGTCTAGCCTGGAGAAGTTCCAGACCAATGACATCCTGCTTTTTTAAAAAAAGAGTGAATAACCCCTAGGGAATGACATCTGAGGTTGTTCTCTGGCTTCTAACACACACACGCGCACACACACACGCACACGCACACGCACACGCACACGCACACCACACTTTGAAGTAAATGACAACAGAAGTGCCTCCTATCATAAACTTCAAGAACATATTAGGAAGAACAGAACAATTTTTGGATAACTGATCAAGTCTGAACTAAAGTATGCACAGGAAGTGAACATTTTCATTGTTAGGAAACACGCTAAAATACGATACTCTGAGCAAATGATATCAGAACGGGAGAGAGAGGAGGTGAGGGAGGGGAAGAAGAGGGGCAGAGAGGAAACAGTCCGGAGAGACACAAGGAAAATATGGAAAATTGATATTTCAGAAATGGTAAATCTGGGTAAAGGGGTATACAGGAGATTTTTTAAAAACAGAGTATTCTTGAAATTTGGTAGATTCGAAGGGTATTTTTTTCCTTCTCAAAAAAAGAAGTTAGAGAAAAGACAACACACCATAAGCAGCAGGTAAAGGTAAAAAGGGGATGTATTTCAAAATGTAAGAGAACAATCTTTTCCAAGTTCCCTTGCTCTTCAGAGCCCTGGTTAGCAAGGACTAGAGAAACCAGAAGTCCATTGTGTGAGGAAATGCTTGCTCTCCAGAACGGCACTGCTGACCACCTTGCCTGCCACAGCGTGTATGACACAGCACCTGGCTGGAGCCAGGACCATCTGTTACAGATTGCCGTGGGGATAAACATAGACCAGTGACTACCCAATGATGTCATGCAATTGTTTTAAATAACCAAGCCCAAAGCAGCAGTGTGGACTGCATTCCAAGTAGGTCATAAAGCCATATTTAAGGCACTCCAGCCTTGGGACTTCTGTAAGTCTTTTGTAACACGTTGTTTTAGTGTCTCTCTCCACGCACCACAATTCAAAACAGAGACACCCAATCTCCTTTTAAATGTTTCCAGAGAAAGCTGCCTCTTGACTTTAGTGCTCAAGTGTCAACACGGCCCTGAGATTGTTTCCAGACCTCCTGTGCTCTATGCAGCAAGGTCTGCTGATAAAGGACAAGGGCAGGAACACACCTTGAACTAGGGTGGCATTGCCAGGGATGGATGTGTGCGTGGGTGTTATTAATGAAGGAGAGAGCATCTGAAAGGGTAGGTTAGACACTACATGGGGACCTGGCTCATGAAGCATCAGATTCACTTTGGAGGCCTCCTCTGGGACAGCCCTTTCATGTCTTCTCAGACACATAGTCTTGTCTCTGGCAAAGTCACAGCAACCTTGGGTTGATGGTATAAATAACATATTGACAGTGAGAAGGAGACAAGAAAATTGGACTGTTTCTGGAAGATAGCATAGTTGAGATTCTTAGTGACATCCCTGTTTCTTCACTTGTGACAGTCTATTTTAGTTAAAATTACTCAGGAAGAGACTGGGGAGATAGAGTCAGTAAAACTTTTGCTATGCAAGCACGAGGGTCCGCATTCGCCTGCTAGCTGCTGCATAAAAGCTGGGCATGATGTCAATGCTTGCAATTTCAGCCCCTAGGTGTTCTGGTGGATCCCTGGTAATCATTGGCCTGCCAGGCTAATCTACTTGGAGAGACCTAAGCCTGTATGAAACTGAAATTCTGTCTCAAAATACAAGGTGGATGGCTCCTGAGGAATACCACTCCCAAGGTTGATCTCTGGACTTCACATACAGGTATGCACACACCTGCACACACCTGCACACACGCGCGCGCACACACACACACGAGCACACACACACACGCGCACGCGCGCGCACACACACCCACGCGCACGCGCGCGCACACACACACACACACGAGCGCGCGCGCACAGACACTCTCAAGTGCATACAGACGTCTACTAAGGAAAACAAAACTGGACTAATTCTGAAAGCTCATTGGCCGAAGAGAGACTCAGGAGCTGCCCGGAAACGCCTAATTCACCCACACTCTCTAGAAAGATGGCCACTCTAAGAGGGGCCCAGCCCTGGTTCCCTTTCATGTGACCAAACTCCGATCATTATCTCTTCCCAAAGAAAGGTTTTCTCCACTGGAAGATCGGGTTGGGAGTTCCTAATTTGCCAGGCACCACTGTGATTATGTTTTCCAATTATCGGTGTCTCTTGATTAGCTTTGAAAGAAAAAGAAGATACAAAACATGATGGCATATAACTATAATCCCAGCACTCAGGTGGCTGAGGCAGGAGGATTGGGAAATCCTGTTTCAAATTAAAAAGAAAAAGAAAAAGAAAGAAAGAAAAATCTCCACTGGATACAGTATCTCAAGGGAGCAAAGGGAACATAGATCGAGGAGGTTTTTCAGGCAACAGAAGATTAATCTTTGTTTGTTTTCAGTTCTAACTTTTTAGGTTAGCTCAGATACCAGAGTCTGTCTCTACTCTTCCTTCACTGAATAAAGAGGAATGGAGAGCCATATCCCAGGCATGCCAGTCAGCTCTTGACAGCACCAGGACCACAGAAGAATTTACTTACTATCAGGAAATCCTTGTGCCTTGAAACAGGACCAGAAGGGCCTGGCTTCTGCCCCTAGTGACTTTTGGGGGCAGACAGTCACAGTCATAGTCAGAGCACACTTGCTCATCTGTGTTTTTCAGGCCTTCCAAAAATGGGCAGGCAGGCAGGCAGGCAGGCAAAGGCTCCTAGCGGAACTGGTGTTAGTGTGCATTAGAGCATAATCCCAGAAGTCAAAACAGACTTCTGACTCCAGCAGGAAGTGCGGGCTGTGAAGACCACACCACTAAGGAAGCAAATAAAGACAGAATGTCCACAGAAACTCATGGGTGGGCCCCACCATACGGCTGGCTTTCTCCATTCACCTGGCCTACTCAGACCCACCCTCACACATGCTTAGTTTGGCCTATAACTTTTGTTTGTTTCCTTCAGGGAGGGTAGAGAAAATGGTAGGAAACACTGTTTTACTTAATAACATGCTCATTATGCTCTATCCTATTTTAAAACTGCACAGTTCATCCACGTACCTTGTACGTGGTTTCACAATAACCCTGTCCTGTGAGAGCATGGTGCTAATACTGTCCTTATCCCATTAACAAGGGAATGAGGACAGACAAGTCCGGGGGTCACTCTGTCAGCTGTTGACTGATGGGTGGCCAGACAGGGACCAAAATAAAAGAAGACACATTCTTTTGTTTTCTGTCACATTTGAGGTTGGATATAGGCTCTGCTTTTTAATGAACATGTCCCCGGACCCAAACAGACAGCCTGAGCTAATGCGCAGGTACAGAACAGAGTAGGCAGTCTGTTGGTGCACAGAAAAGAAGAAAGCTACAGAGCACAGCAAGGTGACTCCAGTAACAGTTCAAATGTAGATTTGCATTGGTGTAGGTAAGTTCTGGACACATGTATTTACGAATTCACTGGAATCTATTTGCTGGTGGGAGCTAGCCTTTTCTAGGAAGACTTTTAAGGCAGTATAGCTCACTTCTCAAGGCTGGGCAGCATTTTGCATGGAGAGCAGACTCAATGGGAGCACCAAACTGAGGCCCTGGAATGAGAGGGTGAATTTGGCAGCTGTCAGGACAGATCAACTCAGAGTGGGAAGTGGGTTGAAGGGAGGGGTTCTGTCTGAAAGAACAAAGCTGGACATGTAGGTCCCATTTCTCTCAGGGAGTGCCCAGAAAGCCTCGCATGCCCTGCCGTGTCATCCTCAGAAAGGAGAGTGCTACGTCTGGCACGGGGTTCGTTTCTAACTCAAGTACAATACTAGGGAGGGAAATATCTCAGATGTGCTTCCAGCAGCTTGTCTGAGCACTCCTGGAATTCCCTTTAAATTTACAAGGATGAAGAAGCCTGTCTCTCATTTCTTTAGAGGGCTGAGGAAAAGCCCAGGCACAAAATGGTGCAAAATTCTGAAAAGCAAGTCAAACGAACAAGCCACTGCTTCTTAGCGAAAACTCTGCTGAGGACTAAGATGTCTTTTTGAGCAACCTTGCAGTGGTTCACATGCATACCTGTTCCAGGAAAAAGCAAAGTGGGAAAACTTGTAAGAAAGCTGGTACCACCCAATAGGGATGCTGGTGGCTCAGAGGAACCAAATTTGTCTCGACACGATTTTCAAATAAGGAATCACTTTCTCCTCAGGGAGTTTCTGACCACCTCAGAAGCCAGTGTTGGGAACTTCACAAAGAGAATAAACACAAATCCTGAGGAGCACAGAACACTGCCCTTTTCTTTCCCTGCACAGCCCATATAGAGGCTCCCGACTCCATCCTAGAAAAAGCACCTGTGTTCAGAGGACCCAAACGCTGTCCTAGCTGTGGCAGCTGACTAGCCCATTGCCCTTGGGCTAATTATTTAATTTAGCATTGGGATCCTATGACCTAACTGATGTGAATCTGTCTGGGCTTGGGGACATGTGGGCTGTAACCTGAAGGAGATTTAGTCATTAAAAGAGGAGGCAAGATGCTGGGAGTCCAGACCTGAATGCCCAAGTGGTGAGTCTACTTTTAGTGGGTCTTGGGAGACAACGCCTACTTGGCCCAAGCTACAGAATCGGGTTTGGGTGGTCATTAGGCCATTCAATGGGATAATGGAGGAAGATTTTAGTAATGATGCCTTTGTTCATCGTTGTCTCACCATGACAATCTTCTGGAAAGAAACTTAGTATTCTCGTTGTCATCTCTTATTGAAATGACAGTCCATTGTTTAACATAAAAGCCCAAATCCCCAGCTCTGCTTCTACATTCCCGTGCCGTCCACCACAACCCCTTCCCCAGATGCTTGCTTGGCTTTCTCCCTGTCATGTAGCCACAAGGACTTCATTTCTCTCCTCCAGTGAATAAGCTCTTTGTATATCAAGCACATCTTGACTCTTTACTTTTTATTTCTCCTTCAATGCTCACCTTAAACGTGACTCCCTCTGAGAAGGCCCTGCATTCCTCTCTTCAACCCTACTGGATCCAATACAGACTCATTCTATTCTTACAGAGCATCCTGCTCCTTTTCTTTATGGCTTTGGTTGATAGTTACATAGTTACTGATACCCATTGGATTAATACCAGTCTTTCCCACTGGGTTTTAAGAAGATGATATTGTATCTAAGGCCTATTACAATGACCAGCACACAGCAGACAATGATCTCAGGAATCTCAGAAGGATGAAGCTGAGATGAAGAAGATAGTTCCAGCATCCAGAACACTGTTCCCATTCACACCTAGAAGCCCTATTTGTCAGTAACCATGAACATTGCAGTTAGCCAGACTGCTTTAAAGAAACATTCATATCAGTGAACAAGACATGTTCATTCTTTCCGTTACTTTTGGTTCACAACATTGGGAGAATTTGAGATGGGATGAGCCCCTCAACTGTCCTGGTTTCTTTTGTTAAGAACACACCATGGTTTGAATGCATTCCACTGGCTGCACCATCTCTGAGGACTGCACAGAGGAAAAAGAGAGTCCGTGTGTGGGGACTTGGGTCTGGCAGTGGCATCCAACCAATGCAAGCAGATGCTTAAGAAATATGCTGACACTGGGGCTTTGTCTCTCCAGTGCACTAGAGACACACAAAAACATTCTCTTCTTTGAAAAACAAAGCATTCATACGGAGCCAAGAATGTCCTGGAGTCAACAGTCCTAAGCTTTCTGCACTCAGTTGAAGATATCCTTGGGCTCAGATGGATGAGCAGGGATCTGCTACTGAGAGATCACTGCCCAGATCAAACCATCTGGCCTGGTCCAAGCACCTACTGTGTGTGGCAGGAACTTGGGAGACACCTGCAGAAGCAGGATGTATTGAGCCACTGATTATCTGTGCAGACAGACAAGTCTGAACCCCAGTGAGCAGTTCCAGGTGTCATGAAAAGAAAGAGTGTGAAGCTGGGGTGGGTGGGCAGTTCCCAAGGGGCAATCTCTGCATTAAGAATGATGCCTTTGAGCAGGGACCATTCCAGAAATCTTCCTGACATTAGCGGAGTTGAGGCTTGGGATGCCTCAACTACCAAGTGACTACACTTGGGGCAAATATAGAGCTCTGTATGAATACACTGCTCCCATTCTGAATAAGGAGACCAAGTCAGATTCTTCATTCCAACTAGATGTTGCTTCACTGTATGGAACCTATGCCTCTCTGACAATCTCTAACCTAGGACGATATGGAATGGTTACTTTATTCCACTGAATGAATCTAGCCCCCATTCTAATATTATAATTTATATTTGATTTTGAATGTAATTATCTTTCCTGTTGTCTGAATCAGTCTCCAATAAAACACAAGCCCTCCTGAATTTTAAGCAGCTTTGTCCATTTAGCTGCTGTCCACCTAAGTAAAAATGAAAGGCACAGGACACGTATGTATGTGCCATCTCAGAGATTAGGAAGAAAGTGAAACTATCTTCAGTTGTAATGGGCTCTCTTTTAAGGTCAGCCATTTTCCCCAGGAGATCCTATTTCTCCGAGCAAAGGCAAAACTACAAAAGATCAAATGTGTCTTCCCAAGGCTACAAACAGAGCAGTGAACATCTTGAAGTTTGTCTGCTTCCCAACCTCTTGAAAGCGACAAAGTGCTCATACTGTGTCTTCTATATGAAAGCCAGATATCTCTTTTCTCATCCACAGAAACCCCAGTATTTGTAGAGAATAGGCTGGAAGAGATATCAGGTCCCCATCTCAGAAGGTGTCACCCAGCGTTTCTTCCCTTGAAGGGTTTTCCTTTCATCTCCTCCATCTTTCTCCTGTTCCCTCTGGAAGTCACTAGTCTGAGCTTGCCACCTCTGTAGCCACCAAACCTTCACTTGCACACACTGTGCAAATAAGTGAGGCTGTGCACACGACTGACTCAGAGGAGTCAGCCTTCCTCCATTTGGTCCTTGGGACTGATCCCAGCAGCACTGAGGTCAGTTACCACTAAAGCTAAACTGTCCTATGCTCTAGGAGTAGACATGTCTTCTTAGGAGATGAAGTAACAGAAACGTATCATTCAATGGAGCTGACTTGGAACAAGTGGCTGGGGCCTCTGGGTAAAGGCAATGTTCATGGGTAGTAGGTCCTGTTTGTGGTCACAGCCACCATCCTTGAGAGCACACAGTTGGAGGGAATTTGGTCCCTGCTTTGCTTTTCCCAGAGAATAGCAAAAGACATCTGAAACTAGTATTAACCAGGATCCGCAGATTTGGGAGAGACCTTCCAAGTCATAACTTACAATCAGGATTTTAAAAGATTATGTTAAAGTTTAGCTTTCTTATTTATTTCTACTTATCATTTATTACTATTATTGTTATTATTGAGATAAAGTCTTGTTGTATAGCCTAGACTGCCCCTAAATTTCCAAGCTTATGGCCTGTATCTCCAATATCCTGGTAATGCTGATGCCCAACCACGTTCTGAATAGGCTGAGAAGTTACTACTGCTCACCATCTCCCATTGAGCCATCACTTTTTTAAATCAAGGTGATAGGAAGGAGGACCAATTACTGTCCTTTGTTAACATGGAAACATCCCTTTGTTTTCTTGCATGCACACTCACCAGGGCCTCTCTATAGCTGCCCATTGTCCAAGAAGTCCATTTCCTGAAGACTGTGTACTAGCGAGCTTCTGCAGCTCGCCCCAGCCAGGTAGCCGTGAGCAGACTGGAGTGGAGAATTCACTCTGATGGAGGTAGTATTGACTCTGAAGAGGTTGGGAAGTAGAAGCGGCTTTGCCTCCTACTCTAGTCCATCTTGCCCCAGCTTTGTGGGAAAGATATGAAAAAAGAGCAGGGTCAAGGAGCGGTCTACTTTACTCTTCCCCGTTAGGGACAGCCCACACTTGTACACGTATTCACAGGAGCATCTCCTCCTGGGAAAAAGGGAAGACTGGTTAAAGGAAGGAAGGAGAGGGAAGGCTAAGACTGGTGAGTGAGGACAGGGAGGTGGAGATGCCATGGAGACATGTTGCAGGCCCACAAGGATCTCCTCACCCACAAGGGGAGCTGGAGAGATGGTGGACATTAACACAAGGGTCTGTGGTGGAAGCCAGTGACTCTCCACAGGTGTAAGCGGTGTCTGGCAGGTGTGATTTTTCTTAGAAGAGCCAACAGCTTTCAAAACATTCTCATGGAATCCATAATTCATATTCAGTCTGTCTCTCTCCCTCTCTCTCTCTGTCTGTCTCTCTCCTTCTCTCCCTCTTCCTCTCTCTCCTCCCTTTCTCTCCCCTCTGACTTTCTATGTAACCTAGTCTGACTTTAAATTTACAAAGTACCTGAGGATAACCTTACACCTCTAATTCCCCTGCCTCCTCTCCCCTGAGAGGTAGAATTACAGATACATGCTACCATGTCCAGTTTGCATGATTCTGAGGATCCAACGTGGGACTTTCTGCATGCTAGGCAAGCACTTTACCAAAGGAATACCATCAGCTTCAGCACCGTTTCCAATTAGGATGGGCCTCAAGTTGTTCCCAGAGTAGATCTTCAGAGTTCTAAGCATCTAGACAGTGCATATGAAGTGCAAGCTACACAATTCGGAGGGACAGTAATCACTTAGAGTCACTTTCTACAAGAGGCAAAAGGGACTCTGCCACCAACAGCTCCCTTTTACACACAAGCTGAGCTGTACTGAAATCACGTGACTCATCTTTAGGCCCAGCAGTTAGAAAGCTGAGTCCATCTGAGAACCCAGGCCTCCTGATATTCGGAGGGCAGGTCTGCACAGGGAGAAACCACTTCATCCATCCGGCAGTTGCCTGGGAAAAGCAAGACATTTGCAGCTACAGCGCCAGGAGCTCAGCTGGTTATTTCTAGCTTGCTGAATGTCAAAAATCCAGGCTGCTTCTCACAGAAGCCTCCACTTGTCAGACCAAATCAAGTAATCAGCGTGTCAAGCAGCCAAATCAGCTGCCCCAAGCTCCAGCCTGGAGGCGCTGGTCCAGCTTCTCTCTAGCAGTGCACCTGACCGGGGCCCCTGCGGTGCACCTGACCCAATGGAGCTCAGCGCTCAGCTTGCTGTGAACCCTCTGCCCACTCGCTTGGGGCGCGGCTCCCACCTGCAGCCGGAGCCTGGTGCTTGAGCACAGTCTGAAGTGAAGACTTCACTGGCTTGTGCGGCTGTCTGGGTTTTCCCCGTGTTGGGGCCAGCTGGCAGTCTGCCCCGAGAGAATGTGACCATGAGAGCTGGGCTCTGATGCTGAGCTCTGACCCCAGTGAACAGATTTGTCTGGTCTCTTTTGGAATCACTTGGAACCTTCCTTTGCTTTGCCTTGTTTTCTTAGAAGAGCTCTCACCCACCAACTCCAGTTCTTCCCCAGATCCAAATCATGTTTGTTTCTCTGTACAAATAAAAGCAAGCCCAAGAGCCACCGAAACTGGAACACTATAAACAGACCGCCACCCTCAGGAGGCTTATGGGCTCCTGGGTGGAGGGCAGACCACATTTTCCTGAGTTAATTCGATGGTCACGTTGGATTTTGCTAGGTAATGTGGAGCGTCCCAGCCGGGACGGGGAAGGGGGCGCGGTCGGGGAGTGAATTTTGCAGGCGGAGGGGATGAGGTTTCCAGGAGAAAAACAGCATCTTGTAAGGCCTGGAAAAAGGCAGGGAGGCCAGTGCAAGAGATGGGTTAGGGAGGAGGCCAAAGCGGAGCTCTTGAGACAGAGGGAATGTTGACTGATGGGAAGTGATGCAGGGATTTGAAGGGAAGTGACCCACTGAGTATACTTTTCTAGAAGGGACTGGAGATAGAACTCCAGGAGGTCCCAGCAGAGAGGCATTCACTCACTTGAAGGTAGCAACCTTCTCAAGGGCATGCGCCCTGTTGTCCAGTGAGGATTCAAATCATCCGGTTCCCTTCTGCTCATTCTCACCCTTGCCCTGCTGCCTGATTAGGACTCTTCACCTGGCTGCTCTTGGTTTGGCCCCTGGCATTGCGTTGGTTGGTCTTTGCGAGCTTGCAGGTAACAGACAAGGTTGACTGCACTTTCATTTGCCCATTGACTCAATAAATATTTATGAAGTGTTTGCATAGGGCCAGGTGGTGTGCTAGTCATCCCAAGCTACAGACAGGAGAGCACACGTGTTTACTTCCTGATTCCAGTATTTGTTTGGCAGTTCCCAACTTAATATTGCATGAGAATTACCTGGAAAGTTTTTTTTTTTTTTTTTGTTTTTTGTTTTTTGTTTTTTGTTTTTTAATATAGCTGACTGGGCTATTCCCCAGTTTAACTGAATCTGAACGTTTGACAGTATGCTATTTGAAACTTCCACTGTATTATTAAAAACTCTGCTTCAGGTAATTTTATTGGGTCGGAATCATCCATCCTTAGAGGAATGCAGTTTACCTTCCGTTTGCAGAGCTGATAAGAGAGAACAAACCCAGAGTCTGGCCACCCTCTGAGGGACCCCAGGCAGGGTCGGTCCTGTTGAATCATGCCTGGAGGTCTTCCTGGAGTTTGAGGGCTCCCGATTCCAGTTCCTTGTTAAAAACTATTCCTCCAAATTTGATTAAGTATTTATCAGATGAGAATGAACTGAGCTGTGGACCAGTGCTGTGAACACACACACACACACACACACACACACACACACCCTTCAGGCAGTACCTGATCTGGAGAAGCCCAGCCCAGATCTACCTGTGTAGTTGAGAATAATCAGCAAGGAGAACAATTAGGCAGCCTGAACTACGTGAAGCCTTCAGACTAGGGCTAACCAACCTCAGAGGCTTGCTGTTTTTCAGAATGTTCCCCTTGCAGAGTAGGAAGTAAAGGGCCCATGAGGTAAGTGACTTGGCAGTGGCATATGTGCAGAGATGACTATGTCTGGGCCTCCTCGACTTTCCCTCTGATTTCCTGGCTTAGCTCCTGTACTAGGCCATGTCTGGTGGAACTTAGGAGAAAGTCAGGATTCTGTGAAGTCTACAGCTGGGAGAGGGGCAGTAGAGGGGTTCTCAAATTTTAGCTGCTGACACAATTGCTCAGAGGGCTAGGCAAGCACAGATTTGCTGGTCCCAGTCTGGAGGTACTGCTTGAGTAGGCTGGAATGGAGTCTGACAGTTTACTTTTCTAATGTTTCCAGGTGTGGCTGATGAGGGACACTAGGTGGGCCACACCTCAACAACCAAAGGTGGACGAGGATGCACAGTGAGCACAGGCAGGCTGGAGGGAGGGCAGGGTTAAGGGCAGTGGTTCTCAACCTTCCTAACACTGAGACTATTTAATATAGTTGCTTGTGTTGTGGTAGCCTCCAAACATAAATGTATCTTCATTGCTACTTCATAGCTATCATTTGCTACTGTTAGGAATCATAATATAAACATGTGTTTTCCGGTGTTCTCAGGTGACCCCTGCAAAAGGATCCAAAGGGGTCACAATCTACAGGTTGAGTGAGACCAGCTGGTTAAGGGGACACTGGTGTAGGTTCTTCAGAGGCTCTCTGTTTCCTTACTTTCATCTCCTCTGACCTTGGACTTCTTAGATGTTTCCTCAACGCATGTATAAAATGCAGGTGCTGGCTCATGACCAAGGCCAAAGTTAGCACTTGTAGGGGCTTCTTTGGAGCTGGCATTAAGAGGAAGCCAGATTCAGTCCCTCAGCTTACACTCTTTGTCTCCCTTGTTCAGATGGCATCAGGACAGGTAGAGCAGGCCAGCAGTTCCAGGGGAGCACAAATGGCTGCCTCATCACGACACCAACCTACAAGCTTCTCAGACCTTTCTGGCTCTGCAGGTACAGGGTGGAGTCACACTGAACCGAGTACCAGCCATGCCATCCCCTCTGTAGCAATTTCCACCTACTTTTATTGCTTTGAACTCCAGACAAGAGAGTTACCAACCACATGATTTTCTATATCAAAAGTTGGAAAATATTTTCAAGAGCCCCAGGTAGAACCTGGGGCCTAGAGGTCCCTCCTCCCCATCCCTTGCCTGCTCCCTTGTTGTGTGTTTAGAATATCTGCAAGCAGTCCTCTCTGCGTCCCTTCCAGTAAAGCCAGTACGTGGCTGGCACATGGAACTCTCCCTGGAGAGGAGATGGGTGAGGCCGTGGACACGCTTCCTGAAGCCACAAGAAAGAGGAGGCTGCTGATTCACCAGCAGCTGCTTCCTGGAATTACAATGCCAGGCTGCACCGAACAATATTTTTCCAAGGTGATATGAGCTGTTACAACATTCCTGATGGTCCCCTTTGGACCTTCCTGTAAGTCAAACCAGAAAGTTGCCCAAACCAGCATTCCTGAGCAGCAGAGCACAGGATTCCAGACACAATGTTTCCAGCATGCCTTTAGATCCCTCTTGGGAGCTGGAGTTCAGCTCTTTCAGAGCCTCTGCATGTCATCAGCCAAGGCCAGGGGTTTGTCTGGCAGGCCACAGAGTCATAAGGAAGTGGTATGTGTCATTAAGTCAGCTGGGAAACACAAGCCTTGGCAAATTCCCCTAACAGGAGGGGAGCTGAGAAAGGAGCAAGCCCCACGTGTCACCAAGATGCTTTCTCTGTTTCTCTCCTGCTCTTGACTATTTTTGACACAGAAAGCTACTGTGACCTATACCCGACCAGTCTTGGCTTTTCTCAGAGATATGGCACTAGTTTAGAAGTGCCTCTGTTTTATCTTGGTATCGATGTCTCTCCATGCAGAGAGTCTGCTGCCTCTATAGAATAGTGGCTTTCATTCAGAATGGAAAAACCTCATGGATGGCAGTGGCAAATGTTCAGGGGAGCAAGGACAAATTCCAGATTTTTCCCGTTCAATGATGCCCCAACCCATACAAAAATGAACATTAAAAAAACAGACTCATAAAAGCAGTTCTAAAATGCTTTTGTTTTTGAGACTCAGTCTCATGTTGCCGAGGTTAGCCTTGAGCTGACTATGTGGTTAAGGATGATCTTTATACAGTGCTGGGGATCAAACCCAGGGTCTTTGTTCATAATAGACAGCTAGGCTACAGTTCCTGGTTCTACGAATATTCTTCTTTTCTAGAAGACAGAAAATTAATGGGAGTGGAGGATTCTGGGAATAAAGTAGATGGAATCAAGATGGGGAACTGCTCTTAGAAGCATTAATTAAACTCTACTGTACTCTAATATAAAATGAAAAATGACACCTCTCTCTCTCTCTCTTTCTCTCTCTCTCTCTCTCTCTCTCCTTTACTCCCTCCTTCCTTGATTGATGCTTTGGGTATCTCTAGGCAGAGAAATCCTAAGCTAAGAGGCCCTACGTACTTTGGGAGATGTCTCATTGGGTAATGACACTTGTTTTCAAGCCTGAAGACCTGAGTTCGATACTTGGTATTCACAAGGTAAAAGGAGATAACAGATTCCTGAAAGATGCCCTCTGACCTTGTCACATGAGCAAGCTATGCTATGTGTACACACACACACACACACACTTTTTCTTAAAGAAATAAAACTTTTTTAAAAAAAGATCCTAGTTGTAAAATGAATTCCTTAGCATGCTAAAAATAACTGCAATATGTAACGAGTCCTTCTATTTTTTTGTCTTCACAGTCTTATCAGGTGGGTGATAATATCCCTACCCCCCAGACATTAAGCACTGTTGGTCTTAAGCATTTTGTGTAAGAGACATTGAATCTATTTTACCTTTTAACTGATGAGGGAAAAGGTTAGAAAAAATACAGGGTGAATGCACAGTGAGGTTTTATACCCATGTCTCTTGACCCCCAAGTTCATACTCTTTAGAGCCCATAGCATGCTCTTGGCAGCTGCTGCTGGCAGTCCCTGAACTCAAGAGCATCTCCAGAAGCAAGTCCTTGGAATTCCAGCTGGGCGCTAACATTGTGAGAAGGCAGTGAGTCAGCAGAGAGGATTGTGAGCCCACTCTGAAGAGCTTATCCACAGCATAGATGCTCCTCATAGGGCCTGGTCTGGTGCTTTAATGGGGTGCAAGATGAACAGAGAAGCTCCCTTAGGCCTTTAACTCTCTCCTTCCCGCCCTTCACTACAGGCCCATCTCCTTAAAGCTTCATCCAAGACCTCATTCCAAACAGCTGTGTGTCTTACCTCTGAGAACACTCCCCTTTTAAATTTAATCGTGTTGAGAATTTCATCCGTAAGTACTGTATTTACATCATCCTATCCTCCCGGCAACTCTTCCCATGTTCCCGCCCCGGTTCATGATTTCTTCTTCTATAATTATTAGAACTTCACACACGTGTGCGCGCACGCCCACGTGTACGCACGCACGCGTGCGCACACAAACACACCTACCTTACTGAGTTCGTTTAGTGTTGTCCTTACATATGTGTATGTTTATGGTTGACCACTTGGAATTGGAAAACCCATCTCCAGGAGTTGTCCCTGGAAAAAATTTATTCATCTTCTCTTAGAAGACATTGATCTCCTGTTAACTCTTCATCTTGTGGTAATGTCTTGTGAAATTTACCTCATTCTCACTGGCATCTCAACTGGTGTTGTCAATACGCAGGTATTAAAGGCAACCATTATTATTGAGACTTCACGGATATAGCATCCCTGTCATGCTTACATGACCCAGACTAGCAGTCTAGACTTCCTGGTCCCTCTGGTTCTTATAATCTTTTTGTTCCCACTTCTGCAATGTTTCTTGAGTCTTAGGTGTTGGATTGCATTGCAGATATACTTATTGGGCAAGGCACCCTTAAGGTCACCAGTTCTCTGCATTTGATCAGGTGCACATCTCTGTCATGGTCTCCATCAGCTGTAAAAGGAAGCTTCTTCAGTGTGGGCTAGGAGCCACACATACAAAGCCTCGCTAATTTTCTCTACAAACTCTTTGCATCAAGTGTAACTAGTAGCTGCAAATGCAAACCACAGGCAATGCTCCAGACAATGCTCCCCCATTCTCTTAATGCTCTGCCATCTTTGACTTTGTTCTCTGGGAGAAGGAGCCCCTCTACAGCCAGCTCCAGGCTAAGCCATAATTTATCTAAGACTTAGACTTGAAGACTCCAGTTCTAGGTTGTGGCTGCACATTGGACCCATTTGGAGAACTTCCATAATCTCACGATCCAGTCAGGAGCTCCCTGAAATGTTATGACTTGCTCTCATTTCCCCTGTCTAATAATTAGTGTTAGGTATGGCCATGTGGTGATAAACTGGCCACGGGCTATAAGGCTGAAGCACGAAAATGCCTAGAAATGCTTCTGACACTGAAGAAAACTCTGTGATTCAAGGGTATGTATGTTCTTTGTCTCTGGTACTTGTTGAGGTGTGCACCCAAGAGAGGAAATTTAGTTCAGTAAGTGATGAGGGCATTGTCTCATTTGGTCCTCTCAGGAGATTAGTACTTTTATTTTATAAACAAGGAAACTAAGGTCCCCAGTGATTTCAGTATCTAGTCTCTCCCAGGTCCTATTGGCAACAGCTGGTAAAGCAGAGCCAGGCTAAACCCAGTTCTGCCTGGAATGTAAATGAATTGTATTTGACCATAGCTCCTCTGCTCACCGCTAGTTATCAGAGCATCTCACCATTTGACAATTTCCAGGGTTACGCTATTGGGCTTTCTGAAGTAATAATGATAATAAAGGGTCTCATTTTTAATACTTGACCACCTCTATAGTATAAATATTCCCACCACCACAGACTTGAAGCTAGCATTCAAGGGTATGTATGTTCTTTGTCTCTGGTACTTGTTGAGGTGTGCACCCAAGAGAGGAAATGTGGGACCTTAATGTGGGAGATGTGGAACTTGCCAGTGTGGACCAGCACAGAAGACCACTAGAAAATGGAGCAACTGCACACACCAAGCCTTTAATACTGAAATCCGTGTTTCCCTTCAATTCCAGAAAAGGACTCTCTTTTAACATATGCCTCCCCAAACAGATCTTTACCCTAGAGCTCTGCACTGGTAGGAAAGTGTTTAACTCATTCCTAGAAGTCAGACAAGCACCACAAACAACAAACAAATGGGTGTGGACCTCAGGAGTTTCCTAACAGCCATAGAAGGCTAAGTCTGTGAACAGAATCCCAAGAGACATCGCCTTCACCCTGGGGGCTGAGAGCCCTTGTCATGTGCTTGATTTCCTTGCTGAGAATTACGTATACACTTGCTGAGCTCCTTCACAGTGCTGAGCCTGGACTCATGACTGTGTGGTACAGTGTAGCAACAGGGTTCGGGCATGCAGCCAGTGGAAACATGGTGTGGAGCCAGCTCCAAGGCAGTGCAATTGTGGTATACTTGCAAAGCTTATTTCAGACTGTGGCATGCTAGTTTCTAAGGGCTGGAAAAGGGTTTCTGTCCATCATTCTCACCCAGGATATAGACTTCACATGCCTACTGACGAGAAACTCCTTGTCTCAGAAGGATGCCCATCAGACATTTGGGTAGCTCTTTGAAAATATGCAATTTTTTTTGTATAAACACAGACACCATCATCTTTATTGTACCCTGATGTGTCCCAGTTCTAACTCCAGGATTTATATAATTAAGCTAGTCTCTTTTTATGTAGCAGGCAGTACAGCCAGGATGGACCAGTGTGTCAGGCAGGACATTACAGTGTATCAATCAGCTTTCTATGGACATGATGAACACCCCAAGATAAATCAAGTCCTAAAGAGGAAAAGTTTATTTTTATTCATATTTTCAGAAATATGGTCTCTTGGCCAGCTGCTTTGTATAGCTTATCACAGCCAAAGCCCGTGGTAGAGGAGTCCTGGAAGCAAGGAGCAAAGAGAGATGGGAAGGAACTAGGGTCCCGGTTCCCCCATAAGAGCATATTATCAATGCTTTAACATCCTCTGGTGGGTTTCATCTCCTCACCTCCCTATAGCACTACCTTGGGGACAAACTCATCAACACACGGGCCTGTGGGGAACATTCAGGATTTAAATCACAAAGCCAGGCCTATTGGTCCATGAAAGCTTGGGTAATCTAGTAAGACTCTGGCTCAATGACAACAGCAACAGAAGGACCCAAACCACAGCAGCCGGGTAATGTCATAGGAACAAAAGCTGGTCATGGTCCCTGTAGCATCAGAAAATTAATAACAATAGCAGTTATCCCTAGCTCATTGAAAACACACTTCGAGGGGGTTTGTGGGCTCATGTAGATCACTCAGGAGTCCAGTGTCATATCTTGTCATTACCATTCACTGAGGAAAAAGGCCCTCTGCTAGCATGGAAGCAACCATTTTCACACCATTCTGCTCTCTAGATGTCACCTAAGGACTACCCTGAAACTTTCTCCACACAGATGGGCCCGAGTCACCAAAGGGGCCACTTGATATTTTGGATTTTAAGGTGGTAGGAAAATGATACACCCTCAATAGAAACTGTGATTGGAATTTTTGATTTTGATCTTTTCACAAGCTAGCAATATGTAGTATATTTTCTTTTGCTGCTGAGCCATGGCAGTGAGCTGCCCTTGTCAGCCGTGTGGCCAGTCAATGCTTTACAGAATGTGAAGCTGGGATGTTTGGTAGGTTACATGGCTTAAATGCAATTTGGACTTAGGGTATTTTCAATCTACAATGGACTTATTGGTGACCAGCCCCTTCCTACGCCAAGCATTTATAGGTGGTTGTGACATCAGCTCGCTTCTCCTCTGAGGCTATCTCTAGGTAGCTCTCACTTATGTTTTGTGCCTTTTTCTCCTGCCATCAACCAGATCACTTTCCAGGATCACGAGGCATCTTCATCTTCCTCCATTATGGTATCTAGCACTGAATTCACATTTGTAGACATAGTCAAACCAAAGCAATGTTCAGTGGGCTCTGCCTTCGGACTCACTTGAGACACGATACTTGCCCCTCAGGAGGATGGCGTGCTAGTTTTTATTTGGTACCCACAGGTTTCTGTTGCATTTTCATCAGAGCTCACATTTGTAGCAACAATGACTGTTTGCCCTTGTTGTGTCCTATAATTTAGACATAGGTAAGTATTAGTAATATCCGCTGACTATGTTTTTGCTCTGCCTAGTTGTCTTGCTCGTAGCTTATGCTTACTAGTTAGATTTTTCCCAGCACAGATGGAAAAGACCAATTAGATAAGGACTAGGTAGAAGCAGTCATCTAAACGAAGCTGCCTTGCTGTCAGTAGGTTTGGGTAAAGAATATAAATTAGAGGCTGAAGGCCTGAGTCAGTGGTGAAGAGCACTTGCCGCTCTTATAAAACATTGTTCAGTTCCCAGAATCCATATCGGCTGGCTCACAGATAACTCCAGCTCTTGGGAAATGCATTGCTCTCTTCTGGCCTCTGTGGACAGCTGCACACATAAATGCATGCAGACAACATGCCTATAAATAAAAAGAATATAAAATCTTAAAAAATATTATGTTATATGCATGACCAATTCATTTCCAGGAATACAGGAAATGGTGATTGATTGATTGATTGATTTAGAAATAGAAAGTTTTCCAGCAACTAGAATGTGCCTGGAATATAGTAAATACTCAGTGAATCCAAGTTTAATGAATGACTCTCTAGGTTCATCGGCTCTTATATCAGAATCTCCTGGGAGAATATGTGTAATTTGGAAACAAAGTAGGACTTTGTTATGCCGTTTCCTTTTTGTGTTTAGTTATAACTTAAAACAGCAAGTGTCTGGGAAGGGCTGGCATGAGATTGCCCTCCAGAGGTGCTTTTACTAGAATAAAGAGTCACATGACACTGACTTGGGAGAGCATTAGAAGACACAGGGCGTCAGGCCATAGGCAGCATTATCCAGCCTTCAATGGAAAGAGAGTGCATTCCTTTCAAATTCCCAAAAGGAGCCTCCTTACCATGGGCAATGTAGCATGACAGGCACCTTGAAGGACAAGGTTTTCAAACCCTTGGGACAAAGTGGGTTTCTCATTCCTATAGGTTTCTCAAGTGAGTGGCAGACAGGCTTGCCATTGCATCCAGCCTAACTTGTCTTACCTTCTAGCACGGACTGTAAACTTATCTGAAAGGGGGAGGGGATGCAAACCATAGCTCAGCATGTTTTCTTGGCATCAACTCTGTGTTGGGGGAGGGAGGGAGGGAGAAAGAGAGAAAGAGAGAGAGAGAGAGAAAGAGAGAGAGAGAGAGAGAGAGAGAGACAGAGAGAGACAGAGAGACAGAGAGAGAGACAGAGAAAGACAGACAGAGGGGGGATTTTAATCTAACAGTTATTATATGGAAGGCTTGAAGTCTCAAGTAGGATTAGAGGAAGGACTGAAATTCCCTTAATTCAAGGAGAGCAGGGCAGCCTCAGGCCTGAAGGATCACCATCTTGGACTGATCTTTACCTGTTAACTGCCACACCCTGGGTACCGTTGCTCCTTTAACCCACATTTGCCACAAGGAAATGGGTTGAATTTTGGTTACTTATGTTATTAAACTTCAACTACAGAAAGCACACCACCTATCCTTGATCAACCAGTCCAGGAATCATCAAAGAGAAAATGAAATGAGTTAGCGTCAGTGACATGTCCCAGTGGGTTCAGAGGTCTGGCGCTAGGCCTGATGACCTGTCTGATCCTCAGAACCCCATGGTGGAAGGAGAGGACTAACCTCCCTAAGCTGTCCTGGGACTTCCACATGTCACACCATGAAATGCATCATACCCACTTCCCCACCACAATGACGAAATACATACATGTAACTGTTGAAATCATTGTTACTCTTTCTCTCACTGATCAGCATCTCTTCCAGTGCTTCAGTAACATTGTTGAAATAATTCTCATCTTGCAAATTACCAACATTCATCTGAATGCCTCATCCTACCCTGTCCCTGGACTACAGTTCATCTTATGAGTGAATACCTCACCTTCCCCACCAGCAAACGCCTTTCCTTAGAGCATCGGTTCTCAACCTTCCTAAGCAGCCTTTAACATAGTTCCTCATGTTGTGGTGAACCCTAACCATAAGGTTATTTTTGTTGCTACTTCAGAAGTGTAATTTTGCTACTGTTATGAATTATAAACATCTGATATACAGGATATCTGATATGTGACCCCTGTGAAAGGGTCATCTGAGAACTGCTGCTGGAGAGGAAGAGGGATTACCCTGGAGTCCCTTCTCTTCTGGTAACTGCTCTGCTTACATCTGCTGCTGAGGGTGCTTAGGTTTCTTGTGATCTTCTTAAGCCTGTCATTCCCCCTTCCCTTGTGTGCATGAGGAGCAGGACAGGCAGCTGGCTTAAGAGGTGCTGGTGAGCATGTGGCCTTGGGAATGAGTGATTTGTGTGTCTAAAAAGAATCTTGAGACAGAGAGAGCACAGAGTGCATGTGGAGATGAGATAAGGCATAAAGATTGCCCTGAAGTGGACGAAGAGCAAATCTGACTGGGGGTTCAATGTATGACAAGAACATTATCAGTCAGGGTAGAGAGGCTCATTGAGCATAGCCACCTGATACTCTTAGCCAGCAGAGCACAAGGCTGGAAAACCTTGACAGCTCATTTAGGGTATTTTTGGCACTGTCCGGTCAAATGACTACTAGACAGTCCCTGGTTTCTAAATTTGAAATGTCTCTAGAGACTGTTTCACTTTTGGCAACCCACTCGAACACGTCCACACTTGGTCCTGGCACAACCTTCTCTTTGTCTCATCCAAATTCTTCTAGCTGAGGCTCAAGCTACTGGAAGAATGAAGTCTCTGTCGGTTAACTGCCTTGGTGGCATAAGAGAGGCAACTGTGGGGATCTGGAAGAGCTATGACATATGGCATGGACATCTAGGGCTGTATTCAGAAGAATCTACAGCCCTGTGGAGGCTCTTTTTACCACAATACATCTCCAGAAAGCTTGCTTTAAAGAGAAGAGGGTATAGGCTCTGCCGTTGGCTTCAGGCCCTTGGCATGGTCAGAGTCACTGAATATCTTGTATATCTTGGTTTCTGGTTGCAGAGTATGATGAATGACCATCACGGGGTGCCCAGTCAGTACCCAAGATGGGTGTTGTCCTTGTGCTAATTGGTCAGAAGTGAACTAAGTGAATCTTGTAGCTAAACCTAAAAGGACAAAAGAATTCCTATCATGCTGGAGAGAAAAGCCATTTAGGGAAACCATGGGCATTTCTTGCCCTGATTGTTTTAGAGTGGGCTGTGTTTAAAACTCAAAAGTGACCCATATGTGGCAACTGGGCTTGACTCAAAACTCCCCAGGTTTAGTCAATCGAGGAGGCTCTGAGGCCAAGCAGAAGAATTGAATCCTCCTAAGTTGGTGCTGGCTCAGTATCTCTATGAGATGGGCATGAAGCATGTGAGCATCTGTCCTGCCCACTGTCTGATGGACATCCCAAGCTCCACAGACCGGCTGGTAGTGACGATAGCTAACACTGAGCACATCCAGTGTCCTTATACTAACTAGATGCTTTCCATCTGACCCTGAGGCAGTAACACAAGGCAGGCAGTCAAGGTCATTTGTACTTCACTGACAAGAACACTAAAACTGAGGAACAATTCCTTTTGCTTAAGAACACTAGGTGAGTGTGGGCTCACCCTGTATGTCTGTATCCCGCTAAGAATGCTCTCTTAACTTGGGGGCCTCTCACCTCACACAGCAGAGAGAAGTGGCTTTCCTAGATATTCTATGCTGGGGCAGGAGCCCATAGGGTGGTAACAGAGGCAGAGATACATGGGGGAGGTGGTTGACTTTTCTGAGCTCCAGAGGAGACTTCAGAATAAACAAATGTTTTAAAGTCATTTTGATTGGAAAACTGACTTTTAAATCCAAGTGGGGGAAAAACAGAGGAGATAGGAGAAGGGAAAGACAAATGACCAGGACTAGGAGTGAGGAGGAAATAGGATGAAGCCCAGGGGCACCTTCAGCTTTGAATTCAATATAGGGAGAAAGGAAGACAACAGAATTCTGTTCACAGCCATGCTCTGGTTTGTATCCACCAACCTGCAATCCAGCCCAGAGGAACCTGTGACCACAGGGCTCATTTCCAGAAGAACCTATGACGAGTAGGCTCATTTCCTGCACAAATGTCTGAGGTTGGATCAGATCCTTATCTTCAGATGATATAAAAGGAGGAATTATATGACTTAGTGTGCCCATAAAGCCAGGATATCACAGCCTCTGGTTGCTGTAGGTCAACATTGCCAGATGAAGCAATCCGGATAGCCAAGACTAATAAGGGAAAAGGTCTTAGCTGCCGGCTTGGGAAGTGGTGAAGGATGAATGTATGACTGGAATATTGAAGGCATTGCACACCCAATGGAAACCAACACGTGGCAGACACAGTCTTTCAATTCCTGCTCTTCTCCTTGCAGGAAAGTCACACCGAATTTGTGGCTATAATGTGCAGCTGCCACCACCAGCTGCCTGGTGGCTGTACATACCTACCTGCTTCCCGCTGCAGCTGTGGCTTTTGCTCCAGGCCATTCAGTGAGAAGGAGGCTGGGAGTTACCAAAAGACAGACAGACTTCCAGGAGGAGGAAAGGATTGTAAACTCCTAAGGCTCCAGTGGAGTTTATGGGACCCAGTGTGACCAGAACTATTTCCTCTTTCTCCCCTTTTCTACCACAAGGAAACTAAAGTCACTATTGCATCACCTGGGCCTGCCCCAGTTCCCTGAATCAGGGGTGAGAAGCACCGCCCTTGATTGCAGATTGAGCCATCTCCTGGGCAGATCTATAGTTGTGCACAGGGGTGAGGATGACAGGGGTAAGGATGACTAAGGCCTTCCTGCAGACTGGCAGCTATTTCCTGCTCCTGTGAACCCCAGACTACACCCTTTTAACTACACTAGTACCCCACAAAGGTAGGAAAATAGAATTAATTTTAAATGGAAAGCCTTATTCATTTGGGCTAAAAGCAAGGACTCTGGAAATAAAATGCTTGGTTCCTATCTTGGTCCTAATGCTTTTGTTGTGTGACTTTGGACAAGCTATTAAAAAAAAAAAAGACCACTTTGTGCCTCAGTTTCCCCATCTGTACAATGAACACAGGAGTACTCAATTCATAGGAGCACTGACTAAATAAATGTGCTTAAAATTTGTACAACTGATTTTACATAAAACAAGCATAAAGATCAAGTGGCCCCAAGTCAGAAAGAACTCCTCCTTTCTAGCAGACTGTGGGATTAGAATGTAAAGCTTCAGACTTTATATCTAGGTCCACCCCTTATCATGATCAGGACTTTTGGACACCAATGACCTCGGACATAAGTTCTCGGACATTTCTGACCTCGGCTATAAGATGTCCTGTAGTATTTACTCCTGCCTGCCATACAGACATGGCATCAAGAGCTACTGCACTGTGCTAAACACATCTGCAGGAAGGCTCACAGCTTTTCAATTAAGGAAGAGATATTCTTTTCACCCTGGAATGCCCAAAAGACTGATGATGGAGACTATGGTACCGCTCAGCTGTTTCCTAATTCTCCTAGGCTGTTCGAATCTTTAGGGAATGCCACGATCTGGCCAATCAAATGGCGAGAGGCTGCACGTGTTCCTCTGAGGAGGTGGCTAGGAAGCGAACAAGGAGCTCCTCCATCTCTCTTCTTGCTCCGTGGACCTTGGAAGTTCTACTTTTTAGATGGCACAACTGGCAGATAGAGAGCCACGGACATGTACTGTATGTGAAGTACAAATGAACACTTTGAAGAGCTACTAAGATTCCGAGGTCCAGCCTGCTACAGCAATACCCAGAAGTCACTGCTCTGATTGATTCATAGTGGAAGTATGGATCAGTGAGACTGACCACACCCTCCTCGGGGATACAGAAAGTTCTGCCAATGCCTCTTCTCAGGAGTTTGCCTACAGTCCTGAGTTCTAGTAACTGTGGAAAGCTTTTTAGTTTGATTAGAAACCTATCCTCCTAGTTGGGAAGAGAACAAATCATTCTTCTCACCAGATTTCCTTTTGCTACAAAATGCCTTTATTTCCAGCCAGATAAAATTTTTCAACTGTATATATGGTTACACATGAAAAGGTACACCTTTGTCGTCGGCCTTGCTTACAAGACCCATTGTTAATTATTAATGTGTACATCAAACAACCATCTTTGTCTCTGAAAATATAGCTTAAATAGATCTGCCACACGCGAGTTCATGGATGGGAATGGGGTGGTGTTCTTTGCCAATGAGTCAGCCTGGGATGAAGTACTACGTGTAGGTGATTTGATTCTACCAGTCAGCAGGTGGCATGCAGCAGAAGCCTGCCTGCTGACCACACTACTGTGGTGGTGGCCCTTCTATGAACAGGAGACAAAGAAGACAGACCTATGCAATGGAGTGGCCTGTCACAGAATGCAAACACCACTGGGTGGACCCCAGAATGAGTAAAAGCATCATGAAGGTGACTCTACTGTGCATACTACTGAAGATTATGGCACCTTTTTATTTGACACTCAATAAATATCTAGTTACTGAAAGGAAGAGAGAGACTCGAGACACTGATGGTTGTGGTGGTGTCCAACCTCTGTTCTCAATACTGGGTTTAGGTTTGGAGCTTGAAGGACACCCATCTGTAGTTTCTTCAAAGCACATCCTTCTATTTAGAATGCCGTTCGTTTCTCTGGAGAGACCTTTAACTTCTTCATCAGCATTTACTTTTTTGCAGACTGCAATATTGGCTTAAAGAAGAGTGTAGAGTGCTCCGCAGAAAGTATAGATTTGTCTCGTGAAGTAAAAAAAAAAAAAGAAGCCTGTTCGGCTCATAATCCCTAGGACGTCCTGTATTTTTCCCAGCATCTCTTCTTTTGGCTTCTGTCCTTTACTCCAAGCCTGAAAGAGCCGTGGAGACTCACTGGTTGAGCAGTGCACGACTTCGTAACATCTTATCTCAGTATCCACTACTGACATGTACCATGGCTCCCCGGGACTCGAGAGAGCGGCTCTCTTGAAGCTCTGCCCTTCGCAGAGATGTGAACATTTGCTCTATGAAGGTGAAGGTGGTGTTCTAAGGCGGATGCTAGGGAATTCCCATAGGAGAAATTCCTGGAAAAATCCACATTCCCTTTTGGTCTCATTCCCCAAAAGGCTATGGTTGCAATTCTGGTGACACATAGGAAAAGTTTCTAAACTCATCCTGGTTAATCATAGGAAGATGTCCCTCATCAATCGGAGTTAAAACTGGCTCTTCTTTTATGAAGTCTGGGTCAAAATTGCTGACATCTTCTCGAGATTTCTGTTAAAGAAAAATGGAAACTGTGGTCAACTTGTACATACCTAGGGTTTTGGCCTCTTGCATGGGACTCAGCCCATTCTCAAGAGTTCAGAGATCTGCCCTGCAGCCTTGGTCAGTAGCAGCATTTCTGATTCTGATCCCCATGATTAAGTGATGCTTCATGGCCACTCCACCACATGTATTAAAATGGCCTTTGCCAACTGCCAAGTTATACATCCCATGCCCTGCCCTCTAGTCACTGTGTCCTGGAAGTGGGGCAGCCTTGGACTGTGAGAGTAAAGAATTAATGTTGCTACCTAGACTTGCTTATTACTCACTTTCCCATTAGCCTCCATTTCACTGAGCTGTGGTTTCCCAGCAGGCCTTGCTGAGGAGCATGCCTGCTCACATCTGGCCAGAGGTCGAGTAAACTCATGCTCAGCTCACTTAGTGTTTGCACACATTTTACACATGTGAGAAGAAGTTCTTGAGTCGTTTTATGGTGCTGTCGGGCTTAGAGCAAAAGTGCATAACCTGTTAATGGTCAAAAACAATATATCCCTCTGGACTGGAGCTGGTGGGATCCCTCTGGCTGTTGGACATCCTAAGTCTGACAGACTGGCAGACTAAGCTCACTCTGAAAGAACTGTGTAAACAAAATCTTTATAAGCATACTAAGGAGGTCTGCTTCTTTTTAATCATTGTTAGAGCCTCTCACTTCTCTTATCTGATTCAAGGATGCTTCTCCTCCACCTTCAGACGTCGTCTCTCCCCCCACCCCCATAGTCTTCATCTATTTGTAGCCTGCCTTCTCTGGATTCCTTGATGCTTATATGTACAGCTCGGCTCGAAGACTGTGAGGTGGGCCACTCTCAAGCTTGGTGGCTTAGATTGCTACCATTGTTGTTCTCTGCATTTCTCCAAGGGGCTCTGCCTGTCTGGCCCGAGTCCTCTATCACTGTAGCTATGTGCAGGCCAAGCAGCCGGGCTCAGTGAAGGAGCACCTGGCACCTTCTCGACTATCTTAGGGCTTTGGAGAGGCACAAATGGTGCCCCAACAATATGTGAAAACTGGCTAGGAAGAATGACATCAATTAGTTAAAATTCTTCTAGGGAAACTTAAAGCAGCTTAGGTGTATTAGATGCTGAGATATTTTAATTTAGTTTCAGGGAGGGTAGAGCTAGCACCAGTGAGAGGTGAAAATTTTGTGATAAACAGTCAACACATGGAGAGACATTGTCTCAGGGGCAACCAGCCCATCTCTCTATGCAGCAAGGGCTGGCCAGCCTCCACTCTGTCATTCCATAGGAGATACCAGCTTTTCCATGGACTTTGGTCACCTGAAGAAGAGGGAGAATCTATTCCAGTAGCCTTGACACTCACGATTCTGGGTCGGAAAGGTGGTTCTAGTTGTCGACGGTTCAACTGGGCCCAGTCGATTTCCTTAAAGAAAGGATGTCTCACGATCTCATGTTCACCTCCCTGAGTCAGGCTGCCCAAGCGCATGGTGGGGTTCTTGGTCATGAACTACAAGAGTGCAAGAGAGAGAGACTGTCATTCATTCATTCATTCATTCATTCATTTATTCATTTATTCATAGCCATGTCACAGGACAGCAGGCACCAGCCCTGGCAAAGGACCTTCTGGGAGGTTTTTGCCTGATCATGCTTCACTAGCTGGATTTTCCATCCTGGGCAGTATGAATCATGCCTTAATGTCGAGACTGCCTGAGTGGATTTTTGGCCTTCCCCACTGCCGTTTCAGGCACAGCCACTAAAAGAAGGCTGAAGGGCCCAATTTTCTTTTCTGTAAATACTTGGTATTTTTCTTTCCTCTCTAGAGAAAGGCAACTCCTTATGAACTAGTGTGCCTTTCCCCGGCATGGCAGTTGTGGACAGCCAGCAGATTCTTACTAGGGCTGCGTTTAGGAACAGCTGGGCCATTGTTCTGTCAGCTGCACAGCTGGCCAGGGTTCCTGCTTGCTCCTAAGACCACATAGAAGAGTGAGAGTCATTGTTGTTGAGATCTCTATAAAAGGTCAGCAGGAGTGAAAAACTCTAGAAACTTCTGTGTCTGGCCCTAGGAAAATTGAAAGTTGGTTGCTTGTCTTTCTGTGGCTAAGATAGAGTTGGAGATGAATCTTTTCTGTCACCAAGATGCCCTCTTCCATTTTGGAATCAGTTTCTGGATTGAGAATGTGTGACTGCACAGACCAAAGCTAAAACAAAATGCCAATATTCAAGTGCTGTTCATACACAAATATTCCATCTTCATATAAATTGGAAGACACTGCTAGTGCTCAGCTCGTACACATTTTGGGTTAACTCCTCCTTTTACAGTCGGTCTCCATGTTTTAAGCATTTCCTAATGAAGGACTCAGGATAATTCACTTTTCCAGGCCAGAATATCATTTTAATTTCAAATGATTTTCCTTTTTATTTCTTTTAAAGCTAAATGTGAATAAAAAGATTTGTTTGGGCTGGTCATGGTGGTAGCAGCTGTCTGTAATCCCTTTTGGAGGCAGAGGCAGGAGGGTGGTGAATTCTAAGTCAGTCTGGGCTATAATGTAAGGCCTTGTCTTAAAAAACAGGCAGCCTGGTGGCTAAGGTTTAGTGGGAAAGTGCTTACCTAGCACAGAGAGGTGCTGAATTCTATCCTAGAACCATGGGAAACCACAAAGCAAAAAATGGCTGCTGTGACTTTAATTAAATAAAGTTACTTTAAGTTTCTTTGTTCTTCTCCCAAGCTCAATTTCCAGAGCTGGAGATCAAACCCAGGGCCGTGTGTGAGAGAGGTGATCCCTACCTCTGAGCCACACATCTGGACTCTAAATCGAGTTATCTGTAAAGAGACTAATGACAACTTTTGACAGTCATCAAATATCGTTTTCAAGTTTGACTTGTGAACATAAAACAAAAGTAATTCTGTGTTTATAGAAACTATTTGGAGCTGAATTTACTGAGAACATTTAATGATTTTTTTTTATTTCAAAGACCATCTTGTTGCTGATGAAGACACAGAAGACAGTGACACCTGGGTCATGCCAGGAAGCCAGAGCTATGATGGTCTCAGGGTTGGTCCAACCTAGAACGATCATGCTAAAGGAAAAGACAGCAACATGTCCTCAGCAAACAGCAATCCCATGACATCTACTTTACAAAATGGTTAGGACTCAAAATAAAATAAGCATTCGAACAGACCCAGGTCCAACCACTGCTGTTCGTACCTCAGATATTAACCGTAGGGTACAATTCCTGATGGACAGCTATCTGTAATTTTAAGAGCTCATTAAGAACTAATAATGAATTTAAAAAAACAAAGAAACTTGAGAAAGAAGGACCACAGAAAGAGACCCAGATGGCTTGTGGGAAACTCCCAGCTTTGCCAGTGATGGGAGCAGAGGATTTCTTGTAAATGTATGTGTGCAACTTGGTCTTGTAGGAAAGCAGGACAGCGCAGGACTCTGGATGCCAGTGTGGCAGAAGTGTTGTTGTCTGACTTTGCGCATTCTTCCCTGCTCCTGCCACTGAAACTGAGCTTCCATGGGGCAGAAGCATCGTCTAAGGAGGAGCAGACAAATCACAGCGGTGACTTTTCTGAAGAGCACATTTCTAGAACTGGGCCAGGATGAATCACAGCTGGTAGATACCTTCTCTTGGGGTTCTGATCAAACTTTTTGAATAATCTTGATTTAATGTTTTTAAAGATTTATTTTATCTTTAATTATGTGCATGTGTGTTGATCTCTGTGTGGCTAAGTGTACGTAAGTTCAGGTGACAGCAGAGGTCAGAGGCATCAGATACCCAGAGCTGCAGTTACCAGTGGTTGTGGGCTGCCTTCATAGGTCCACACTCTTAACTGCTGTGCCATCTCTCCAGTGCCATAATCTTGGGTTTTTTTAATACCTAGGCTTGAGCTTTTCAGATATAATCATCTTCTACGTAACAAGAAAATCTGGCCAACCCAGCCTGATAAGAGTAACTTTCACCCCTCATCAAAGAAGCTTCTTTTTGAAATGACAGAGGCTATTCTAAAGGTCCACAACTGGTCAAAACATAGAGATTGACTAACCATGCTTAGTATCCAACCCCAATGCAGTCGCAATGCAATCCCTGTACAGAAGGCTCAATGAAAATCATGGAAGAAGAGGCACACAGAGTTTAAGAACCAGAGGACCAGGATGCCTGCTATGAGAGAGTTTCTTCTAGACAGGCACTGCTTAAACAAGACCTGCATAGTAACAATACCACTTGACATGCCAAAGGGGATGGGAAATTCACAAGGCCTCACCTCTAGATGAGAGATACAGGCAGACAATGGCTGTCGAGGGAGGGAGAATTATTATTCTCCAGGGATGAGAATCTCTTATCCAATCCTAAGTGGTTAGCCTTAAACACATGTACATGAGACAGAACTACATGGATCCAATAGGCACTGTGTGTCTGTGTGTGTGTATGGTGTGTGTGTGTGTCTCTGTGTGTGGTGTGTGTGTCTGTGTGTGTGGTATGTATGTGTGTGGTGTGTGTGTGTGTGGTGTGTGTGTATGGTGTGTGTGTGTGTCTGTGTGTGGTATGTATGTGTGTGTGTGTGTCTGTGTGTGGTGTGTATGTGTGTGGTGTGTGTGTGTGTGTGGTGTGTGTGTCTGTATATATGGTATGTGTGTGTAACAATATTAATTAAAGAAAAAGTCATGAATATGAGCAGGAATATGGGGGCTATGGGAGGATACGGAGGGGAAAGGAAGGGATTAAAAATTATCAGAAACAATTTCAATCAAGTAAAAAAGAGAAATTCCACTTAGAAAGTCTGTATAGTATCTGGTGAATATAAGGCGGTGCACTAAGCTTGGCAGTGTGCAGGTGACAAAGGCATTACCATTGCATCGAGGTGTAAATCAAGAGAAGAGACAAGCAAACTATGACACACCATGGGACATGCTGGAAAGAAATATGTAACGCACCGTGAGAGCTTGGAAGATGAGCAAACGGCACTGGGTTGGCATTAGAGAGGCCAGGGAGTGTCTTGGTGTTTGATGAGATGAAGTAGGATCCATGTAGGAAAAAGACAGTCATGCCTGTCACATAGTCGGTACACACCTGTATGCATACAAGCACCTGGGGTGCAAACAGTAGAACATACAGCTCGGGACAGCTAGCACATGAGGATGGCAGGGCAAGTGTGTGGGCAGTGAGTCTGACCTATCAGAAGTGTATGAGGAGGCAAGAAGACTGGCCACAGTGCCATGAATAAGGAACTGGGGGAAGGGAGCATAGTCAAATGGGTGTAGGGAGCACAGAGACTGAGACAGCTGAAATGACAGGCAAGTTCAGAAACTACAGTGCTTGTAATTAAGGGGAAGGGGGAGTTGGAAGCAAATTCCAGAAGGTTTTAAAGAAGAAATATGCCTAGGGCTAAATGAATGAACGGGTAGAGTCTAAGGTCAGAGCATCTTCCCAGGCTGTCTGATGGAGCCATGCAAGGGAGGACCAGAGGCAGGTCTTCCAGCATTACTATTAACGGCAGCATCAACAGTAGTAGTCAGGGGAACAAATACAAAAACAAGTATTCCTTAAGATTATGCAAATAGTCTGAATTAAAATGGAGTAACTTGTGCCAAACCTTAAAGCCGGGAGGCTGTGAAGGAGGGGAGGCACACATGGACACCTGATAGCAAGAACTGAGACAGAAGACTCTGCTAGAAGCACATTTCTTTGCACACATGCCTCCATGAACTTACACAGAAAATACTTCTGCAAGGCTGTCTGCCCAAAGAGTGCTTCTACTTTTGTTAACATCCTTGTTATTGATGCCTCGGATTATGGTTTATGTAATGCTACTCATTTGGTCATCAAGAATTCCCCTTTAGTGTCACCTTCTCACATTATGCTCATGGTTTACATATTGGCATGCATGATACCACTGCCATGCCAGATCCTGACTAAGCATATAAATCTTTGGAGAACCTTTGTTTATTGTTTGGTTTAATTAAGGGGTTTAACATCTTGCCAAATCTGGGTGGTTGACATGCTCAGTTTTGTATCTGAGATATAAAGCACCCACACAGAGACAACTAAGCATGTCTACATGGGGTGCAGGCTGGGGTTAGATCTCTCAGTGATATGTGAGGGTAAAGGGCTGAAGCTGGGAAGGCAGGCAAGACTGTTTGATGAGAGGGAGAGGGAGAGAGAAGGGTAGGTGAATGAAAAGAACTAGGGCCCATTTTTCTTAAACCACATTGTGTAGTTGAAAATAATTTCATTTAGAATGATAAATAATTCATTTAAATTATTCATTTAAGTGCTAAATTACATGAAGGTCACGTTTGGATATGGGATACCTTCAACACTGAGCTTCTGCTCCTTCAGAGGAGTGGCCTGGGTTTGCTCAGTGATGGCCATGGCATCCCCAGGTGGCTATGGCATCCCCAGGTGGCCACATATACGGCCTCCCCTTATTGTCTCACAAGAGGCTGGCATCACTTGCTAACTTCCATGGCTTCTGACCTCTGGAATAGAGGAAGAAAAACGTTCTACCTGGGCATGATGACTCATGCCAATAATTCCTAGCACTCAAGAGGCCTAGGCAGAGGACTATTGCAAGTTTGAGGCAAACCTGGGCTACCAAATACCAATAAGGCAGGGTGTGTGTGTGTGTGTGGGGAATCCAAGGAGACAGAAACTGGACACAAAGAAGCCAGAAGCACTATTAGGACAGGAGCCACTGTAAGGAGGAGGTAGTGGGGTGCCACTAAGGGATAAGACTTTTAGGGGGAGTGGATTACAGCCCCTATGTAACTACTCTCTCCAGACATACAGAGCTGGAGAGTTAAGAAAACGCTCTTAGTCCTGGGCCTGACATGGGTCATAGCACACATTCTGCAGGAGGCAGAGCTGGAGGCTGGAGGGAATTGTTACCCTGGACTGCAAACAGCTGTCACTGGAAACCCTGGTCCTCTGCTGGCGATCGTGACAGCCCAAGTGCTTTTGCAGAAAATGTCCTCAACTTGTTCATGTCTCTAATGGACTCAGATGTTAACTCAAGCTAACAGTCCGCATCTAAGGTTATTCTTAAAATACACTTTACCTCCACTGACCTCTCTGACAAAGGTCCAAATGGGAAAGCTCGCCAAGAAGGCAAAGCATGTGGCTGCAGGAGACTCTGAACACATCTACCAAAGGAAGCAGATGGTTCATAGGGCCAACAAAAGCACTTGATAAACTGGGGAGAGTGAGTGAGAGGCCTAGGAGTTCTGGTTCCATACCAAATGTAAGTCTTACTACAGAGGGAGGGCTGGAAAGAGAGGTGGGTGGGCATCTCAGCCCTATCCTGCATCCCTCTAAGAAAAGTGGAGCTGACATAGAGGATGCTGAAGGAATCAGAGGCCCACCTATCTCTGAGACTGGAAAGCTCCCAGGCCTCTGACAAAGTCTACAGGGAGGGCAGCTCCATAGTGAAGTGTACTGGATGATGCTGGCCAGGTTTGTTAAGCATGTCACGAGAGAATGCCCATAGAGCAGAAAGAGATACCTGAAGTAGGCTGAGTACATACACGTATGTAGAGGTGCTCTACTTGACAGAGCTTAAACTCCCCTGTATAATGATGAGTCCCGAGACAACAGGATCCAATTCTACTTTGAAATTTAAGCAGTGTCAAGAATTATTCATCCTTTTTCAAAATGCCTGATCTCTTAGGAAGAGGACTAGTTACATAAACCGAGCAATTAGACAATAACGTTTTCTCCCAAGAGTTGGAAAACACTGTGCGTTCTGGTTAATAGTTGGATTTGGCTGTTGGGCAAACAGAATGACCTCCTTTCATTTCATTTCAGACCTTAAACAAAAGGCAGACAGACTTGGCAGCTCTTGCTGCCAGGCCAGAAAGGAAGGAAATCAAGCCACAAGACTCTCCTATCAGTATTCCAGGGAGCCACTCCAAAACGAGAGGAAGGCATTTCATGGCTCTAAGAGAGTTCTAGGGAAGGAAGACAGAGAAAGAACACAGGATTCAAAACAGAGGCTGGCTCTCTGCCATGATGGCCAACCTCAATATGGTCACATAGCTTGAAGGCCACCCAGAGGCTGACAAAATGTGCCCCATGTGTGTACACCGCAGGCACATGCCTTCTGCTTCTGGCCCTAGAAGAGTCTGACCCAGTTGGGAAGTATGGCTGTCAACTTTGACTTTACACTTCCCTTCATGGTGGGGAAGTTGGGGGACACACAACTTGGAATGACCTGTGCCCAAACCACTCTCTACCTCAGAGCTGTGGTCACAGGAACAGGCTGCAGACGAGGGGGCAGGAGAGAGGACAGACACTAAGGTGACCTGGTGTTGATGTCAGTTTTGCACAGGACAAGGCAGAGGCAGACATTCGCTTAAGATGAAGCTGGCCATAATTCATAGAGAAGAATGAGAGGCAGCAGGATGGAGAGCACACAGAATGGACTTTCAGAATGACTCTGGGGAAGCCGCCTGCGACACTTAAAGAGTAGGCTCTCATGTTGCAGGTGCTGCTATAGAATACTGGGCGAGCCAGAAGGGAGTCACTCTGGCTTGCTCACATTGGACCTGTTTGGGTTTTACTGGCAAGGCTGGGACTAGTAATATGGCAAAGGACAGCCCTGCCAGGTGTCCATTCGTTTAGAAAAGGGCAGCTGCAGGAGGAGAGAGCATGGAGAAAAGGGAGCAGAGTTGCTGCATTGCTACTGCTTAGTGAGTGGCAGACAGTTTCATACAGGCATGCCAGCATTTTTATTACACCTGGCAGTGAGTTCAATGCTTCAAGTTCATAACCCCATAACCCCCAGAACTCCCAGTTATTATCCCTATCTTATGGATCGTTGTAGAGAAAATCTCTTATATACTGTATGGCTACATCACTTGTCAATTAAAAACAAAAACCAGCAAACAAACCTATGGCTTATAGGAAAGAGTAGAATAGAAGGTGGGACATCCGGTAGGCAGAAGGATTCTGGGATAGAGTCAGGCATGGGAGGAGTTGACAGGGAACATGGAGGAGGAGCGGAGCAGAGGTAAACAGCCATGCAGCAGAACTTAGAAGAGAAGAATGGGATGATTAATTATGAGCTAGTTGAGGAGCCAAAGATTATGGCCAAGGTATTTGTAAATAACAATTTGAGTCTCAAAGTCCTTATTTTGGGAGCTTGGGGATGGGAGGGGAAACTCTCACTTTTACAACTGTAAAACTGAGGAAGAGGCCCATTTGTAATCTGCTCAAGGCCATAAGGTTTGGAAGTGGTGAAGCTGGGATTCGTACCTAGGCACACGTGACACCAGAAACCTTTGCTCTGGAGACAACCAAATGTCTCCCTTGGATTCCAGGTTGGAGAGCAGTGTGGGGATTAGTAGGAATCGTGGCCTAACCCTTGAACTTCACTTGAATGAAAACTGACAGTACTCGGTGTGTATCCCCTCTGGGGGTCTCTGACACTCTCTATGGTCATATAACTATGGTCTCTCGATGCCACTAATGAAGGGCCAAGATGCGCAATGCTGAGGGCCCAGAGTCAGGCAGCTTAGATGGGAGAAGTTCAGGGGGACAGAGGAGGGAACACATCATAAGAAATGGCAAAATAAGTTTTTAAAGACAGATTCCCACCCCGCTTTCTCTTTTCTTCCTCTCCTTCCCTTCCTTCCTTGCCATTAAATGATGAAAGGGCTTTTGCTGGGAACAGAACTTTCACTGGAGATGTCTGAAGCACAATAGTGTATGTGTGTGTGTGTGCATGTGTGTGTGTGTGTGTGTGTGTGCGCGCGCGCGTGCATGTGCGTGTGTGTGTGTGTGTGTGTGTGTGCGCGCGTGCATGTGCGTGTGTGTGTGTGTGTGTGTGTGTGTGTGTGGTACTGGATAGGAAGCAAGGCTTGTATCCTATGGTTAGTGTCAATATGAGAGTCTATAATCTTCACCTTTCTCTCTTTTCTTCTTACACTTGTCATTGGCATTCTGGAAGAAAGGAGCTGGCACTGTGAACATGACTATACCCTCAGCTGTAAATGCTACTTTCTCTTTGGGTGGGACCTTTATTTTATCAGAAAGAAAGAGAAAGAAAAAAGAAAGAAAAGTTTAAAAAAAAAGAAGAAGAAAAAAGAATAAAAGAAAGAATTCTGATACAGCAAAATTCTCCAACCTTGCAGCTGAAGGAATGGGCACTCTGGGTACCACCTCCCCTGGCAGATTACAACTGACTGGTCTACCAGGATTTTCTGTGAACTCTCCCCAGAGGCACATTGCACTCTGTTTCATTTTTCTGTTATCAAAATTCAGTACAATCAGTGCCCTGGGTTCTTCCTGTCCCCACAATAGGGCAAGAACTGTGCTTGATCTGCAACAGAATGTTGGCTGTGCCCCTAGCTTGAGATCTCCATCAGAAGCCAGTAGCCTTTGCATGCACACTTACTGATCCCTCACTGCTGCTAGCACTCAGCCTGGCCTGTGTTTTGTAAACATAGTTTTTCCTGAACCCCAGGCCACCTTTGGAACCTCACTGACGCCCTGTGTTGGGAAGTCAGAGGTGTCTCAGATGGACCCCCAGGGGTCGTGTGCTTGTTCTTATGTCTATCATCCCTGTTGGCCGATGCTCCTGGAACCAGGCTCAAGCATGGTGACCACTGAGGCAGGCTCTACTGCTCCCAGGTAACTTTCTTTTATTTTTATTTTTTATCAGATTTTTTTCATTCAATATTTTTGAGCATATTCTTCCCCTCCCCCGACTCTTCCCAGCCACCTCCCCACCCACTCAACTTCAGGTTCTTTATCTTTCAAGTGTGCAAGAAAAAGGGGGCTCCCTGATGATGCTATCCTGAGCTACAGCTCCCCGATGCTGCTATCCCAAGCAAGCCTCACAAGCGTTTCTGTTTGGGTGCCATCCTTAAGAGTTGCTACTGTAAAGAAGAGCGTGTTTGAGAAGGCTTTTCTGTCAGTACTCTCCTTGACCTTGCATATATATTATCTTTGGTATTCAAACCTCAGCTAACAATCAACTGCAAAAAATTAGATCTTAGTTAGGTGGCACGGAGCATGCACAGGAGGAGAATCCTGCTCCTGTTCAGGATTTTCCCAACCTAGAAAGTGCTTCTGATGCAGAGAGGCTGGCTCACAAAAGTCACATAGAGTGTGCACTCTCATGTCCCAGAACCTCTGATAGCTTTATTTTCCTAGTCAGAGA
Source organism: Rhynchomys soricoides (assembly GCA_019843965.1). Taxonomy (NCBI): domain Eukaryota; kingdom Metazoa; phylum Chordata; class Mammalia; order Rodentia; family Muridae; genus Rhynchomys; species Rhynchomys soricoides. The sequence continues at coordinate 1,110,288 of JADRCH010000040.1, forward strand.
GCTGGGGGTGGAGAGTAAAGAGACCCAGCTGAAAACAAGAAAAGTGAGACAGGAAGTCCTTCACACAACTTCCTGCGTATAAAATCCAAGAGGCCCTGTTCATAGGAAATAACATCTATGAAGAGAAAGGAAGATGAAAAGAAATAGCTTTAATAAAACAAAGGCTAAAAACTCATCAAATACCAGGTCTCTGGGAAGATGTGTACCTTTCTATAGCCTCACATGCTAACCTTGATGTGAGCCAATGGGTTGCTTCTAGAAGGTGTCAATCCCACCAGGAGCGTCCATGAGGGGCTGCAGACCTAGCATTTCCTCATTTAGAAACTCCAGTCATAAAGAAGGGCTTGTCTGGCTGCACACTAACCACCATTTTTGGGACATTCCCTATAACAGTATTTAAGAACTAACCCTGGTGGCCTGGGACTGGAGTTCCCTGTAAGCCTTTAGCCCCACCTTCCCTTCTTCTCCTCTCCTGGCTTATCCCTCTTCAGTCACCCCCTTGAGCTGTCCAACCTCCATCAAGAGAGGTGTGGGAAAGGGAGACGGTAACTGTCCCTGCTCCCCAGACAGCTTCCTGTCCACAGACAGGGCCTCACTCATGGCTGGGGAGGGTACCAGAATTCACCGTGGTTCTCTTCTTTGCAGGGATTCTACACACAATGCACAGGTGGTGAAATCTGATCAATGACAGAAAAACCCACATGTGTACATACACTGTAATTTCTGTAAAGCTTGGGAACAAAAGCACTTTATAAGCTCCTGCCGGTGCCAAGACTATAATGCTTCCAGAACTGGCAGGAGGTGACTCAGGAGCAGCTAAGTCCTTTCAGCACTTAGCTAACAGCTGTGTGAGCTCAGTGTGAGCTCATTGGCAAGATGCTGACTTCATCTGAGTTGGTTAGCATACAGCCAGGGGATCCCTCACAGGTGCTGACTCGGTTCCTCTGAGCTGGGCACCCTCCCTTCTAAGTCCTTGAGGACATCCTCAAGCCTTCCTTTCTAGACATAAATAAGCAAAGCTCAAGTGAACCTTGGAAGTTCAATGCAAACTGCACATTTTCATTTGTATCATGATTATTAGCATTTTGGCACAGATCAAAGCAAGCTTGGGGAACTTGGTAATGTGGTGACCATGGAAAGCAATATTTTTTTTCAAAAGCAAGGACAAACATCAACAACCGCAGCACGCTAGCAAGCCACTATCTGGGTTATATATATATACATATATATATATATAAATGAGTATTGTTGGACATCTCCTGTTAACTTTGCAAGCTACCGCCAGTTTTAATAATCTATTTGTTGAGGGAGGGGCTGTAACGAGATATTTGGAGCATGCATGTATATTTAACAGATATGTTTTTAATTTATTACATTTACTTAATTGTCTCTGTGTGTGTGTGTGTGTACCATGGTGGTGTGTATAGAGGTCAGAGGACAACTTATGAAACTTGGTTCTCTCTTTCCACTGTGTACGTCCCGGAGAGTTGAACTCAGGTCATCAGGCTTGGAGACAAGTATCACTACTGGCTAAGCCATCTCACAAGCCCAATGGATACAGGTTAAATAAAACAAAACAAAATGAGAAGGCCAAAGGGGCAAGAGCAGAAGCCGTGTCCCCATTGGGTATTTTTAATGCAGGGATCTGTGGTTATTTTATGATTATTATTATTCTCAAGTAGATTTTCTGGCTACGATTTGCGTCTTCTATTTCTCCAGCCATGGATTCTGTGCTTCACAAGAGATGTTCCTACAGGGAAGTCCACTGTCCTAGTCCCATATCTGTATTAAACTTTAGATGACATACACAAAGGTTTCAAATGTCCACCATTTGAGGGTGGCCAAGGTTGGGAGGGAGTAGAACAGGCAATAATGATAAAGTATAGGAATTAGTGTTGGGTTGCAAGCCAGGAGAGGCTGAGACCTGTCCTGCCAACCATTCACTCTCAAAGGGACAATGGGCAAGGACTGACCCTTCTCCACCCAGAAGTCATGAGAGTCACTGACTCTAATATATGGACGAAACACAGGCTGAGATCTTTAAACAATTACACAAGTGAGAGGCAAAGTTTCCACAGACAGAGGATACTAATGATAGCTTCCATTTTTAAGAGGGAATTCAAATAGCCTTTTATTTTAAAGTAAAATATGGTATGCAAAATATTTAGTGGACACTAATTCCAGGAAGAGCTCTCTAAAAGAAAGAGGGGGGAGGGGGAAGAAGAAAGAGGAGGAGGAGGGGGAAGAAGAAAGAGGAGGAGGAGGGGGAAGAAGAAAGAGGAGGAGGAGGGGGA